>OY998112.1:4673349-5008565 GCA_963921955.1 Aleiodes alternator
AGCCAAAATAATGTTGCAAGAATAATGTAATGATAGATTTTGACAGAAGAAAAACCCTCGACAATGATAATTATTATATAATTGAATTTTTCTCTTGATATCGATAGGATAGCTGGAAATGAAAGCAGCTAATTGCAGGAAAAGGTGGAATAAATTCGATACAAGGGGTAAAATGGACACAGGTTGATTTTGGTATTTTATACGATGAAATTCACTCAAAATGAATGGAAATATTGGAGATAGCTTTTTTCTGATTATTCCATTGGAAAGATGAGGAAATTTTCCTGAAAAATCATGCGTCAGAAGTTATTTTTTTGAATTTTTCAAAAAATTTATTTTCGCGCAAGTTATCAAGGTAGACAACTTGCTGTTTTTTTGAAAAAAAAAAGGTTTTTAAGAATATGTCTGGTTCTATTGATCGTAGCAACCTGGAATTGATCTCAAATGGAAGGTGAGCTCATTTTCCATCGATTTATGGGGGTGAAAAAACATATCGATTTTTTAAGCACTTATGGACCAAAAACTGATTTTCAGAAAATGACCCATGAATATTTAAATAATTGATTTTAGAAAAATTGAACTTCAAAAATTAATGAGAAATGAGCTCACCTTCCATTTCCGATCAACCTCAGATCGCTACGACCAACAGAACCGGAGATATAGCCAAAAAAGTGACGTTTTTTAATTTTCAAGAAGGAATAGCTTCAAAACTTGGCCAAAAAAGTGAATTTTCGCCTAAAATTTCCCCAGTTTTTCAATAGAATAATTAGAAAATTTCAATCTGCAACCGTTCCAATGGAGTGTCCATTTTACCCCACCTTTCCCTATCTAATATTAATATCTTCATCTTAGTAACAAAGTGGCATGAATACCAAAAACGCTAAATTCTGGTGTGAAGAAGGCGTATCTCCAAAAATCGAATGAAAATAGTTTTTATGGTGTTGTTGGATTATCACTTAATCTCGTTACTGAGAATTATTATTTATTTAAATTAAGATTAAGAGTTCAAAAATGGACCGATGAGGCGAGAGTCGAAGGGGCTAACATAAACATAAACAATGATTTCATAGGAAAAAAAAAATTGAGGGCACTTTGTTCTTTAGATACCGATACTTTCGGGTCTTGGTGACGAATCGTTAGTCTCACGTGGAGAGTTCACTGATGCACTGACGGTCCGTCCTCGTGCAATTAAATCAAGTCTTGAATATTAAAATTATCCACTGTGTTAGAAACTTATTTATTAAAGTCCTGATCAGGTACTAGTACCTGCTCACTATTCGATTCGGTTCCCCAAAATTCAACGGGAAAAATATTTATATTGATAAAAAATTGGCATATCGTTTTCAAAATTATAATCATATATTCCTAAATATAGAATAATTAAAATTTTCAGTTATTTAATGAAATTGGTTGATAATATTGAAGTTTGAAAATAATTTTGCCCTTACCCCAGTACCTGCTCACGAAAAATTGAATGTAACTAGTAGTAGATCAGTACGTTACCCCAATACCTGAAGAATTAACTATTGAAAAATAGTAAAAACAATATGAGCACACATTAGTACCACTAAATAACGGTCAAATATGAAATTTGCGCAGAGTGTCACCCTCGTTGATCGACGTAGCTCGATGCGATAACTGGTGAAAACTGCCGGAATGAACGAAGGCCGTTTGAAAATTATTTAATGCTCTTTTATGGAAAAGTATAGCATCTAGTAGTGTAATGAATTCAAATTCATGGATAATTGACTAATATTGTTAAAATTTTCCAATTTGCTTTTCTCCACGATATAATTATATAAATACGAAAAATACCGAAAGTGAGCAGGTACTAGTGCCTGAGCAGCTATTAGGTCCTTTACCTTGACTAAAAATCAAAATAACAAAGTGACGTAATTACTGATTTTAAAATGAAAAGGACGTATCTCCGCACTTACGTCACTTTGTTTTTTTCATCTTTCACGCTTGGACTTATGTCATTTTTTTCCAGATATTTCTTTCAAAAAAATACCAATTTGGCACTTGCGTCACTTTGTTACTGAGGCGATGATATAAACAATGATATCTCTAATTATAACAGCCTCTTTCTGCTGTCGTAATGAGAGATTTGATGAAATGAATACAGTACAATAGGAAGCAAACGTATTTATAAACTGTTATCAGTGTCACAATGAAAGCAAGAGGATTTCACTATTCTCAGTGAAAAAATAAAAATGTTATTCATCTATTTTTACAAATTACGTACAAATGAGAGTTTACATTCAGCATTTTTTTCTCTTTCTCTCTCGAAATTACCGCAATTTAATTAGCGCCTAATGTGGTACAAAGTTGTGCGTACTTGGCATTAGATTTGCATAATTTTTCACATTTTCGCATATACGTGCGTCATAAATACCGATGGAACAGAGTCCATGTTTATGTTGGACAACTTATTTCTAGATGGAGAAAGAACGAGAAAAAAAGAAAGAATAAGTCGTGTGTTTTTTTTTTTCATAATAATGAGAAAGTTCCAGGAAATTTCTGGAATTTCCAGTAATGTTTAGCATTGAGGATACATATGAACTGATAGTATCGATACTCGTGCATAATAATACACACCGAAATTTGCGTCAGTCCATAAGAAATAAAATTACGTATTGGCAAATTTTCAGGAGATTTGGAAATTCCAGCGATTTATTTTGTTATTTTATTCTGTAAACAGATAATAATAAATTTGAGAGTGAATATAGAAATAGAGGACGAATGTTTCAAATATTCAAAGCAAAATTCATTTTTTTTTGAATCTCCTTGAGATCCAATCATTGCAGATGAGCCAAATGAAGTGTGATATCCAAAAATCGAGACATTAAATCAGAATATTAATAGGAAATATTATTTACAAAAAATAATCAGATTCAATGGTATCGAACACGTTTTGACTCCATTTCAATGCAATTAATGCAGTAAACCCCACAGTAAGTTAAATATTTTATCAGAAAAAAAAAACAAAATTTGCATATTACAAAAAAACAATTTTCAGTTTTTCTCAACCTCATCCAATCAAAAAATGATAGCATAATTCAAAAAAAAATCTCCAAGATTATAATTTTCCATAAGATTTCCGTTAAAAAAATTTCATTTTCAAAAATTGAATTGTCAGAATTTTACACGGTAGCATTCCAGAGTACGGTCAACAAAACAGAATAATGAGAAAAATGTAGATTATTTTCCAATTAATTACTGATAATTCTGGAAAACGTGCTTCAATTTACTCGAAAAAGTGATTAAACTATTCGAAAGTCATATCTTCAGCTTGTGAATATAATTGTTTTTTGTTTGTCGAATTTTTTTTACATTACTAATCCCCTATCACATGCATGAGATAGATAGATAGATAGATAGCTTCTAATTAATTTAATAAAAAGAAAAAAAAACCCGCTAATTAAAATTTCTCAATAACTGTACGGGGAGTTGATTTTTTTTTCTTCTATTATTTATTTAGAATTATTTAGTTAGAATGCTGGTCTCTTCGCCAATAGTTTTTAAATAATGGGTCAACTCTGTGATTTTTTAGTAATTTCGTTATTTTTGTCCAATTTAGGGCATTTCATTCTCACCACTGCTATTTTCAGTAACTTTGATAATTCATATCTTATAAACTACTCGGACGAAAATTCTGAAAAAATTCAGAATAATATAAAAAAATATCATCTTCAATACACAGAGAGAAATGCTTTCTTAATTTAAGAATGTGCAGGTCACTTAAATTAAGAAAGAAATGTCACTTGATTTAAGTGAGAAAACTCACTTGATTTAAGTGAAAAAATTCACTTAATTTAAGTGACTTTTCCTTTCTTAAATTAAGAAAGAAATAGTCACTTGATTTAAGTGAGAAAAGTCACTTGATTTAAGTGACTTTTACTTTCTTAAATTAAGAAAGAAATAGTCACTTGATTTAAGTGAGAAAAGTCACTTAATTTAAGTGAATTTTACTGTCTTAAATTGAGAAAGAAAAAGTCACTTGATTTAAGTGAGAAAAGTCACTTAATTTAAGTGACTTTTACTTTCTTAAATTAAGAAAGAAATAGTTACTTGATTTAAGTGAAAAAAGTCACTTAATTTAAGTGACTTTTACTTTCTTAAATTAAGAAAGAAATAGTCACTTGATTTAAGTGAGAAAAGTCACTTGACTTAAGGGAGAAAAGTCACTTAATTTAAGTGAGTTTCACTTTCTTAAATTAAGAAGGAGAAAGTCACTTGATTTAAGTGACCTGCCATTCTTAAATTAAGTAACTGCACATTCTTAAATTAAGAAAACATTTTTCTCTGTGTACGACTTCAGAAAAAACACGGAGTTAACTGTACTCGAGTTCGCTTAAATTATTCTAAACAATGGAATTTTCACTCTTACCTAATATTCTTTCATCAACATGACCAGCGATTGGACCTCTTTAAAATTCCTGAAGCGCATTAATGAGAAGAAAGAATTCAATTCGATAATATCGTCGTAGCAAATTAATCTTCTTTGGAGTTACATCATTAATCATTGACGTATTTGAGTTCACAAAGCGATGCTGTTGTTCACTGGGGGGTCCGATAACCCCTTAATGTGTTTTGTAAGTAAAATTTGTACCTCACTTCTTATATCAACATCGTGACGTGGGACAAATGAAGAATAAGTATCTTATTGCACAACGTGGAATAAACAGTGATAACTAAATTGACGTACGTTAAATTTTTTAAATGAAAGTCATTCCAGAGATTCATAAAGAGAAACTGAATAAAATATATATATGAATTAGTGAAAATGAATCTAATTTTATGCCTCACTGGACAGTAAACCGAGACGTCTTGGATCCGATTGTGTCTGCGCTAAAGTTTTTTTTTTTTTTTTTTTTTTTAATATATATATTTATTTTTACCAGTTTGCATTGCAGCCTCCTCCGACCACCACCGGAGAGTACTCAAGTGTTATAATATAACTGTCTAGACTCAACAAACTCACGATACCTATCGCTTCATATTAATTCATAATGTCAAGTCACTTGAATTTTTGAAATGAGCATTAACATCAATTAGCAATGGGAATATCTCCGGAACAAGTGGATTTAGAAGAAAATATTAGGAGTCCTTTTTCGCAGAGAATTTCAAGAGCTCAAAAAAAAGTGTCTTGATAAATTCTCGTTAAGTCAACGGCCTATGAGTTCCTTTTTAAAATAAGAGAAACAGAATGAAATCATTCGAAAAATTAAGTTTAGATCATTTTGGAAATATCTCCGAAAGGAGTGGATTTATCTAAAAATGTAGAGAGACTTTCTTCTGTAGAGAATTTTTAGCTCTACAAGAAGAGCTCTTGATAAAATCTCCTGAGCCCAATAGTTGCCGATTATTTGTAAAATAATTATGATTTTATGACTCAAAATAACGGAAAATTTTAGTTTAAGGATGATTTGGAGCTACAATCGAAAAAGGAGTTAAATTTTTGTATAAAATCGTTATTAACAATTCATATAAGCTGAAATTCTTAAATCTGATTCAGTGAATCTGTGAAGAATGTAACAAGGAATAAAATAAGCCCCAGAAACAAAAAATTAATTGAAAATCGAAGAATTTTCATTATTTTTTACATTTTTAAAAATTTTTCAAGATTTTCAGGAATGTAAAAAATTATGAAAATTTTTCAATTTTCAATAAATCTTTGGTTTCTACGGCTTATTTTCTAATGTCATATCCTAATGGATTACGATGTCTAAAATGCATTGCAGAGGTGAGGAATTGTTTGAAATTAATTCCTATAGGATTACGATGTTTAAAAGTTTCTAAAATAATTTAAGAAAATAATCTTATCAATGATCTTATTAATTCCTCATGACATTCTTCACAGATTCACTGAATCAGATTTGAGAACTTCATCTCGTATAAACTGTTATCAACGATTCTATACAAAAATTCAACTTTTTTTTCTAATTTTACCTCCCAATCATGTTTAATAAATTAGCAAATGCTGTAATGTTACAATTGAGAGTATATCAACTACTTTCGATAGCAAAAGTTGAACATATGCGGCCACCTAACGCCACTAGATCGTATCTCTTTGCACCATTTGATATCTCAAGTTTCCTATCCATTTTCATAATGCAATTCATTTATTTTTATACTAAGAACTAATGTAACAATATATTACCATGTAATGGCATATTCCATTGATTGTGTTCTACAAGTTTCATTTCTGCGGTTTTAATTATCAATTCTCGTGTTCTCATTTTATTGAACACATTGAACAGTTGTGCATGTTTTTTTAGCCGATAATACAGATATAAATTGATTTTCAAGTACAAATAATGAATAGAATTACGAAAAAAGAAAAAACAAACAAATAAAAAATTTTGATTAATGAAAATAGTAATTAACAATTCTGGTTGAACAAAGTCCAAACTTAAAAGTAATTAATGCAACTATTTATTCATTAACTGGGTAAAATGATAGTCATCAATCAGCATTAATCGCCGTGTCAAAGTACTCAGGTGGAAAGAGGTGTTTGTCGTCATTAAATACTATCTCGAGGCCATATGAATAAAAAATTAATAATTATGATTATTTAGTTTAAGCGGTTGAGTGCAGAATAGGGTGATAAGTTTATGCTAATTTCACGGATATCCTGAATATTTTTAGATTGAATTGATTCTTAAAAATGTTAATTCAGTTTTGGAATATTCTGTGCATTGTGAAAAGAGAAATAGTAAAAATTATTGAATGAATTTTTTCAATAGTCTTCAACAAAATTTTCTTTTCCAGCAATTAATTTTATTTTATTTCAACAAAATTCAACTGATTTACCACTTATTTCCAATAGTTCCAAACTAATATTCGTTTTCAACAATCGATTTTCTTTGGATTTGAGTAAATGAAAGAAATTTAACAGATTTTTAATCACTTTGCAAAAAAAAATTAATTGTTAACGACTATTGAAGCAATTAATTTAATCATTTTTACTACTTTTTTTTTTATTTTCAATGCATGGAGAACTCATTTTTCTTCTCTTTATCCACGTGTTTTGTTAATCTGTAGAAATTTTATGATTCGAATTATTCTCCCCACTGATCCTCAAGGTGAAGTCACTATCGAACGTCGTAATGCTTTTGTTGAACAATGGTTAATTGCTCAATGAAACAAAGGAAATCACGAGTAATTAGAAAAGTCGAGAAAGATGTGTCAAACAATCTTGTTCAGCGAATATTATGGAAATTACTGGGTTTAGGGAAATTTAGTAAAAAACCTTGTCTAGGGGAGAGTGGGGCAAAATGGACACTTATAGTGAAATGATTGTGGAATTTTTTTCGGGATGAAGGACTCAACGAAAAAATCTGAAAAAATTTGAGAAAATCCTCCAGCATATCTATATTGTTTGTAAATTTTTTCAGATTTTTTAAAGTCACCGCTGCTTTTTAAAAAAATCTCGAGTCATCTCATGTTCTAGGTCCATTTTGCCCCACTCTTCCCTATAGTAGTTTCTGGGATATTTTCAAACGGAGGTTTGAAATTTCATGACCTATGTTTTGAGAGGGAAAATTCGGATAAACCGGATATTCTGAGGAAATTTTGCGTAGAAATATATATCGTTGCCTTAGAAATGAAGAGACGTAAGTGCTATGTTTATGCATATCACTTACGTCTCTTCATTTTTAGGGTGAGGATGTGTTAAAATTGATTTTCTAGATTTTCGCTTTCAAATGGAAGTTATTTTCTTCAAATCCGACCTTTTCCTTCAAAGAAAAACCATTTTTCGAAAACATCTTCAGTTGTATTAGTTGTTGTGCAGAAGAATAAAAATATATTTCAAAAGAAAAAGTGATTCTCCATAGATTTACAGCACACGTTATCTTTTAAAATCTCTTTTGTCCCCATATTTTCGTAAAAAATTGATTAAAAATTACATGAATTAATCAGCAAATGAACTCATCTTCACGCTGGTTATCAATTTTATTTAATCCGACTAATAAAAGCAGAGACACTTCTAGAATACTGGAAATCTTCGATAATAAAAAGTGTTAACGAAGTTCACGTGCACTCAACGTAAAAATTATTTTTCCATTTTTTCCACATAAAATTTCGTGAATATGCAATGTGCAAAAAAAAATTCAAGTTCAAAGTAATGTAAGGCTTGTTGGAAAAATTTTACAGCCCTTTACTAGAAATTGACATCCAGAAATTGAGATATTTTATTTTAAAAAAGTGATGTTTTATAGATTGAACATTATGTCTTATGGCATTGGGGAAGAATTTCAAAATTAAATATCTTAATTTCTAGATGGCAAATCGTTGTCAGCTTTTCTCTAAAGCTAAACATTGCTTTAAACTTCGTGTTCACAAAATTTTATGTAAAAAAATGAAAAAAATGATCTTTACGTAGCTCCCAAGCCGAGCTACGGGCGGAAGCTAGGCGAGATAGAGCGATTTTATCCTAATACTTCTTCGGAGAAAATTTCAAAAGCCAAAAAAATAGGATCGAGAGTCAAAATAACTCGATCTCGTTCAGTTTCTGAGATATTTATTCCTATTTTTATTGTCAAATCAATAATTAAATGTTAAATGAACTGTAAATAACACTAAATTTGATTGGAATGAAGCTCGACTCTATCAGCAATTGTAAAACTTTAAGGCTCCAATGGGTTTTCAAAACCTGGAGTCTTGAATTAATTAAATAAATAGAGAAAGAAAAATATTTCCCAATAAACACCGAATTATTTCTAAATAATGAATTTGAAAATTTACAATTTGCTAGGGTTTCCTTCACCCTTTAAGCCTTAAAAATCAGAATATTCCCCTAAAACTTATAAAAATAAGTTCAAACGCGTTTTCTCCAGGAAAAATTCAAGTACTCAAATACTCATGCCATTTTACCCCTAAAACAGAAAAATTCTCTCCTAAGCAATCAAATTTCTCTTCATTCTAACTTAATTAAAAAGGAAAATACTGCAGCCCATATGTTCAATCTGCTCATTTACATTCTCGTCATGAATAAATAAAAAGAGAAGAATCCTTCTCTTTTCATTACAAAAGGCAGAAAATCGTGCGTACGTTTGCAAATTGTTTCGAGCCCTGACGAATGTGTGCTTCAGGGACTTTCGATGTTGCAAAATCATCGCCTTGGAAATAAAGGGGCGTAAGTCCCATCTATAAGCATAACACTTACGCCCTTTTTAAGCTCTAAAACACCGAAATGAACTGAAAATTGAGGAATTTCACGAGAGTTAATTAAAAATCGTTTTTTTTTTTCATTATTTTTTCTTGTTTTAAATTGATTCAAATTAAAGGCATTCAATTAATCGTCCAGTGCTCACGTTTTGTCATGGAGACGGTTATTCCCGGCATGTAAAGATCTAATGCAGCCTGCTCGCGTGTCCTTGTCGCATTATGGTAGGTGGTAGGTGCAAAATCTGGATCGTCCACGTCAAATGATACACTCTCCTCGAATTCCGTCAGAGTTCCCTCCATCTTCACTTATTTCTTCAATTACTTTTTCTCTATTGGCACAATTCCTAGGATATATCAAAATATCAATTGAGTATAATTTTTTTCGTTAAAAGGGGAATAGTTATCACGCGGTCTTGATGGTAATTAATACGAGGAGTTTTGGTTTTTCGTTTAATTGAACTTTTTGGTTTATCATCAGTTTTTTTTTAAATATCTTGGAAACTAAGCGAGATAGAGCGGGTTTTATGATTACCTTTTTTGTGAAGAATAAAAGCTTCTAAAGATGGATATCATGAAAATTGCCCTATCTCGCTTGAATTCCGAGATGTTTCTTTAAAAAAGTGGTGAAGAAATAAAACGGATTTGTCTGATAATTTTCAATTTGAAATGTGCTTTTTTCTTTTACAGATAATATTTAGGAAATTAATGGAGTTACGAATTCTTTCATTTTAAGAGGATAATTCACTTGGCAGACATCTGACAATTTTCTGCATTTTTTTTTTGAAACAATGAATCGTGATTAAAAAATATTTAAAAAATTGGCACTTATAGATTTCTAAATTTTCTATATGTGCATATTTTTTTTCTGTTTGAAGACAAAAAAATCTAAAAATGGTTAGATTTCTGTTTATTTTAGTATCACATTTTAGCTTTTTCGTAGCTCTTCCTGTGTGATACAAAAAAGGCTTTTTTGAAATTGCCGCAAAATTTTAATACTGAAAATATCAGACATATGACAATTTTTAGATTTTTTTTTCATTTCAACAAATAAATTAATGAAAAAATGAAAAATATGTATCTGTAGAAAGTTTATGAAAAATAGTGCAATTTTTTCATTTTTTTTTTTTTTCTAATAATTTATTTATTCAGAAAAAATCCATTTTTTTTCTAGATGTTTACAAATTGTTATTGTCACCAAAAATCAAAAGTTTCCGACATATTTTCAAAAAGCTGTAACCGTATTTTTCAAATTATCCTCATTTTCACAACAGATTTACTGCATTTTTCCCTGTCATCTAAATTTAATTCAATTCGATTTCCTTTTTCAACACAAACGTGAAATTAAATTCATTATTTGTTTCTAACGCTAAAACAATAATAAAACAAGTATTGAAAAATGTTAAAACAATGTGCAGTTGCACAAAGATGAAAGTGTAATGTGTTGAAATCGTTGAAGGTATTTCAAAATAATCAACAATGCCTTATTTTAAAACAAAAAAAAAATTATTCATTGATTTTTTCCTCATTATTTTTTTAATAAAACTATGAAAAAAAAACTCTCGAATAAAATTTTTTTTTTAATTTTCAAATTTTGAATATCTTCAACAATTGAAACTATTCGAGTAGCATCACTATTAAATTATTAATTAATTTATTAAAATAAAGAAAAAAAAATGAAAGATTTTGACACTCATACCTGAAAACAGCTGCGCGTTGATGTGAAAAAATCCCAGCTGGATCGTTAAAAATTACACACTCGTTAAATTTTTCAATTTCAAAAACTTTATCACACGATTTTCCAAGAAAACTTCGAGATAACTCTCTTTAATTTTTGTTATTGTTTATGTTTTATTTGAATTAAAAAATTTTCTTTGAGATCGCACGTGGATGGTCAACGACCCTACGGTGTCGTTGTACTGAGTATGGGAGTGTAAAAAAAAAAAAGAGGGAAAAGAAGAAATAAGGAAAAAGGAATGTTATTGAGAAAAGAAAGAGAAAAAGGAAATGCTTCGATTTTTACGAGTATGTGATGTGTTCCTTTTATGCTCGATTTGTGCGTAACGTTTTGTGGTTTTTTTTCGGAGTAATGGGAATTGAGTGTATTTATTGATTTGATTGAATGAATGGGAAAATTATGTTTTGTTTTGTAATAACCGAACGAGGGAACGGAGAGACGAGACTCAATGAGAGTGTGCTTGGCTCTGCGGGACTGACGCCCTCTTCATTGTCTAGTGTCTCTCTTCATCTTGCTCTCTCTCTCTCTCTTTTTTCTCTCTCTCTCTTTCTCTGTTTACCCTTGGAGAGGTAGAAGAGGCGCGCCATGTTGCCGATTGCAGATTTGGCGGCGCGGGAATTTTGAATTGTGGGTAATTGGAATCTGCACTATCAGCTGTTTTAAATAGGGGGGGGGGAGGGGGGGGGGAGGGCTGGGAGTGACTCGACCGATCGAGCTGTGCAGAGAGAAATGTTGCGTTAATGGAATCGGATGGAAGTTTATTTATTTTTTGGAGCGCAAATAATTTGTCAATATTGAAGTCAAGAGGAATTTCATGGATTATTGAAGTTTTATTGCGAGTTTGGAAGAATACAGGATAAGAAGAGATAACAGGAGAAAATAGGAATGATAAATCTTTCTTTTTTTCGTTGAAATTTTGGGGAAAAAACCAAAAATCTCGTATTTTGCGAATTGGACTAACCCATTTGCAAATTAACAATATGGAGTTTTGTGATGAATTAATTTTATTTTGTCACTAATTTTTTTTGAAGATGAGGAATTATTCATGAAATAGATGGATAATTGAAATGATAAATTGATTTATCTTGTTTTCAATAGAATAGGTAAAATCGGTCAGTTCTATTTTTTTTTTAAACCTGAGATTTTCAGACAAATTAATTTTATTTTGTTACGAGACCTTTCTCGATGAAAAATTATTTCATAAAATAGTTCTGCATGGAAAATTGAAATAACTGATTTCATTTGAATTTCAACAAAATAGGTAAAACCGTAAAATTTCATTTTTTCTAAAAATCTGAAGTTTTCAGGCAAATTTATTTCATTTGTTCATCAGTTTTTCTGAAATATTTTGGTAAATAATGGAGATACGCCTTTTTTATTCTCCAAAAGTCATGAAAAAAAAAATTAGGGCAAAAACGCTTTATCTCGTTTAGCTTCCGCGATTTTTATTAAAAAAGCTGCTTCTGAAATCAATTTGTCTGAAAAATTAATGGTCGTTAAATGGAGATACGACCTTTTAGCTCTTCAAGAACTATAAAATAAAGTCAGGACAAAAGCGCTCTATCTCGTTTAGCTTCAGAGATTTTTCAAAAAGCTGATTATGAAATAGGATCGATTTGCCTTAAGAAAATTCAGTCGTTATTTACTAATTCTCTTTTTGAAAATATCTTGGAAACTAAACGAGATCGGGCGATTTTTCCTAAATCCCCTTTGTACAAATTTCAAAATCTCCAAGTGTCTCGGAGCAGATCGCTCCATCTCGCTTAGTTTCCAAGAAATCCTAGAAAAAACTACTGGAATAAAATCGATTTGTCTGAAAACTTTAGTTTCTTTTCGATAAATAAATTTCATCTCATTTCATTGATTTATATATTTATATTTATTTATAGACTGATAAAAGGAAGATATTCATTAGAGCTTCCTCAGCCTCGATAAAGGTGATCTTCATTTGCATCATTTCATCGAAGATCTGATCCATCCCCTGAAATCAATATGCGTATCGATAGTTCGGTGCGCCAGATTTCCCCAGATCCGCATGACGGAGACGTAAGAAGACTGAAAGAAATTTTTGAATGGACCATCCCCGAATTCAGCAACATTCCCCAGAAGCCAGGGGAGAGTGTTCACTCCTCCATAATCTCTGCAAATCACGATGGCAAGGACAAATGGTACCTGGAGCTTTATCCATGTGGTCGTGACAAGGACTGCAAAGACTATTTCTCTCTCTACCTTATGTTAAAATCAACGAAACGCTTGGAAATCCGATTGCGTTACGAGCTCTCAATTCGGAATTCCCGAACGAACGAGAAGATCGTCAAGAAAGAGAGTATGACGGACTTCGTCAACGGCAAGTCGTCAGGCTGGAGGCACTTTGTTCCAAGAGAAAAGGTCCTTTCACGTGAAGATGATTTCTTGAAAAACGACGAATTGAGAGTTTACTGCGAGTTTAATTACGACATTAATTTAAAGGACGAATCAACCAAGATGCCGAATGATTTACCAGCCTCATCGAGCTGCGGATTGGTCAAGGATCTATGGAATTTCGTTGAAAAATCGGAATTCTGTGATGTTGTCTGTGTTGTTGGTGACAAAACGTATCGGGCACACAAAAACGTTTTGGCTGCACGCAGTAAGAAATTTCGGGCAAAACTCAATCCAAAGGAGAAAAACACGCAACCTGAAACTGATGGAATTCATCGTTTGGAGATCGATAATATGGAGCCACATGTTTTTGAGAAACTCCTCAAATTCATTTACACTGGGGACATCAGCAAAGCTGAAGCTATTGCTGATAGTCTTCTTGCAGCTGCCCACAAATATGAGCTGAATGATCTCAAAACCATCTGCGAGAATATACTTGGGGAGAAATTGAATATCAGAAATGCTGCTGATACTTTGGTCATGGCTGATGAATTTCAAGCCAGAGAACTTAAGGCTGATGTTCTTAAATTCATTAATGGTCATTTGGTTGGAGTTGTTGAATCGGAGGGATGGGCAAAGATAGAAAAAGAGCATCCTGGATTGGTAGCGGATTTGGTACGAGCTCAAGTGACGGAGAAAAGGATGAAAAAAGTTCATTTCAAGGACGAAGTTCTGTCATCTTAATTTTTTTAGTTTGTTATTCAAACGAAAAGTTTGTCTTGTTTCATTAATAAGTTCATTAATTAGGTTGCAGTTTCAAGGAATTCAATATTGAGGCAATATTCTTTAACTTGAACTGTTTTTTTTTTTTCATTTTTCTATGGATCATAACTCTTGTTATTCATCATTTGTATTTCTTCTCACATTTTGAACGGTTGAGAATGAAAAACTCTATTGTTGACGATAATGTCGTGATAATTTAATTTCTTTAGTTTATTTCGATTATTATTCGGGAGAAAAGTCTCTCGCTTGTGTCGTTAATGAGCTTATTAATCAAGATAGGGTTTCGAGGAATTTAAGACAATATTCTTTAAATTACACGTTTTTTTTGCGTTTTCATAGAGCTTAACTCTTGATATTCATCATTTGTATTCTGTATTCTAAAAAGAGGAGAAAAAGAGTTATTTTCAAGGAGGACATTATGATGATCCAATTTCTTTAGTTTATTTCGATTATTAGTCAAGAAAGAAGTCTCTCGGTCATTTCGTCAATAAATTTATCAATTAAAGTGAGATTTGAGGGAATATTAGACTGATATTCTCTTCAAAAATTGTATTTTTTCAAATCTCCTATAGAGTATGACTGAGTACCAATCATTTCCATTTTTTCTCATGAAGACAATGAAAATGGAATTATCATGGAATCAATCAAATGAACGAAAATAGAATAAACGAAAGACTTTTCTCTCAATCGATAATCCAAATAAACTAATAAATATGATTTTCTTAGGATTATCATCCAAGAGAAAAGTCCTTTATTCATTTTGTTAAGTCATTTCCTAATCAAGATAGGGCTTCAAGGGACAATGAGCTCATGTCCTTTAGATAAAACCACTTTTTTTTTACTTTTTTTTATTATAAAATATGACTACTATTAGATACTAGTGATTTCTATTTTGTTGATGGAATCGTGAAAAATAAAAATAAAATGCAATGCGATCAAATCCAAGTTGTTAAAGTCATTAATAATCATTTCAGTAGAGAAGAGGTAAAACAAGATAAGTCTATTTTTATTGTCCTGTATTATTTCAAGAATATCTCTCTTTGGAAACAAAGCGAGATAGGTCCTTTTCGTCCTAATCCTCTCTTCTAGCTCTTCGAAATCTCTACAAAAAAGATTTGCGTAAAAAGGACGTATCTCCATTATTTCCCGAGATATTCCATTGCGAATTCATTCATTACAATCAAAAAATAAGTCGATTTATCGTGTTTTACCTCTTCGCTAACGATCTTGTTGAAGCTGCAGGTCCGGAAGGACAGACAAAGATAAAGAAAGAGGATTCTGAACCATTGGGGGTCTTAACTTGAGCCCAAGCTGCCGAAAAAAAGGGGAGAAAACTTGCTTCCAAAAAAATTTTTATGGATACTTAAATTAAATTAACTATTTGTATTATTATTTAAGAGAAAAGGCTTTAGTTTATCTTATTTTATTTTGTTAATGATTTTATTAATTAGTATCAGGCCTCAACGGATATCAACAAGTTCTTCAAAACAACGATTCATTGTGCAGTTTTCCATAAAGTACCTCGTCTTATAAACACGTTGAGAATAAAAAAAATTCGATGAATGTACTTTTTACAATGATTTCTCGCATTGAAACTTAAAAAATAATGGCTTAAGTACTTAGCATACAAAAAAAATCTTGTTAAATCTCATCAGATGAGCAAAAGAGTTAGAAGTGGTTCAGGCAATCTTTCAAACGTAATATAATTAAAACGAAAGAAAAAAAATCAAGTCTTCATGTTTTTTGTAGGATTAATCGTCGAATCCGTAGAGGGTCCGTCCTCGGCGACGAAGGGCATAGACGACGTCCATCGTCAGTACCGTCTTCCTTTTAGCATGCTCAGTATAGACAATTGCGTCATGGATGAGGTTCTCCAGGAAGACTTTCAGAACATCTCGCACCAGCTCGTAGATGAGCCCGGAAATGCGTTTGACGCCTCCTCGACGAGCCAAACGACGAATTGTTCCTTTAGTGATACCTGCGATATTATCACGGAGAATTCTTCGGTTCCTCAGGCCTCCTTTTCCCAACCCTTTGGCGCCATGGATTTGCGTGATCTTCATGCTGCCAACAAAAAAAAACATTAAAAATTAACAAGTCACTTGAAAAAATTCAAATTAATTAGTTAAATTAATGGATAACCACAAACCTTATTTTCTCTTTGTTGACAAAATCGTTAATTGGTGGTTAGGAGATCAAAGGATTATTGCGCGTGACGAGTGAATCATTCGCATTATTCGTGAGTCCCTTCGTTGTGCCGTTAGCGTTTAGGAACACGTTAACCCCCACTACTCGCAAAAATCGCCAATCGAAATCACGATCGTTCATTCAAATATTCGGGATTCAAGCGCTCTCAATTATTATGAAAATTCAAATTTTCCCGCGAGTCTCGGACACTTAAAAAATCGGAAATTTTCGCTTATTTAGGCGATGTTCTTATTATTAGGGTTGTAAATTCAAGGAAAACCGATTTTTGGAACAATAGAGGAAAAAAAAGGAGTTATTGAACGAAATTCACACACAATTCACTAGAACACAAAAAAATTAGTTAAACATTAGACAATAGACAATAGTTTAAAGACAAAGGTCACTGGAGTTCATTGAAAAAATTTAAAAAAATAATTACATCGAATTTCTTATAAATTTCTAAGTTTAATGCAAAGGATGATTAGAACGACCGGTCTAATCACCGCAAAGTCTCGGTTGTATCTGCCGCTCAATTTTGAATTTACTTTTACCCTCTGAGAGAGGGTAAAAGTGTACCTGAAGGGGGTAGACTAGAGGGAACTCTGATTTCTATTGGTCGAGAGGATTTGTGGATGTGAAATTGTCATAAAAATCTGAGATTTTTTTTTTTGTTCATAGGGGAAGATGGGGCAGAATGGACATGAGGGGTAAAATGGACACATCTAAATTTTTAGGCAAATATTATGGAAAAGTCTCGAAATTAATAGAAATATTGGCGGTAGATTGTTTTCCATGATTTTATTGGAAAGCTGAGGAAATTTTAGGCGGGAAACAAGTGCCAGAATTAATTTTTTTGAATTTTCGGCGTTTTTGAATTTTTTGAGCATTTTAGAAGGTTTTTTTTTTTGAGATTTTCAGTTTTTTAGGAATATCTTTGGTTCTATTCGTTGTAGCGTAAAAATTCTAAATGGAGGTGAAAGGTGAGATCATTTGCCATCGATTCATAGGCTTTTGAATTGAAAAATATCGAATTCCAAGGTATTTATAGGCATTTTTGTAAAACACCTTTGTGAAACAGTTTTCGGCTTACAACTATCCCAAAAATTGATATTTTTGAATTTAAAACGCCATAAATCGAGGAGGAATGAACTTACCTTTCATTTGAAATCAACACCGAATTGTTACAATCAATAGAACCTGAGACACTTGCAAAAAACTGAAAATTTGCAAAAAATGAAAGGCTTTTACTCCTCAAAAATGTCGAAAAATACAGAATTTTCAAAAAAAATTAAAAAAAATACATTTGACACGCATTTTCCGGTTAAAATTTCCTCAGCTTTTCAATAGAATCATCCAAATAAATCCAACTCTAACAGTTTCATTATAGTGTTCATTTTGCCCCACTCCCCGATATATATTCTTATTTGTTTTGTAATGTGTATATGTATTATAATAAATATAAATAATTTTTAAAAGATAAATTTTTAATTTTTAAAAGATAAATGAATTTTTAAAAAAGGCGAAAAATCGTTATATCGTCACATTATTTGCAGGAAACTATATTATTAGCGACTGGCACTTCCACTGACGGTTATGCAGAAATAACCCCCCCTCCCCCCCCTCACCCAAACAGGAGAACTGCCATTTCCCACTTCGATAAAATCGAACACTACAAAATTAAAAAATGGCGTTTGTTATTGTTGATTCTTCAAGTCTTTGAGGTTATGAATAAATAAACTCTTGTCACAATAAATCGAGAAATTTAATTTTTTGGGAAGAAGAAAGTTTTAATTGAAGAAAAATGACGAGACATGCTAGAAATTGTACTGCAGGTGCTGTTTATACGTATCACGAGAAAAAAAAAGATGCTGCAGCATCTGGATATGGTACAAATGCCCACAGAATTGGGAAAGACTCGGTCAAAGGTTTTGATTGTTGCTGTTTGACACTTCAGCCCTGCAGAAATCCAGTTATCACGTAAATTATTATTTTTGTAATTAATTCAAAGAATAATTGAATTTTATATTTCTTTCAAATAAATACGTTTTTTTGCAGTCGAGACGGCTATTTATTCGACAAAGAAGCAATTCTGGAGTATATACTAACGAAAAAAAGGGAATACACTAGAAAACTGAAGGAATATGAGTCTCAAAAACAAAAGGAAGAGGTAAAATTCTTGTCCTCTAAATTTTATATCCCATAAATGATGAGAAAAGTGGAGAATTTCAAATATTTTCAGACAAACTCCTCTAATTTTTTGACCAGTTTACTGGAAATAGCTTGGAAACTAAACGAGATAGGGTGATTTTGCAGATATTTTTGTAGAGAATTTCACAAGCTACAAAAAAGGATCTGAACAAAATCGCTCTATCTCGCTTAGTCTTCGAGATATTCTTGAAAAACTAAATTAGCAGCGAAGAAGTAAAACAAAATAAGTCAATTTTTTAGTTCAATTTATTGAGAATATCTCTCAAACTCTTGAAAATATCTGTAAAGGGTAAAATCGACCTATCTTGCTCAATTTTCGAGATATTCCCAAAAAATTGAATGACCAAAAAAAAAACAGAATTATTCTGTTCCACCTTCTCGCTACAGAATTTCATTTTATTTTCCTCGTTTTTTGAGAAAAAATGAAGTAATGCCCTTTTTGTTCCAATCTTTTTTGTACGAAAAATTGCAAGAGTTACAAAAAAAGATTCGATCAGAATCGCTCTATCTCGTTTAGTTTCCGAAACATTTTCCAAAAGCTAATGATCAAATAAAATCGATTTTTCTGAAAATTTCATAGTTGTCTGAATTTATCGCTTAAACCGCCTAATTTTCTGTTCAGGAAGAGACAAATGAGAAAAATGCGAACGAAGAACTTCAGAAGCTGCAAAATTTCTTCAAATTCGAGAAAAACATCGTCACGAGACCCGCAAATAAAGACGAGGGTCAATCGAGTGCATCAATCTCAAATATGGCAGATGGACGCGACAAAACACTTCCAAGTTTTTGGATTCCCTCAAAAACGCCAGAGGCAAAAGCTCTGGCCCTCAAAAAACCTGATAAAACAATCTATTGTCCAGTCAGTGGAAAACCCTTGAAACTCAAGGACTTGATTAATGTCAAATTCACTGAAGTTAAAGATCCAGATGACAAGAAATCGTTGATCGTGAAAGAGGCTAGATACATGTGTCCAATTACACATGATGTACTCAGTAACAGTGTACCATGCGCTGTTATAAAAACCACGTGAGTCCTCATAATTTATGATTTTACGTATTTAATTTACATTGATGAATGAATTATGATTTTTTTAAATTACTTTTTCCAGGGGAGATGTCATCACAATGGAGTGCTTCGAGAAGCTCATTAAAAAGGATTGGATTAATCCATTGGACGGGACAAAAATTAGCGAGAGTGACATTATTCCTCTTCAACGGGTAAATTATTTATTTTTCAATTAATTATTTCATCAAAGAGGTCTCATTGCTGTCCATGTTGAATGAAAAATATTGATAATACTGAAAATAGCAGACATTCGACAATTTTGAGTTTATTTTCAACAAATAAATTTTAAGAAAAGAAGAAAAAATGGAAATTTAGGAAATGCAAAAAACTCTAAGTGCAATTTTTTTAATCATTTCTTTAAAAATAATTTATTTGTTTGAAAAAATCCGAAAAATTTTGGGGTGTGTGCTTATCTGGTTCACATAAACATTAGATACTTATAAAAATCCACTTTTTTATGATTATTTGAGTCGTTACCTATACTATATAAATTTTTCAGGGTTGAATTTTCAAAATTGGCTAATTTTATACAGAGTTTTTGTGGTTAATTATACTATCATTCATCGATTAGATGAGGTTGAAAATACTGAAAATTAGCTTTTTTGAAACATTCGTATTCCTTTTTTTTTTGGCAATAAAATATTTAAACTTCTGTGGAATTTTCGAGATGAATGAAAAAGAATCACATCAAATTGAACATCAATTTGCATTAAAATAGAGTTAAAACGTTTGGCAACGTTATATTTAATCCAACGATTTTTTAAAAAACAATATCTCCAATTTTAAAATTATTGAATGTCTTGCAAAGCCTTTATTTCTAAATTCGATTATTTTTAACTAATATTCTGATCCAATTCGTCAAATCTTGAGCACTGCACTTCATTCAACTCCAGTACAGCAATTAGACCACCTTAAATCATTAAAATCAAAGTTGTCATGTTTTTCCTGATTTTTTTCATATTTTTTGAATAATCGAGAAAAAAAATTGTTCTAGGGTGGAACCGGTTATTCAGCTGTTAATGAGAATCTCGAGGGAAAGCACGAGCGACCCGTATTACAGGCATAAGTTCTCCGAAAGTGCAAAAATCTAAATGGACTGTATCATCGTAAATTGTTTGAAATCAAAAATAAAAGTTGCAAAAAAAAAACATGAAAAATGGAAGAATTCATTTGAATTGAGAAAATTATAGTCTTCCGATTAACTGCAGAAGAAGTGGTGACCGAAGAAAGGTGAGTTACTGGTACTTCAAAACTCCCTCAAACAAACTCGCAAAGTCTTTTGCTCTCCCATGATACTAGACTATTGTAATGGCTTTGTATTGGTTCAGTATGTTATGCAATATATTAAAGTTGCGTGTGCCAGTGCCAACGGCGCGTGTTACCTCATACTGATAAAGTTTTTTTTTTTTTTTTCACGATGCGGTCATTTTCCCACTGTATCAGACTGAACTAGACTGAACACAGCACTTGCCTATGACTTCCGACTTATTATTTTTTTATCTTTTTTTTTATTCTCTCATTTTTTTTGTTCATTCAGTACCGATGTTTTTGTGCAGATATTCTTCAGAATGCAATGAAAACCTTGAATAAATTTGAATTCGTATCTACGTCTTGCACGTTCCAAGTGCAACATCAAAGCGAAGTCATTAGGAAGTGAAGTCATTTGATAAAAAAAAAAAAAAAAAAACATCATTGCAAAAGAAAATTACAGAATAATCAAAATTTAACAGAATTATTCAGTTGCCACCACTTCAAATGCAAATCTTTTAGTACCAGGAGCAGAGTAAATGTCCCTTTTGAAAATGACCAACATACTAAAATCCTCATAATACCAATCAAGAACAGCCCTTTACACACAATTTTAGACTCAATAAACTCCCCCATGATATGATGACAATAGACAAATTAAACACGATTCAATAGTTTCATTTTATACAAAATAATATAGAATAAATAATACCATCTCAAATTGGCACTGTTAACTGGAGGGGAATAGAGATAGAGAGAGAGCTTGTTAATACGTAAAACAGACAGAAGCCCCGAATGAAAATTCCATTGGATTTATCAGAAACTGCCCTTGGTGAAAATCAATGCACAAAGGTCAGACACGTGTGAGTTTTTCTTTTTTTTTCAGGAGAAATGAATTTTTTATCCTCTTTTTCTACTTTTTTTTGATTTTTCTTAAATTTTCTATTTATTTAAAAAAAAAAAAACATTAATTTTGTATTTGAAATTTTCTTTTTTTTTGCTTTTCTTTAGAATAATTGGAGCAGAATCGTATATTCTGGAGAAATCGACGTGAATTTCGAAATGAATTCGATAATTTCCAGGAACAATTGAATTTTCCTGAATAGTAAATTTATTTTTGGCTATTTGAACGATTTATGAAAAGTAATATACAAAGGAATCTTCAAGCGTGCATTAATGAGTGTATTGAGGGTTCTTCGGTGAACTCGAGTGAAAGAGAAAAAGAGAGGACTAGAAGACTAGAGAGCAAGAGAGAAAGAGAGAGAAAGGAGAGAGAGAGGAGATCCGTCAACTGCAGCTTGGTTGTACACGACGTTTACATAACTCTCTGTTGGGTCAAATTGTTGTATAGCTCGTGTTATCCGTTTTTGATTACGCAACTGGATATTCAGGAGCGTTCGCGCGCGATTCCGCGTACGTATATATCTTGACGTACATTATTTAATTGACATATTGTTTTGTGAATTAATCTATTAAATCGTTATTTCTCAACGAAATTTTATGATTTTCGTAAATTTTTTTATTATTCGAAATTGATGAGTCATGAAATTTTGGGAAAAATCGATTATATTTAGTCAATTTTTTTGGGAATATCTTTTTGAAACTAAGCGAGATATAGCGATTTTACTCTAATCCTGTTCTGAAGCTCTTCAATTCTCGAAAAAAATGCATTAGGGCAAAAAGAGCGTATCTCCATAAGTTTCCGAGATATTCTCAAGAAATTGAACGAAAAAATCGATTTATCCTTTTTTGCCTTATTCGTTATTGATTTACTTCTTCGCGAATATCTTGGAAACTAAACGAGATAGGGCGATTTCATCCGAATCCTTTTTTGTAGCTCTTGAAATTTTCTTAAAGAAACGTCCAGTCAAAATCACTCCATCCCGCTTAATTTCCGAGATATTCTCAAGAAAACTGATAATAGAATCAAATTGATTTATTTAAAAATTTCATTTTTTGTTAAAAAAATCAACAAAAAATATGAGGACAAAGAAAATTAAGACTGTCTCTTTAGATTAATTTAAATAGTAAAGAAGTAGAACAGAATGAGTCCATTTTTCCTTTTAATCGTTTTCAGGAAATATCTCGGAAAATAAACGAGATAGCACGATTTTCCCTGGATTTATTTCTACAACTATTAAAATCTTTACGAGAAAGGATTAGAACAAGAAGGGCGTATCTCCATTGATTTCCTGGATATTCATTCACCGTAGAAAAAAAGCGGCAAAAGAAATCGACTTATCCTGTTTTACCTTCTTCATTGTCACTGAATTATTATTTAATTTTTCATTTTTATTTAATTTAATTACAAATTTACGTCTCACCGAGCAATTTTATAAAATTAACTGCCAATTATTGGTAACGCGCAAATGAAAAACAGACGTATAACATTGAGGGGAGGGATAATCATGATATTCTTTATTCATCTTAAAATTAATTAGCAGCACAACGAAATAAATGCTGGAACTTGAAGACAATAGAGAGAATAAGAAGAAGAAGAAGAAGCAAAAAAAAAAGGAGAGATGAATTCAATGTATCTCATCTCAACTGACCGGTTTCGATTTACCAATCATCCGGACAACGAAATAAGGTGGAAGAGGAGGGTGAATACAAGGAGAGAGTAAAGAAAAAAAGCAAAATTGGGAATCGCTTCGAATTTCTCCGGGGTGAAGGAAGAAAATGAGCCAGTACAGTGTCGCAGTAGTAATCCGCAATCGAAATACCCCGAGGAAGGGGGAAGAGAGAGATAAAAAGATTAAAAGAGTGAGAAAAACGGATTTAATGAATGACCAATGCAGCATGTGATAATATATATATATATTATTTTTGATAGAAAATAAAAATGGGGATAAAGCAGCCACTTCAAACGATCTCTCTTCCCCCTATGATGACTTGTGTCACGATAATGACGTTCGAAATCGACAGTAACTGCAAACGCATTGACTCTGCATCCCTTGCACATGAGTTTACCTTGATTAACGCTAATTAATGATAGTTAATCCGCGGGGGGAAGGAGGGGGTATTGCCATAACTAATCCGATGTAAATGAAACCAGCTCCTGTCTCTTCACCCTCCCCCCCCCCCCCCTCCTCTTCCTCTGTGTGATATGGACATGGACATATCTTTCGCATGTCATATGAGTTTCAGATGCTGAGGGGAATACAAAGAAAGTCGAGGTGAAACATTCAATGAAATTTCGCTCGAGTTCGAGGAGAAAACTTTTTGGGCTTCTATATATTGGATAACAGAGAAATTCTTATTTATTTACATCTTTCAGTTAGGATTTGATGATACTACTGTTTTATTGACTTGGATTGGTAATTCAGGTACATCAGTTTATTTCGTGTTTTATTGAAAATTTTGAAATTCTTGTGGGAAAATGTGAAATAGTCGATTTTCGTGTTTTTAGAATTTCTCGGAAACTAATGGAGATACGCTGTTTTTGTTCTGGGGTTATTTTTTAGAGAATTTTGAGAGGTACAAAATGGGATTGAGGCAAATTTACGCTATCTCTCTCATTTCTCGAGATATTGTCAAAAAACTAGTGGTATTTTCGAAAAAAATCAGATTTTCTTGTTTTAGTGTTTCGCTATTGAATTTTCTTTTTTTTTTTTTTTTTTTTTTTTTTTGAATAACTTGGAAATGAAGAGGTTTAGGAGAAATTTTCAAGAAAGCTTTTTTGGAGTTCATTGAATTCTCTACAAAAAAGAGCTCCTGACATTTTTCGATAAACCCACTCACTCCGAAAATATTTTCAGAAGAAATAATAATCAATTTTGATAGTGAAAGAAATAAAAATGAAAAATTAGATTTCCATGCGTTTGTCATTGGAGAATATCTCGGAAACTAAGTGAGATAGGAAAATTCATCATCAAACCTCAATTGTAGCTCTCATTTTTTCCTACAAAAAAGATATCCTCAAAAATTGCGCTATCTCACTTGGTTTCCAAGATATTATTTTTTTAAAAATGACAAAAAAAAAAATCGAAATTCTCAAAAATTAACGAAAATTCTTTGAAAAATAACAGAAAACAACATTTCTCCCGAATTTCATTACAAATCTAGAATCAATGTCTTCTTTTCGATTCTCAAAATAGGAAAACAGAGAAAAATAAAATTAAAAAACAAGAAAACCGACCACACTTCCTCACGAGATGGGTGTCACCCATCCACCCCCATTCAGTGTTGGGTGGGTGTTATTTGCTGCACTTGGTATAAGCGCAGAGGTACCTAGGGCGGTTTAGTCACTCCCACCTGCAGTTCACTCCGGCGCGGTACGATAAACGCGAGGCTAAAATCCCAACTACTCAACAGATACCTTGCTTACACTGACCACGTGGGCTATCAACCACGCTTGTGCCAGTACTTGTGGTCTCTGCACCTTTTTTTTTCCCAATCGTAAATTTAAACGTCAGTTTCCGCATAACCAATCGCCAGTTAACATTGATCATTTTTAACGTTTTTGTTATTTTGTTTAACGTAACGTTATTTTGTTTGATTGTTTTAATTCAATTTGGTGAAATTGAGACAGTACTGGAGGAACTCGTGCAACAGGAACTTGTCTTCCCCTTTGGAGGGTGGCCAAGCTCCAGCACAAAGGGACATCAATGATGCCGAACTATCCACTCATACCGAGTGTTGGATGTACGGGCTTTTCGGTAAAAAAAAAATTTTATTAAATATTTTTTCATGAAAAAAATACCTTTTTTTGAAATTTTCTTTTTTTTAATTTCATTTTTTTTATCAGTTTTTTTTAAATATATCGGAATTCAAACGAGATAGAGCGATTTTGTGTGCATCCTTTTTGTAGAGAATTTTGAAAGCTACAAAGAAAGATCAGGGCAAAACTGCTCTATCTCGCTTAGTTTCCGAGATATTCTCAAAAAACTGATGATGGAATAAAGTTCATTTTTTTGAAAAATTTGAATATTTTTCTCTTTCTGGGCTAAACGGTACTGAGAATAGCGGATATTTGACATTTTTTCGTTTAAGAAATAAATCGTGAAAAAAAAAAGTTGAAAAATATGCATTTTTAGGAAATTCGAAAAACTATAAGTGCAAATTTTTTAATTTTTTTTTGTAGTAATTTATTTATTAAATTTTTTTTTTTCAAAAATTGTTAGATACGTGGTAATCTTATTATTATTGGGCTAGCCTCTTTTCGCAGCTCTTGAAACTTGAAAAATAAAGCAAAATCGCGTTATCTCGCTTAGTTTCCCGGATATTCTTAAAAAATTAAATCATCGAAAAAATCAAGTTCTCGAAATCCCACAAAAATTTTGCATTAAATCCATCTAAAAAAATCGAAATTGCCAATGATAGAATTTTAGCAAAGGAGTTTCCTCGAAAATCTGGAAAAGAGTAGATACCGCAACATTTCTGTATTATCACAAAATTAAATGTCAAAAAAAAAAAAAATCAAAATTTCTCTCTTAAAAAAGTGAATGATTCCTCTCACTATCGTGCCAAAATCCTTTGAAAATCTCTCGTTTTCAGTGCTATTAGATGCATTGCACTTCGAACATTGCGCAAATCTTTGTATATGTATTTCGAACAGCCTCTCACATTGCCCCTCACTAAACTACTCTCCATACTATCAATTATCCGGATAAACACATTGCGCGCAGAAGAAATTTTTCAAAAGTTCGAATAACTTGAGTCATTCATGAAAAAAAAAAAAAACCTATAATTTTCCCTTCATTTTCAATAATTTTCCTTTTTTTCTATTTTCAATAATTTTCTTTTTTGTTTTTTTTTTTTTTTTCAAAAATTCTAGACGAAAGCAGGCTGCAGAGTGAAAATACTGGCGCCAATGGATCCACTGGTTGTCCTCGTGTACTTGCTAGTAAACCTGCTGATAATTCAATTAATCGTAAAGAATTAAATCGTGACTTGTGTATTAATAATTACGTTGACGGTAAAATTGAATTGACAGACAAGTGCGAGGATATAATTTATACTGATGCTCTCGATGAACTATTAAATAACCAAAGTACTGATAATAATAAATATAATAATAATAATAATAATAATCGAGAGATGGTGGCACAAGATATGGCCCAGAGCTACAATCAGCTCTTTCATGCTGCTCAAGAATCACAAGAGTTCATATCATTGGAGGAACTCAGGCCTGATGTACAACATGGACAAAATGTTATAACAACAAATACAAGTGGTACACAGCTTTATTTAAATGAACGTGATAATGATAACACACAGAGAACATATTACAATCTTGCTGCATTACCAAAGTAAGTATTTTGATATAAATTGTAATTAATTGATTAATTATTATCGAAAATTCATTGAAAATTCGAGAAATCACAACATTTTTCAGATAAATCAATTTTATTTGATTATCTGTTTTTTTGAAGATATCTCGGAATCTAAGCGAGATAGAACAATTTTCATAGGATAATTTTTTTTAAAACAATAATATTTGGTTATTCAAAATTTGTCAAAAATTTTCGAAATATATTGAAAGTATTTTCGATACTTTTTACTGCGAAATTTCTGCAAATTAAATTTCGGCAATATTTATTTGCTCATATGCTTTATTAAAAATCAGTTATATTTCGGTATTTGAGATTTTCGAAAATTTTTGCATTTTGTTTTTTTTGAAGCTTTCTCAAATTAAACTCCGGCAATTTGCCTTTCTTCATATACTTTTCGAAAATCAGTTATATTTTTCTATTAGAAATTTTTCAAAATTTTCGAAATTGTTTCAAAATTATTTTCGATTAAAATTTTTTTTTCTCTAATTTTCTTTAAAAAATTGTGATTACACAAATTTTTCTATTTCGCTTAAATTCCACGTTATTGTTAAAAAACTTAATTGATTAAAAAATAATTAATTGATTCATTTAGTTATTTGTAATTATGAAACCGAAAAATTGAAAGAAAATTGTGAAAATTCAGTATCTCATAATTTTAAGATAATTCATAATTTATGAAAAATCAAATTTATCTCGTATTATCGTGAAGTTACTGAAATCGAGTAAAATGTTAAAATTGAAAATATTAGAAACGTGTGATCGGTTCGTGACACTGTTGGGTCAATCGTGTGGACAATCGTCGCGTCATCGGCGCCCGCGACAGTAGTTCTTAGCCTCAAGTCAGTTTATTCTCTTCCCGTTCTCCTTATTTTCATTTTCTTTTTACTGTTTTTTTTTTCTTCTTCTTCTTCTTCCTTTTTTTGCTGTACGATTTTAAACATTAGAGGCATGATAATGTATATATATGCGCATACGTGAAGACCAAAGTGAGTCCAATTACAATTGTCGTATACTTCTCGCTATTTCTCTTGAATTCTGAATTGCTGCATTATGCAACATGAAAGAATAAAAAAAGAAGAAAAAAATGAATAGATACGTACAGTACCCCGGTGTGTGAGATTAGTCATGAGAGAAGTATTGAAATTTTCATTTTGCCGTTTGTTCGATAAATTCATGAAAATAATGCATTTTCCATTTGATTTGAATTCTAATAACAATTGTTATTCAATTCAAATTAATTCAATTTTTTGTAATTTATTTGTTATTTGGAGCTGAATTAAAATTACAATTTATTAGTGAAGTAGCGAATGTTTCATTGAAATCATAGAAAATCGGAAAAATTTATAGAAAATATTGAAATCGAAAAAATGGGAAAATCGGTTTTTCTGATTTAATTAATTAAAAAAAAATTGGACAAAAATCGATTTTCCCTATTTCAAATATTTCGGAGTCGAAGCGAGATAGAGCAATTTGTATAATGACCTTTTTTCTAGTGAATTTGAAGAAGTGCAAAGAAAGGTCATTGCTCTATCTCGATTAAATTCCCAAATATTAAAAAAGAGTGAAAAAATGAAAGAAATTTTTCTGGCATTTTTTTTCGTTTTTTTTTTTGGAATTATGGAATCGACCAGATCTTATTACTTTTTTTTCGTGAATTTATGGAAGACAGAAACACTCATTACACAGCAATAGACAACGTACCGATGAGTTTTTACTGGCGCGTGTATTTGATTGCATCACAATTAATATACACGGAACTGGTTAGCTGCAATCGCGATTGGCCACTTCACTTTTATACGAATAAAATAGTCTCATCAATGTACAGCCCATTGCGTATCGAGTGAATCAAGTTGACGGCCTTGGAACGTCCCGGACGACTTTTTTTTTTTGCTTATTATTTTTAAATAAAAAAAAAAATGAGAGAAAAAAAAACAAATATTCTCAAGAAAAATCACCAATTCATGTGAATACATTTATCAGTGTAATCACATACTCAAATTAACTTCAATTACAAAACTTCATGAGACTTAACGAAATTAGTCATTCCACACAAACAAATAAAAAGTTGATAATTTTTTGTTCAAACACATATGAATAATGGAATTATTTTCAGCAAAAAAAAAAAAAAAATGGAAACAAATATCCTTGAGAGATACCTGAGTATCATCGAAGTACATGCATTTTTTTTGTGAATAAATTTCGGATTAAATAAATTGTTGATTAAATCTGAATTTAACTATTAATTCCAATAAAATTCATTTTCCAGTGGGAATTATCTTCTTTAGCGAATATCTTTGATGCGAGTGGGTTTAGAAGAAAATGTCAAGAGACCTTTTTTGTAGAGAATTTTAAGATCTACAAAAAAGGTCTCTTGATTTTTTCTCCCATACCTCTTTGCCTATTAGTTATCTGCAAAATAAACTACTGTCAATCCGAAATCAACAATTAGTTCTAATAAAATTAATTATTTAGTGGAATTTATTTTATCTAGTGAATATCTCTGATGCGAGTAGGTTTAGAGGAAAATATCAGGAGACCTTTTTTGTAGAGAATTTTAAGATCTACAAAAAAGATTTCTTGACTTTTTGCTCTAAACCTCTTTGCCTATTAATGATCTTTAAAATAAACTACGATCAATCTCAATTCATGAATTTCCTAAAAATTAGGTTTGTCGAAATTCGTAAAAAAAAAATGCTCAACTCTCCCAATTATATTCTGTTATTTCCAGTAATATTCAGAGCCCCAATACCCGGATACCTGGAGACGAGCCACTGCCTCCAGCATCTGTATCATCAGTATCCTCAACAGCAACGGCGGAGAGTACAAATATTGCTGCTGGTTCATTGACTGGATCAAATGCCGAACAGTCGCATAATCGTAGTGAAAAAATTTCAAATACATTAAAAATGCACATTGGCCAACAGCCTGCATCTAGTCATCGTAATCATAATTATAATAATCGGATTAATCAAAATCATTATCAAAGAAGAGATTCGGCTAATGAACTGCTGTCTGATTACACAGGAGTTTCTAAAAAACGAAAAATTTCTAGTCAGTGAGTGAACATTAATTTTCATTTTTTTAAATTCAATTTCAATATTTCGATTATTTCTTTTTTAATTTTTTCGAAATTCTCGTGGAAATTATTCGAAAGGAAATTATTTCAAATAATTTCTGTAACTTCTAAAGAAATATCTCATTCCACTAATTCTGATAATATTTAGTATCAAATGAAATGTCTTCATATTCTGTATGAGTGAAACCTTTTCAATGAACAGAATGTGTGTATTTCATCATATGACATTTTATTCTTGTTTATGTGTGCTTGAAGTAGCTGGAAAGTGGAAATAATGACGAAGTGAAGCACCCTAAGCGACAAAACACACAATGTATCCACCCCCTGTGAACTTGAGCTCTAGAATTTCCACGGAAATTCAATGAGAGAAATGAATTGAGAAAATGAATTTTCATGGAGAATCGAAATTTTTAGATTTTATTCCATTTGAAAAAATCGAAATTTTTCGATAATAGAATTTTAACGAAGGAGCTTTTGAATAAATCTGGAAAAATTTGAGAAGATGCTTCAACATGTCTGCATTATACTGTAATTTTTCGAGATTACTATAGGCCTTTGCACTTCAAATAAAAATCCGTCTCTATATATTATTCTTAACTCATTTTCTTATCCAATTTATTCACTAGTCTGAAACATGATTTTTTTTTTGAAACGAAGGAATTTTCAAAAAAATCTGAAACAATTTGAGAAGATGCTCCGATATGTCTCTATGTTTGTGTAATTTTTCCAAATTGATAGAGACCTTCGCACTTGAAATAAAAATCTGTCTCTATATTATTCTCAACTCCTTTTTCCCTACTCGATTTATTTACTACTTTTCAATACTGAATTTTTTTTTCGGAGCAAAAAATTTTTCCAAAAAATCTGAAATAATTTGAGAAGATGCTCCAACATGTCTTCATTATTGTCGAATTTTTTCAAATTGCTAGAGGCCTTTGCACCTGGTATAAAAATCTGTCCTTATATCATTCTCAACTCCCGTTCCTATTCAATTTATTTACTAGTTTGAAACAGAATTTTTTTTCAAAGTGAAAGAATTATTTAAAAAATCTGAAAAAATTTGAGAAGATGTTCCAACATGTCTCCATTATTGTGTAAATTCCATGAGAGAAATGGATTAAAAAAAAAAGAATTTTTTCGAGAATCGAAATTTTTCATTTGATTCCATTTAAAAAAATCGAAATTTATGATCATAAAATTTTAGTAAAATTCGAATGTATTTGTTTCTGCTTTCAGGGATGAAAACGACCTTCTTGATGATCCAGCCGATGACGTCAAGTATGTTCGAACTAACACAGACAAGAAGTGAGTCGATACCTGTTTTTCTACACCTAAAAATTGATTGCACTCCATACTCATCAATCCGTCATTACGCGTTAATAAAGTGCCAACATAATACGTTTAACTATTGAGTCACTCGACAATGGGAAATGCAGAAATCTTGCTGTTTTTTTTTCCTTCTTTTTCATAACAAGTGTAACCTTGACCTAGAGTGACTGTATGTAACGTACAAGTTGGCTTCATGGAGTGACGCTAGTGACGTTAACTAATTCCGACAAAAAGCCAGTTGATAGAGAGAGAAATAAACCTCCAAAGAGGATCACAGATTTGCGTCAATATATATTTATAAAAGTCGTAATGCGGTGAAATGGCAAAAGACGTTCATTTATAAGGAATACAAGTAATTTGATACAGGATTTTTTTTTAGCTGAAGAAGATTGTGAAAAAATATGAAAAAATTTGAGAAGATGCTCCAACATTTTTCCTCTTTTGTATAATTTTTTCAAATTGCTAGAGACCTTTGCACTTAAAATAAAAATCGGTCTCTATGTTATTCTCAATCCCTATCTTCTACATAATTTGTTCACTATTTTGATACAGGAATTTTTTCCGAATGAAGCAGTTTCCAGAAAAAAATCCTCAAAAATTTGAGAAGATTCTCCAGCATTTTTCCTCTTTTGTGTAATTTTTTCAATTTGCTAGAACCCTTCGCGTTAAAGTTGAAAAATTTTTCCCTATATTATTCCAAATCCCTTTTTCTCACTCAATTTATTCACTACTTTGATATAGGATTTTTTTTCGAGGTGAAGCAGGTTTCAAAAAAATCTGAAAAAATTAGCGAAAATTCTCCAACATGTTTCCATTTTTGTGTAATTTTTTCAAAGTGCTAGAATCCTCCGCGCTTAAAAAAAAAATTTGTCCCTATGTCATTCTCAATCCCTATTTTTCTACTCAATCTATTTACTCCTTTATACAGGATTTTTTTTCGGGGTGAAGATGTTTTCAAAAAAATCTGAAAAAATTTGAGAAAATGCTCCAACATGTCCCCATTTTTATGTAATTTTTTCAAATTAATAGAGGTCTTCGCGCTTAAAATAGAAATGTATCCCCATATATCATTTCCATCCCTTTGTCCCCACTTAATTTATTCCTCAATTCCAGGCAGAATCACAGTGAGATAGAGAAGCGGCGAAGAGACAAGATGAACACGTATCTCTCCGAACTATCAACAATGATCCCAATGTGTCATGCAATGTCCCGTAAACTTGACAAATTGACAGTACTACGTATGGCAGTGCAGCATCTTAAAACAATATTAGGAGCAGTTACTTCGTATACAGAAGGCCACTACAAGCCAGCCTTTCTGAGTGATCAAGAATTAAAGACCCTCATACTTCAGGTAAATTATGCGCTTATGACCTTTTTCAAGTTATTTTCATGTAATTATACATTGCACTCTGACATACACATTCATTCGTCCATTTAAAATGCAGTAGTCAATATAAAAAGGGCGTATCTCTTTCACGTGTGCCTGTTTAATTATAAATATTCCTTAGATTTGCAATTTTTTTTTTGACTTTAATGATATCGAAAAAAGTGTATCTTTTGCACATACGCCCTTTTGTTTCTAATTATTTCCTCATTTCAGGATTCCTTATATGGAATTGATAACAACAAGAAGCCATATTTTCAGTGAATTCGCCTCTTTAATTTTATTTTTTTTTCTCCAATTTGAAGTATTATGCATTTAATGCTTATAGACAAAAGGGCGTATCTCTCGCACGTACGCCCTTTTTTTTATCATATTTTTCAATTATACGAGAATTTGTGGAGATATGTCCTTTTTTTATGATAGAACTTCAAAGTCTTCGAAAATTCGAAAATTTTCGATTTTTCAAATTAGAAATTTTTAAAAAATATGAATTACAAAAGGACGTAAGTGCCGGTGATATGCTGTTCTGTTATCATATATTGTTGAAAAATTGGGGATAATTCGAGGGATTACTAATAACAAAAGGGTGTATGAACTGGAGATACGACTCTTTGTTACTATGAACTTTTATAATATTTCGCGAATTTCGTAATCATTATTTAATACACTGAGAATTAAGAAGTCGTAAAAACTATGAAATATTGATGCAATTAATCCTTAGTGAATATTTTTTTTTAATAATTAAAAAATATTTTCAATTTACTGAACTTGGTTGATTCAAATAGATTAATTAGTGAAAAATATAAAATTTATCAATAATCTGGAAAATTTTGAAAAAAATCTCAAAATTTCGAGATTTCTGGTTAATTTCAAATTTTTCGAAATAAAACAGTTTTTAATGTATCAAAAGCGGAAGAGAAAGGTGGCTGGAGATAGATTTCAGAGAAATTTTGAGAAAAATTTGAAAAAATATTAAATTCATCAAAAATCTGGAAAATTGTAAAGAAAAATTTAGAAAATTCGAGATTTCTGATTAATTTCAAATTGTTCGAAAGAAAACTAATTTTCTATTTTTTTAAATTTAGTTAATTCCAATAGATTAACTACTTTGAATCGACCAACTTCGGTAAATTCAAAATCTTCTTTGATCAGTTTAAAAGAATCTTTACTAAGAACCAATGGCTCCAATATTCGTTACTTCTCACCACTTTTTTCATCTCATTATATCAAAACCCATGTGTTCACAACCCATTGATAATCAGTCTTCTCGAGTCTGGACCAAGAATTAAAGTACCTCATGTACCAACGTAAATCGTATGATTGTGACCTTTTTGAAGTTATTTTCATACAATTATACACCTCACACTCAATCCATACACATTCATCCATACATTTGAAACACTCTCCCAAGTTTCTCCCTCTGAGACTCTCTGCATCTGTAGGACTTCTTGGGTACTGGAGTAATACACCAAGTTTCTGCACAAAGTTTTCGTCGTTACACAACAAGAGCAACATTACATGTATTCTTGTGTATGAGAAATGCCTTATTATTAATTTTCATTTTTTTAAAATAAAAGTGAGAGAGAGAGATGAAAAAAAAAATGGGAAAATTCACCTCCGCTTTGATGCTGAACTGATAAAGAGTATATATATTATTTTTTTACTTTTTCAAATGAACTGTTGCACGTTATTTTATCTATTAATCTAAAGCTTTCACATGCACGAGTGTAGGAATTGGGTATTATACATTGGTACATATCCTGGACCACACCCAGGAATACCAAAATACCAGTGTACCTTGTATTTAATACGATTGTTTAAATCCATGTACATGTATAGAGTGAATTGGATTAAAATGGTGTTAGTTTGGATTTAAAAGGAAAAAAAAAAGTGGGATTTTATGTACACCGAAATATAAGTACATAACACAGTGTAATCGGTGAACTGCGTCACGGTTCAATGACTGACGAAATAAATATAAAATTTCGATTCCTCTCTCTCTCTATTTCTCCTTTTATCTGCATGGGATACTTCGAAGAGTATTATAACATGTAGCTAGGCAATACCTTTCTTTTTCCTTTCTCTCTTTGCCATTTACCTATATCCAGTGTGTATGTATACTCATGGCAATTATATTTCGTGCCTCGTTCTCGAGATTACAATTGTAGTTATCCTCGATGCCACTAGAGGTCACAACGTTTAGAGTCCAAAAACCAAGCTCACGGGTCTCGCATCACGCGCTCGTCATATTCTTTCGTTGTGCACTAGAGGTAACACGCAGGAGTCAATTTTATTATAAAAATTAACATTGTGAGATATTGAAGAGAAGTTACGGTATCAGTATGAGGGAAAAACAACACCCATGAAGAGGAAGGTAGTTAGTGATAGAGAGGAAGTTTTAGAGAGGAAAACAAAGCTAATAGGAAAACAGTTTCAAGAGTTGCAAGAGCTGATGGCACGAGGCGAGAAAGAAGATGGCGTCGAATCTTCGGGATTCGAAGATAATGCAGGTAAAAAAAAAAAAAAAAAAAAAAAGAATGAAAGAAAAAAAAAAAAAAAAACGAAAAAGCTGTTTTAACATAACGACGAGCCCTCACTAGAGGAGGGACATGTCGAATTTATCCTGGTGAGCTTGCACGAGAGGCAAGACAGGCCAGAGTTCAGCTCAATGAGCAAAGAAAATGGAAAAAAAAAAAAAAAAAAAAAAAATGGAAAAGCTGTTTTAACATAACGACGAGCCCTCACTAGAGGAGGGACATGTCGAATTTATCCTGGTGAGCTTGCACGGGAGGCAAGACAGGCCAGAGTTCGGCTCAAGGAGCAAAGAAAATGAAAAATAAATAAATAAATGAATGAAAAATTTAGGTATTATATTGCATATTCATTTCTTTTTGTTTTGCCGTGGAAATACAGAGCGACATTTATTGGTTGGCTGTGTGATACAGGGGAATTGCTAGCGAGAGAAAATCCAAAAAGTATTGGGTGACGACCCATCAGAGTCAAAAGCATTTGATATATCCTTACATGTGTCTTAGAGCAACAGGTGGAAGTACTGGATAGCGAATGGTCTCGATAGAGACGGGAAAAAAAAAAAAAAAAAAAAAAGAGAAGAAAACGCGCTTGCTAAATATTCAAGACCAGAAAGTTTTCATGCACCAATATTAAATGCTGAAACAGCAGCAACACTGTCAGAATCGTCAATCAGACGAGATAAATATATGGCTGAGACGCAAAGATTGGCGGGTTCTGCACTTATGTCTCTGGGGGTCCCATTGTCATGCATTTTACCAGAGAAAGGGAATGAGGTAGAGAAATACATTTCCAGTAGACAGAGTCAAGGAAGGCCATTATCAAACCAGGCCTAGTAAAACCAATGAGAGAGTTACTGAGTAATGCAAAGGCAGATACAGCTTTATTTGGCAAGAATAAATAAAAAAAAAAAAAAAGAAAAAAATGCAATAGAGAAATTGAGTCAAAATAATAAAGTATAGCCATTGAAACCCAATCGCTTCCAACAATCAGAGACCACCAAGACCACCTAGCAATCCGAAATAATTAATAATGTAAATCAAGTGGTATGTAGGTTGAAGAAGTTCTTGTATCGGTGGAAAGAGATCACGAGTGATCAGTTTATATTAAATTGTGTGAAGGGTTATAAGATAAGGTTTCAGAAAGACGTGGTACAAAATCAAGCCCCCAAAGTATCATTGCATGGTTCACAAATACTTCTTTACAAAAGAGCGATTGATAAATCGTTGATGAAAGGGGCCATTGGGCCATGTAAACCGGTAGAAGGACAATTTTTATCGTCTTATTTCCTATTGCCAAAATCGGATGGTAGTTTTAGATTTATGTTAGATCTTAAGAAATTGAATGAATTTGTTGAATCAAGTCATTTCAAGATGGAGGATGTGAGATCGGCGGCGAGACTAATTTTTTCCGGGTTATATGATGGGTTCAATCGATGGAAGATGCATATTATTTAGTAGCAATCAATGATAATTCTAAGAAATTTTTACGATTCGAGTTTTGGGGCCATTGTAGCAATTTGTTCGTTTGCCATTTGGGCTGTGTACTGCACCATTTGTATTCACGAAACTCCTTAAACCAGTAATGAGACTTTTAAGAAACAGAGGTTTCACGTCAGTAATTAATCTTGATGACATTCTGGGTATTGAACCTACTGGTTCAAGTTGTGAGAGAAATTTGAAGGAGTTAATAAAATTATTAGAATCATTAGGGTTCTTGATAAATTGGAAGAAAAGTGTAGTTTTACCCAGCAACTGATGCAGATTTTTGGGGTTTGTAATCGATTCCAATGAATTTACGATTGAGTTAACAAAAAAAAAAAAAAAAAAAGAGATCGGTTAATCAAGCTAGTGGGAGATTTTAGAGAGGAATCTGAAGATTCGATATTAGAGTTTTCACAATTAATTGGTAAACTGGTGGCAGCATGCCCAGGAGTGGGGTATGGTGGTGCCCACTTAAAGATTTTAGAGAGAGAAAAGATACTAGCATTAGGTCAGAATGACTTCAATTATGATAGTAGTATGAGCTTTCCGAAATCGACTTTACCAGATTTAAAATGGCAAGAGAATCTACCGGTTAGTAGAAATAGTATTAAAACCGGGGATTTTGCACTGGTAGTGTTCACGGATGCATCGGAGTCAGGATGGGGGGCAGTAGAAGGAGATAAAAAGATCTACGGTTTTTGGAATGAGGAAAAAGAAATATGGCATATAAATTTTGAGGAATTATATACAGTAAAATTAGCGTTGGAGAAGCTAGCGGGAAATCATTCTGATGGTCAGATTTTGCTGAGGATCGATAACACCACAGCAATTTCGTATGTTAATAAGATGGGGGGAGTTAAATTCCCCAAATACAATGCTCTAGCGAAATCAATATGGAAATGGGCAGAAGAGAGGAACATTTACTTATATGCAGCGTATATAGCATCGAAAGAGAATTGTGAGGCAGATGCGTTATCGAGAATCAAAAATGTAGACACAGAATGGGAGTTGAATGACAAGGTTTATGAAATTATCGTACAGAGGTTAGGTAGACCGGAGATTGATGTATTTGCTAGAGGGGAGAATACAAAATGTAGGAATTTCGGTTCTTGGTCCCCGAAACCGGAAGCAACAGAAGTTGATGCGTTCACGGTATCCTGGTCAGATTTGAACTTTTATGCCTTTACACCATTTTCATTGATATTGAGAATAATAGTAAAAATATAGAGAGACAAAGCAGTCAGGTTGGTGGTAGTGCCAGATTGACAAAATCAACCATGGTATCCATTATTTAAATCATTGCTAGTGGGTGACCCGTTATATTTTAAACCCAGAGTTAATCTCATTATGTCACCTTATAGGGCCACACAACATCCCAGAGCAGAAAATCTGTCTTTGATGGCAGGGAGAGTATCGGGAAGGCCTTTCTAACAAAGAAAGTGCCACAGGAACCAATTAAAATTGTCTTGGCTTCTATTATGTCGTCAACAATAACACAGTATCAGTCTGCATTGAAACAGTGGTGGATATATTGCGAAGAAAAAGAGACAGAATTTTTCGCACCTAATCGAGAGAGTGTACTTAGATTTCTCACGAAGAAATTTGTAGAAAGAGCTACTATATCACTTGTTTTAAAAGAAAAGATTGGTGAAGATCCCATAATTTGTCGTTTTCTCAGAGGGGCATTTAAATTAAGACCTTCGGTGCCGAGATACGAGTTCACCTGGGATATATCAGTAGTACTAAGTTATTTAGAGGCACTCGGACCAACGAATGATCTATCAATATCAGATTTAACTGAAAAGACTATTATGTTAATGGCATTATGTACTGCTCATAGAGCTCAAACTTTAACAAGTATAGAGATTAGGAATATAAGACAGAGGAGAGATGGTATGGAAGTAAAAATCCCAGCATTGTTAAAGAAATCGGCTCCAGGAAAGCCTCAACCAATTTTGTTAATACCAAGGTTTTGCGAGAAACCAAATTTATGTGTGGTCAATTCTGACGAGATATTTGAATGTAACGAATAAGTATAGAGGCAAGATGCAAAAACTATTTATATCAATAAGAAAGCCCTATCGAAAAATCAGTAGTCAGGCGGTCAGTAGATGGTTGAAGTTAGTGTTGAAAAAGAGTGGGGTTGATGTATCGATATTTAAAGGGCATTCCACAAGACATGTTGCAACTTCAGCAGCATATGGAAAAGGAATGAATTGGGACACTATTAGACGGGCAGCAGGCTGGTCTGAAAAGTCTAGAATGTTCGCAAGAGTGTACAATCGACCAGTAATACCTTCGGATTACAGTTTGCAGAAGCAGTTGTTCTGTAGAATTTAAATAAAAAAAAAAAAAAAAAAGAAAAAAAAAAAAAAAAAAAAGAAAAATTTTGCCGAAGTTACTCTAAACAACTACAATTGTAATCTCGAGAACGAGGCACGAAATATAATTGAACGATCAAACGAACTTACCTGAAGTGAAGTTCGATCGCAATTATATGAAGGGCCTCGTTCGAAGAGATTACAACCCCCCCTGAAGAAAGATAACTGTGTTATCTACTCAATCCCTACCCTTGGGAGGCAAAATTTTTAGGTCTACTCTGAAATTATGACGAGCGCGTGATGCGAGACCCGTGAGCTTGGTTTTTGGACTCTAAACGTTGTGACCTCTAGTGGCATCGAGGATAACTACAATTGTAATCTCTTCGAACGAGGCCCTTCATATAATTGCGATCGAACTTCACTTCAGGTAAGTTCGTTTGATCGTTCAATTTGATGATAAAAGATCTTCGGCAATTGAAGTTGCAGCTTGAGAATAAATTAAGTGGACTGAATTGACGGGATGTAGGCTGTTATTAAATTTGAATTATAGGAAATTATGATAATGAAATTAAGAAATATTCGAGATTTTTGTGCATTTTTTTTTAAGGAATAAATTATTTTAAAAAAATGAAAAATTGGTATTTGAAAAATTCGCAATCATAGAATTTTCAATTTTCTACATTCACATATTTCCCTTTTTTTTAAAATAATTTCTCTGTTGGAAGAAGAAAAATCTAAAAATTATCAGATGTCTGTGCTTTCTAGTATATTTTAAAATGATAAAAATCTGATAATTTTTAATTTTTTTTATATCTCGAAAAATCAATTTAGAAAAAAATAAAAAATATGCACATGTAGACGATTCGAAAAACTATAAGTGCAGATTTTTTTAATAATTCCTCTATAATAATTTATCAGTGTAAAAAAAATTCAGAAAATAGACGGATGTGTAATAATTTCATTATAAAAAAAAATGTATTTTTTTAAGATAATGGGAACTTCATTATGAAATTTGTTACAGGCAGCTGAAGGTTTCGTCTTTGTCGTTGGTTGTGATAGAGGCAGAATCTTATATGTATCTGAATCTGTATCGCAAACCCTCGATTATTCTCAGGTAATTGATTCAAGAATAAAAATAAATAAATTGCGCCTTATTTTGAAAAATACAATTTTCAAACTTTCTTTTATGACTATCTCCGAAACTGATGGGTTTAGAGGAAAATGTGAGGAGACCATTTTCATAGAAAATTTAATTCTCTACAAAAAAAATCTGCTGATAAATCTTCGTAAGCCTCATCGTTTCCTAGATATCTTTAGAATCAACTATCTAACTCTTTTCACTTTACCATTTCACTAGTGAAATTGAATATGCTTAACCATTTTTTTTTTTCAATTCTAGGATGATTTATTGGGCCAAAGCTGGTTCGATATTCTCCATCCGAAAGATGTTGCAAAGGTAAAAGAGCAATTATCGTCCGAGCATAGCCCCCGTGAAAGATTGATAGATGCAAAGAGTGAGTATACGTTATGAGCGAATTTGATAAATTTATCTATTTTAAAATGTCAATTTATATTATTTCATAACTTGTACATTCAAGTGATTATGTAATAGTTTAACCGCTCATCCAGAGGGGAAAATTGTCGAATCCCTCGATAAATTGTGTAGAAATATTTAAACGTTAACTCACACGCACAAAATTGTATTTAACGTCTCAAATCACATTGTTCCTTGAATTTCAATTAATTACATAATCTAGAGAGATGAATGCCTTTCAGTTATCATTAATCATTATTTTTAGAATACAAAATATAATAAAAAATTTATCTCCATGAATTTAGCTATGTTACCAGTCAAGACAGACGTGCCGCAAGGTGCTACACGACTTGGTTCTGGTGCAAGAAGATCATTTTTTTGTAGAATGAAAAGAAAAGTTGTTAATGTTACAAATTGCGGGGAATCCCAAGTAAAAGAGGAGGCAGATACAACAACAGGTGGTCAGAGAAGGAAAAAACAAAATTCTGGTACAATTTTTCATGTTTCTCTTTTTTTTAAATCATTATTTCGTTGTTCTAGTAACAAAAAGGCGTAAGTGCCATATCTACCTCTTTTTATTGATAAAAATGCGTAATTTTCTTCGCCCAATTGACTATTCTCTTCTTTCCCGAAAATTTACAGTATTTTTCTTTTTTAGTAACAAATAGGCGCATGTCTAAGTTATTAATGGAAAAGCGGCGCATCTTCATCACATACACCTGTTTGATTTTAAATATTCTTTTACATTTGCAATTTGTTCAAATGACGTTAATAATAATCAAAAGGCATATCTTCTGCACTCACGCTCTTTTGTTGATAACAACAAAAAGATGTATTTTCAGTGAATACGCCCTTTTTATTTTATTTTTTCTTTCAATTCGAAGCATCATGTAGGGAATTTTTGAATGACAAAGGGACGTATCTCCTGCAAATACGCCCTTTTATTCTTAATTTCTTTTTCAATTATAAAAGAATCGTTGGATATTCGTTCTTGCATTATTATAGAATTTTAAGGTGAATTGAAAATAGATTTAAAAAAAGTATTAACAACAAAAGGGCGTAAGTCCCAGTGATACGCCCTTTTGTTATCAGTTATTGTTGAAATATGTGGAATAATTCGAGGAATCACCAATAATAAAGAGGCATATGAACTGAAAAAACCGCTTTTTTTGTTGTTATGAATTCTTATAACATTTCGCGAATTTTCCCACATTATCAATGTTAGAAAGTCCTAAAAAATGTTTTAAGATGTATTTTGGACATAAGCCGCTTTTCCTCCAAGAAGTGTTTTTTTTTTTGTTACTTACGCCGTTTTGCTTCTAGGGTAACGATTTATCATTAAAAATTAATAAATATTCACAGATTGGAAGTACTGCGTGATTCAATGCACTGGTTACTTGAAATCCTGGACTCCAGCAAAAATTGGATTAAATCAGGAGCAAGAGGCCGAAGGAATTGACAGTGAAAATTGTAATTTATCATGTTTAGTTGCTGTTGGTAGAGTTACACCGAGTTTAATTGAACTATCACGTGGAATGAAATTACCAAAGCTCAATACAATTATGTTTGTAACACGTCATGCGATTGATGGAAAATTCATATTTGTCGATCAAATGTGGGTATTTCTTGAGGAGAATAAGTTATAAAATAAATCATTAATTTATTTATCTAGTAAATTTTGTTAAATATACAGAGCAACGCTTGTATTAGGATTTCTACCGCAAGAATTATTGGGAACTAGTATGTATGAGTATTATCATCACGAGGATATTCCACATCTTGCTGAGTCTCATAAAACCGTACTACAGACTACTGAACACATTACTACTCAGGTAAAAACTATATTTTGTTAAAAAATTATGATTGTGTTGAAAATTTGAAAAAATTTGAGGTGAAGCACGTGTTATAATGATTTTTCTACTCATATTTTGGAATTTCTACTTTTTTAAAGCAAAAATTAAAATTTTACTCTTTACATCATTGAGAAATTCCAGAAAGATGATTTTTTCTAAAAATCATTTTTCCCCAATTTTTGTTTGAAAAAATTGGAAATTCTAATCCTTAAAACCGGGAAAGTTATCGAAAAACTAAATTATCACATACGCTACTTTGTTTGTGAAGTGACGAATTATAAAAAAGGGACACTCCTTCAATTTCTCCTCAAAAGGCTCCTTCACCTGTCATCCCCTCAAATTTTCGAAGGGCATCATCAGAAAGATTTTATCTCGAGTACTCTGGCCTCTCTGAAATGACGTACATCACTCAGAATATTCAAAATTCAATTGAAACCTATTAGTATTCAATTCAATGAATAATGCTTCATACAATATCATTGTTATTTTTCCACAGGTGTACAGATTTAGAGCTAAAACAGTTGGTTTTGTTCGACTCCAGTCTCAATGGTTCGCTTTCAGAAATCCATGGACCAAAGACATAGACTACATAATTGCAAAGAATTCAGCTATATTGTAAGAAAATATAAAAATATAACATCGTCCTAGAATTAAGGGGTGTAAGTGTTGCGTCTAATTTTCGTATAAAAAAAAAAATATTTTCTTATCTTTAATAAATTAAGGATATCCAAGTAGTTCCAAAGATCTATTTCTCCATTTTAATTTTGCTCACTTTCGATAGAGTAACAACATGAGAAGTTTTTTTTTTTTTTACTTTACACCATGTTACCGGAAAAATTGAACCAAAAATTGTTTTTGAAAAAAATTGAGTCAACATTAAAACTCCATAAGCGTGATTCAGTTCCAGTTTCACTGGAACAATTCATGGTCACAGACCTATTCTTTCCTTATATAACTATATATATTTTCGTTCGTCAGAATGTCTATTAATTTTATCAAATCATAAAAAACGCCTGTTATCGGATAAATTATTACATGAAAGAATGAATTGGCGGCAATATTGGTATTTAAAATCTGAGGAGTTAAATTCGGAACAATATTGTATATTCATAATATTATTTAATAACAATTCATTATCGTGGATATCGTTTTAATACCGGTAAAATGTTGCAAAATTGGAGCAATTAGAATATTTATGATAACTTAGAAAGAAAAAAGTAGACAATTCGAACTCGTTACTTGGATATATCCTTGAATGTATATTTATATGATGAATTTTACGCCTCTCTGTTTCTACGACGATGATAAAAATCACATTTTACATAAAATTAAAGTGCTAATTGATTTTATTATCATTAGCTGCGATTCTGGACAAGTTGAAAGCAGTGCACCACGATCAGAGGGCTCAAGTGTTCAAGGAAACTATGATTACTTTGCTCAGAGTAACGGCGGTCTTGAAAGATTGATCTCTAGTCATGTTGAAGTGAGTAAAATTGGGAGACGAATAGCTGAGGAGGTACTGGATCACCAAAGAAGGAGCGAAGACTCCTCGTCAGACAGTCCAGCGCCCACACCTAATCGTATTCTATTCAATACTGAGGTTCGTGAAATCCGTGATTTTTCCAGGTTTTTTTTTTTCGAAAAAATGGATTTATTAATAATTTGGCGACTATTCATTGACAGATCACGACGCCGACAACGACAACCACATCAACGCCAGTAGCTCCGTCCCCTGAGTGCATCCGGGAACCTGGACTGGGTGTTAACAGTGATAATAGTAGTAGTAATCCAACGCCAACACTCAATCACATGAGGAGCAGCAATGTCTCCTTGACTAATATAGCGCGAGAACAAGGTAAAGGAACAAAAAAAGGTTTCATCTGGAGGAAGGGGGGGGTGGGGTAAAAAAGACTAAGAGACATCTTTAACAGAATTATTAAATAAAGATGTTTCTTGATGAATATGAGTTAATATGCACATAATACGATGTATCGCATAGAAAAAATCAAGATTTTTCAAGAATTTCGAAATTTGAGATGAAATAGTCATTTTTTTTACCTGTGGAGTTTGGTACTCGATAAATCAGAAATCTCAAGAAAATTTCAGGAATCTTTCGAGAATTCCTGAAATTTTTTTTTTTTTCAATCTAATAAGATGTGGGAAGAAGTCTTGGAATCGCCCACAAACTAGAGGAATCTGATAGGAATTTTATGGATTTTGTGATGTCTTTGAAATTTCATCTAAAATCTAAAATAAATAGTGAAAATATGTGAAAAATCGACTTGAGGACTTGAGAAGAATCATAGAGAATTTTGAATTTTGTTGAACATTATTTTAATCAAATTTTTCACTTTTTATGCATGTTTCTGTCATGGAATCCTGAAATCTCTTAATATTGCTTGACATTTCTTGATTTCTTATGAAAATTTATGGGATCTTCAGAAATTTGTTCCATTCTCATGGATTTCAAGGAATGTCATGAATTTTTATAAAGTCAAAGATTTTTAAGCAAGATAGAGCACTTGGTATGGAAGACTGGGGTAAAAGGAACTTGCGAAGTCAAATGAATTTAATTTTTTTTCCAGAATGAAGCCTTTCATGAAAAATTATGAAAAAATTTCCTGAATATATAGACATACTGGAGCATTTTTCTCATTTTTTTCAACTTTTTCATGAAGTCCTTCAGTTTAAAAAGAAATACGGTTGATTTGACATAACAGTTCCTTTTTGCCCCATTTTCTCCTATAATTACTTCATTAAGTAAATAATTTGTAGATAAAAACAATGAAAAAAATGTCATTATGAAACTTGCCCTATCTCGCTTCGACTTCGAAACGTTTCGCAAAAACTGGTGGCAAGATGAAATTAGTTAGAAAACTTGATATTCTTGAAATTTGCAAGAAATTGCAAGAAAAAAACCTAGAATATCGTTTTAATAATGATTATTATTACCTGCAGGAGCACCAATTGATGAAGACATGATAGACATGATAGGTGGCTCAGCAATTAACGAATCCTCAACGCCTCTTCCCTCAGATGGAAATGATGAAGCAGCAATGGCAGTTATCATGAGTTTATTGGAGGCAGATGCTGGTCTCGGTGGTCCTGTTGATTTTTCGGGTCTACCCTGGCCACTTCCTTAATGTCACAATGTACGGTGTAAAACAAGGCATCTCAGTATCCTGATTATTCGAAATTCATTAATTTATTATTGACAGTTAAACGAAAAAAGTAAATTAATGGAATTAATGAAATTCATCTCGGGAAAAATTAATTTTCAGTACAAATTTTTAAATATCGTTATAAATTGTTTATTCTTAAGTTTTAATATTAATTGTGAATATTATTGTATGATTACCAAAGTTAAATGTTATTTTGGTACTATGGCTCTCTCTCCCTCTCTTGTTTATAATTTATTCTTTTCATTTATTTTAAACAAAGTAAAAATAGAAATTCATTATCAATCATTTATATTATTTACATGTGTAAAGAAACAATGTGAAAACATGATGTAAATGTTAAAATATTGAATTGTAAGGCAATTTCATGTCTTGCATTTTACATATACATTCTTTTTTTTTCCCAGGTTTCTTCTTCAATTAATTAATTTAACTGTTTTCTTTTCTTTATTCACTGAATATCGTTTTAGTCTTTTTCTTAGATTTCACATCTGATTCATTTTTAACAATTAAATCATTCTGTGAATTTTCAATTTTTATTTTTCTCGTTTTACCAATCTCTTCACTCTTAACATCAACACTTTCCTCATATTTTATACTGATATCATCAACTTCAGCATTTTTATTCGAATTATCTTGCTCACGTTGACGTCTTTTTGACGCTGAAAACTCGACATCCGATGGATATAGCTCCTGCTTAATTTTAATATTCCCAAAGAATACAGATTCTTCTTTTTTTATTAATATCCTAGATCTTGAAGAAGATGCATCACTCAATTCACCATTGTCATCTTGAGATCTAGAAGCTTTAACTACTTTTGTCTTCTCAACTTTCACAACTCTTGTTGGAGATGGAAAATCGTGAGAAATAGTCACAACATCATCTTTCACTTCCTCTTCCTCAACATTACCAGATTTTTTTCTTCTCGCCTTTTTCTTCGTGCTCTTAACTTCACTTGTACTTGGAATCTCATCATCTTGGGGCGCTCCATTCATTTCTGACGTTTTCTTCGATTTTTTCCGCTTCGAAGTGTCCTCATTTTTTATTTCTCTCGTCTCGAAATCCGAATCACTATCCTCGATCTGTAAATTAAGAATTCTCGGGGATTTGACACTCATCACATCCTCTTTTTCCCTCTTTATCTTATCTGCGACTGCACCTTCCCCTTCATCCTCTTCTTGTAAAATCTCCTTTTTCTTCGATTTTTCTGATTTTTTAATGAGCTTTTCCTCTTTGATTTCCTCTGATTTTACGTCTACGTTAATTGAATCAATCACGTCATCATCTTCTCGATGTTTTTTCTTCTTCTTCTTCGACTTCTTCGTTGGAGAACTGCTCTCTTCAAGATTGACAGTGTCATTCACCGAATTATCAACGATTTCCACTGCTTTTTGAACAGTTTCAGAGCGATTCTCGTCCTTTTCAACTTTAATTTTTCTCAGAGGCAAAAAGTGCGACATGTCATTTTCAGAGTCTTCTTCTTCAGCTTCTTTCGCAGCTTTGGACTCCGTTTCATCCTTTTCACTCACTGAATGATCATCAAGATCCTTGCTCTCTTTTTCTCTCTTCACCTTCTTTTTAACCGAAGAATCCTGCTCTGAATTTTCACTTATCGACGATTTTTTCGATTTCTTTGACTTCCTTATTTTCCTAGAATCATCCGAATTCTCGGGATTTTGGGATTCTGAGTGTTTCCTTTTTCTTGGAGCAACAGGTGATTCTTCCGGTTTATGCTTTTTCTTGTTGTTTAACGAATTCTTTGATTTCTTGGGAGAATCCGTTTTAATTGAATCGAAAGTATTTTCTAATACTGAGTGCTTATCATCCTCGAGATTCCCGTTGAATCGAAGACTAGCTGCTGAATATTTAGAGGATTTCTTTGGTGACTCGTTTTTAGGAGATTCAGGTTCACTATCTGAATCATCAGAGCTATTCACAGTTTTTATACCATTTTTTTCTGCAGCAGAAGTAGACTCTTCGTCATTGGCAGTGCCATTCAGCATATTATCAACGATTTCTCGGTCTTTTGGAGCAGTTTTCGACCAATTTTCGTTATTCTCAACTTTAATTTTTCGCAGAGGCAAAAAGTGCGACATGTCATCGTCAGAATCTTCTTCTTCAGGTTCTGCTGATTTATACTCTGTCTCAACCTTTTCACTCACTGAATTATCATCGAGATCCTTACTCTCCTTTTCTCTCTTCACCTTCTTCTTAACCATTGAATCCTGCTCTAAATCTTCATTTGCCGATGATTTCTTCGATTTCTTTGACTTCCTCATTTTTTTAGAATCATCAGAATTATCGGGATTTTGAGATTCTGAATGTTTCCTTTTTCTTAGAACAACAGGCAATTCTTCCTCTTCTTCTGCAGTTATCTCTCCCGGAAATTCTTCAATTTTATGCTTTTTCTTGTGGTTCAACGAATTCTTTGATTTTTTGGGAGAGTCTGCTTTAATTGAGTCAAGAGCAGCATTTTCTAGTACTGAAGGCTTATTATTCTCAAGATTTTCGGTGAATCGGAGACCAGCTGCTGAAGATTTTGAGGATTTCTTCGATGACGCTTTTTCAGGCACTTCAGGTTCACTATCTGAAGAATCGGAACTACTCGCAGCTTTCATAGCATCAATCATTTTTTTCCTACTATTAAGCGCCTCTTCTTCTTTATTCGAACTGAGATTTGATGACTTTTTCATCAAATTTGATTTCGTTTTATCAGGTCTCTTCAATTTTTCGAGCTCCTCTTCGGATTCCGAGCTGCTGGCGTTGATAGATTGGAAAAGTCCTGTTTTTTTTTTGTAAATTTTTGAATTACTTGCAATATCGTTAGAAGAATTTTCTGGGGGGCTTTCATCGGGGAGATCTAATTCTTCTTCAGTAAATTTGTGTTTTCTCGACTTTTTCCTAGTGGATGTTGAGACAGATGCACCATCATTCTCATCTTCAGCTTCATCACTGCAAAAATTTGACAAAAAATTGTAATTTTCGGATTGGAATGAGGGAATTCAAGTTTAAAGAGAGTATCATGGGAAATTGGAGGGTTTCAAAATCTAATAATTTATTTAATTGCTAAATCACTCAAGTTTTCAAGAAAAAATCTCATTTTTAGAATTTATGTGGGCAAAGAAAGGCTGCTGAATTTGTTCAATTTGAGAAAAATTCGGAAAAAAATGCAAAAAAAATAGAAAATACTGAAAAAACTCAAATTTTTTAAATAAAACTGTTTTTTTTTAACGATTGCCAACTTATGACGTTTTTGCTTATAATGTGAGCGAATTGACAATCTTTTAGTATTGCATTTTAAAACCTTTCGATTTCCCATGAGACTTCAAATTAATGATTATTAACATGTAAGTGAACCCGAGTATTCAAAGATAGTATTTTCGTGAAATCACCTGGATATCAATGTTCCCCTGATGAAAGGTAATCTTCCCTTAAAATCCATTTGTTTAACAGTAAATTTAACTTCGTCACCAACATCGAAATGATTTCCCAGCCAATTCTCATCTTCTTCGTCTCCTTTTGGTATTGATACATTGAATACTTTGTGTACTAGTACTCCAATGTGATTGTCAGCTTTTTTATTAATTATACCTGGAATATTCAATTTAATTTATGAAAAGAAATGAATAATTTTGTGAAATTTTAAATTCAATTACCTTTCAGAATAGAATCAATCTCTGGCTTGAATATGTAAAAATCTGCCTCCACGTCGACGTGAATAAAAGGAGTGTCGTAGAGAATTGCACCAATTTTACTGAGTAATTTTGGGTTTTTGTAAGCCAATAAAAGTCCCTTCAATCTGTAAAATAAATTGATAGAAGAAGGTGAGATAAAATAGGGGTTTCCAATGAAACGAGTTGAGATGAGATTTTTCTAATGATTCTTTTGGAAAGCAGAGGAAAATTCCGGTGGAAAAAATGTGTCAGAATTGAAAATTACTTTTTTTTTTGGGAAATTTTGCTTCTCAAAAAAATTGACTTTTTTGAAAATTTTCACTTTTTTGAAAATATTTCTGTTTTCTTTTTAGGAGTATCAACTTGAGGCTCATCTTAAATGAAAGATGAGATCATTTGCCTTCAATTTATGCAGTTAAAGAAGAGAAAATTATCAATTTTTGTGTAATGCATGAATTATTTGGTGAAAATCAGGTTTTGCCCTATAGGTGCTTCAGAAACTGATACTTCTATTCTAAAAACAGCCTAAAATGATGGGGAATGATCTCATTTATCACTTGAAATCAGTCTCAAGTCGTTACGACCCAAAAAAACTGCAGATATCCCTAAGAAAAGTAAAAAATTTACTTTCAACTCACAATGTGGAATTTTTAACAAAAATCCTGAAAAATAAATTATGAAATATGTTTTCTGACGAAAGTTCCTACAGTTTCTGAATAGAATCATCAGAAAGAAGTTATCTCAGATATTTTCACTAATTTCTTCCGATTTCTACAATGTAAAATATATCGAAATTAAAATGAGTACAATTATGAAGTACAATTTTCATCATCAGTTTTTTGAGAATAACTGGGAAACTAAGCGAGATAGAGCGATTTTGTCTCATTTCTTTTTTCAAGCTCTTGAAATTCTCTACAAAAATGTGTTGAGTCAAGATCGTAAAAAAAACTGATGACAAAACGAGATAAATTTGTCTCAAAATTTCATATTCTTAAATACTTTTTTTTCACCCCATCTCCCACAATCTATTTTCATCAATATCTTTGAAGCAACTCAATTTATCAAAAAAAACCAAGAGCCCTTTTTTGTAGAGAATTTCAAGAGCTACAAAAAAGGTATCGTGACAAATTCTCATAAACCTCTTCATTCCTAAGATCCTTTTCAATTAACTCTAAAAAATTAATTTTATCAAAAATTTTTTCTCGTGTTTTTCTTCTTCAAAATTGAGGTTAGAGACATTTGTCATTGGAAATGACCTCCAGCTGACATATAATCATGCGCAAATATTCCGAAGACCTAGAATAATAAATTGAAATATTAATTAATTTTTAGAATCACGTACTCCTGATTATAACGATTAATTTCAGCCCCAAGAATCTCGTGGAGTGACTTCTTGAGATCATAGAGATGATACGGATACAGTGCAATGTGTCTTTTAGTCCTTTCCACATGAACTTGTGAATTCTTATTATTAATCAATTCCTTCAGTTCCTCTAACGACCAATTGATCCTCTCATCCCTCTGGAGTCTAGATCTGTCGTATCTTCTCGTCATTTTCACAGAAAAAAAATAAAATAAAAAAATTCAATAAAATCTTTCACTCATCCACGTTTTTCCACAGAGAACCGGAGAACACGTTTATTTTCATCCGAGACATGCCGAAATAACACGAGCATTGTCGAAGCTTGTTTACGAAATCGTTCGGGATTCTTCGGAGGTTTGAATCAGAAGAAAACCGACAAATTGTTGATTTTTATGAAAATAGATGATTAAAAATGATTTTAAGTAGAATTTTTCACCCAAAAATTCAGAGGAGGAAGGGAAAAATTAATTTGTCATTTTAGAAACAAAGTGGCTTAAGTGCTGCGCTTATTTGTGGCAATTGCGCCACTTTGACTCTAAGATGACGAATTATCCGATGAGTGAGATGAGAGCGCATGCGCATTAAGCATAGCAGTTTCTTGCTTTCAAATTATTAAAAAAATTGTAATCTCAAACGATATTAAAGTCATGAAAAAACGTCTATTCGTCGAATTTATGTTTTAATAAATAAAGCTTTGAAAATGAAATCGAAAAAGTGATAAACCCCATAAACATTTTCTGGAATTTCGGTGATGTTTCAGTTTATATTTTTTTGCAAATTTTAAATCCCACAAGTGATGCTTCGTGCGCATGCGCATCCATCACTTTTCATTGGCTGAAAAGAGACAGAAATAGGCGATTATAACGACACCTGAAGGAATTCTCCACAATCTGCATTAGTATTCGCTGGGGCACGTTGTTGAGAAATTCCATGTGACGAAGAAAAACAAAGAAAACAAATTTTGTATATATGGATTATATAATTGTTCACGTAAAATCATTTTGATTACAATTTATCGTGAAAGTTTGATTGATGGATTTAAACGAGAATGATAGTGATCAGGATATATTTTCTGGTAAGTCATTTTTTTTTTGTTGTTATTGTCTGATGAATCATGTTTTTCAGTTGTCCTCGACGAAATTTTTGATGAATATTTTAATGGCCAATTAATTATTTCAGAGGATGATGGCACAGGAGATGTTGAATTTAAGAGCCCTGATGCCAGCAAAAAATCACCGACACTCACACTCTCACAAACTTCAACTTTGACGCAACATCAGGAAGAGTAATTTGATTTTTTTTAAATTGTTTTTTTAGACAAGGCTAGAGGTAAAAAAGTACTTTTTGCATGTTTTTAACATGTTCTTTGAGTATATCGTCATCTTAGGAACACAGTGGCATAAGTACTATGCTTAACCATCGCACTTACGTCCCTTTGTTTCTAACGTGATAATACGTTAAATTACGTACACTTTAATGACACTTAAAGACACTTGAAGGATTTCCATTATTTTTTTTTTTACACGCGAAAAAAGGCATTTTATTTGTGGAATCTCTGAGGATATTCTATACATGCAGGGCCTTTAATAAAAAGTGTATTTCCTTTCAGCCAGCCATAGAAGATACTTAGAGAAGCATAGTAAAATTAAAAGAAAAAATTATGGATTAAACAAATTTGAATTATTGATGATTAATATCAGCCTATGAATGCATGTCATTTTACCGCCAAAACTCCAAGTGGATGGAAGACGAATAAATGTCGCAGCATCGAGAGTACAGCAAAAGGAAATAGACTTTATACAAAACACCCTGTATATTGATTCATATTGACATTAATATTCACACTAATTTCATAAAATTTCCTCAGAAAATAGACGAGACACTGTTCATCGAAAATCGCCGTCAGATGCGGCTATCAGCGTATATTTTGAGAGTCAGATTCCATCTGAAATCAAAAGAACTCCGAGATTCTTCTAAAAACATGTCTCTCTTCGACATGAACTTGAATTTGGGGTCACACTATTTTCCAAAGTATTTTTTTTCTTGTTGTAAAAGAAGTTACCCATAAAAAAGTGACAAAAATCGTACATTTTTCTTTAAAAATCTTTGAAAAATACATTTTTTATTTTTTGAGGGAAAAGATAAGTTAATATAGAATAGAGACATGTTTTTGGAGTAATCTCGAAATCCCATTGATTCCAGATGAATTTGTGGCTTTCAGAATATAAGCAGATGATAGCCACGTCTGGTGGTGACACTTTCGATGGGTATCTGTTTGTATCACGTCTAATTTCAGAGGAAATTTTATGAAAAATCCACAACATTTGATTAAAAATCGCCTTAGAGTCAAAGAGGAGTAAGTCCTGTGTATAAACATAGCACTTACGCCCCTTTCTTTCTAAAGCGACGATATATGTATCAAACGTACAAAAAGATGCACCAAATAAACTACATTTCTTGTAAAAATAGTATATTACATGCCTAGGGCAGTAATGTAAGAAATGTCTCAGAGCACATGTAATTGTTGGCCGAGGCGAAGCCGAGGTTAACAAACATGTGCTCTGAGGCTTTCTTACTTACTGCCCGAGGTGTGTATACTATTTTTCTGCACACTGGGACGGAAGTGAGCTTACGCCCGAGCGCAGCGAGGGCCGAAAGTCTCACTTTCGTCCCAGTGTGCAGAAAAAATAATTGAACATGAAACATTTTCTTCCTTGGGACAGAAATGCCTTTAACAAATGTATTGAATTTTTTCAATTAAAAACACTAATATTACATACGAAATTCAATGCATTCATCAAAGGCACTTATGTACCTCTAGCCATGTCTTTTTCTTATGGTTGAAGAGAATAGTTGACTTTGATGATTAAATTTTGCTCTTTGTAGAACACCAGATAGAGCCATGGTCCCGAAAACTCCTCTCAGTCTTGCTCCATTCATGTCAAAGGCGGATGCTTGGACCAGTGACATGGAAACTCCAGTAATTGACCGAAGTCAACTGCTCCATTATTCACGAAATGTTTCGCCAAATGGACATGATGATTTTAATCATGTAAGTGCATGAAGGAGTTGATTCAGTTATTAATAGAGAAAATGATTTTATTCTATAAGTTTTTTTGAAAATTCCAAATTCAAACTAACCAAGACAGAGCAATTTTGCTAGAATTCTTTCTTTTAGCCCCTTGAGAATTTCTACAAAAAAACAAGATTGAAGTGAAAAGGACGAACTTTCATGAGTTACTGAGATATTCTAAAAAAACCATGGAAAAGAAAATTAAATCCAGTAGCGAAGAGATAAAACAAAATAACAATATTTTCAAAAATTGCACTTATAGTTTTTTGAATTTTCTACATGTGCGTATTTCTCTTTTTTTCAAATAATTTATTCTTCAAAAAAAAAAAAATACGTCAAATGTCTGCTATTTCTAGTTTCATGAATAGTTCAGGTTTTTTTTTTATATTTCGGAAATTAAGAGATAGGGTTTCAACTCAGTCATTTCTGTAGCTCTTGAAATTCTGTACAAAAGAACATAGAAAGAAAATGTCGTTCTCCATAAGTTTTCGAGACATTCTCAAACCACTGAACAGAAGAATCGAATAATTGTATTTTCCTATTTTGCTATTGATTTTTCATTTTCGAGAATTTTTTCTGGAAACTAAGCCAGATGGAGTGTTTTTTTTTCTCAAATTCTCCTTTGTAGCCCTTGAGGATATCTACAAAATAGGATTGCCTCAAAATCGCCCAATCTCGCTTAGATTCTGATCTATTTCGAAAAAAAACTTCTGACGAAATTTAATCGATTTGTCTGAAAAATTCATAGTTGTGAGAAAATAGAATAAGTTGAAATTGCTGCAGCATTCTTCCGCGAATAACTCTGAAGCCAGTTAATTAAGAGAAAAATCTCGGGAGACCTTTTTTTAAGAGAATTAAATTATCTACAAAACATGTCTCATGACTTTTTCCTCTAAATTCACTAGTTTCGGGAATAATTAGGAAAAAATATGTAAAGAATTCATCGAGCAGAATTAAATACTAAGAATCCTTTATTTTTTCTGATTTTTCAGGAAGAGACACTTACACAAGAGCAAGTCCTGACGCCCGTTATTTCTGATCGTCATTCCGAGAGCGATGAAGCAAACGAAGAGATTGTCCCAGCATCACAGCCGCAGTTTCGAAGATCTAAACGTCGTTTGAGCCGCCGAATTTTCGACAAAAATTCAACAAATTACTCACCTTTACGAGACGAAGAAGACTCCGATGACGGTGACACAAATAACATGAATGATGTTAAAAAATCCCAGTCCTGCATTGAGTACAGCGAGAAAATTCCGCCCTCTCCAATGCGGAGGACAAATAGACTTCGGGAATTGCAGAGGAAAATGAGAGAAAAAGCTGCACAAGAACTCGCAAAAAAGGAAATTACCGTTCCCGATGAAGAATTCACGAAAGTTTGGAGAGCCTTGGAGATGGGTGATCGAGCCAATCATCAGAACAATCATCAGAAGCCAAAAAAATCGAGATTTCCATTAAATGAAAAAAAATTTGATGAGCAGATGTCTGTTCAAATTTTATTAACTTCAAAATTGGATCAAAAATTCTCGTTAAATGATGAAAAGTTCGATGAACAGATGACTAAAAGAAGGACATTATCATCAGAAAAATCATCAGAATTAAATTCAAAATTTTCGGTAAATGAACAATTCAACAAACAGATGATCAAACAAAATACGTTTTTATTATCACAAGAGTCATCAAAATTAGAGACTAATAATGATATTTTATCTCCTGTTGATCTTGGATTCGATGATTTTGATGGAAAAGACGAGAGTGTCAATGAAAAAACATTTATTGTAGATGATAACGAACAATCGTACTCTGAGACACTTGAGGTTCCTCAAGATGAAGATGAAGATGAGGAGCCATTAAAAGGATTCTCCACTGCAGATCAAAATCATAGTAAATTATTGATCTCAAAATTTCAGTATTTATTTGAATCTGATTATGATGGAAAATTGTCGGAAAAAGGGGATTTCAAGGAATTTTCATTCGCCGAAGTTGAAAGCACAAAGACAATATTTCAAAATCACCAAGTACTTTTAGATAATCATCTCGAGAAGTATCATGGAATAATGAAGAATGTTGAGGAGCCATTGACAATCACAACCGAAGAAGAAGAATCATCTCAAGGAACTCAAATGATTGAAGAATCTCCAGAACTTCCGATTTTACCTCCCTTAATTGCTAAAGTTCGTTCAGAATTTGAGACAGCAAGTGGAAAAAAATTGTTTACTGCTGTTGATAAAATTGTTAGAGCAGAGAAGATTTTACTGGTTAACGAGGATATCATCGAGCACAGTATTGATGAATTGTTAATTTTACCAGAAGCAGAAGTTATTAAACAAAAAAATGCGGATGAAAATAAAGTGGAATCATCTGAATTGGAGAAAGCTGAGATTATTGAAAAAAATCAATTAGAAAATGATGTAAAGAATGTAGAAAGTAATATTACGAATGAAAATACTCTGGAGATTGCACCTTCACCTGAAATGGAATGTGATATTAAAGTACCTGAATTTAAAGTGCCAATGCAAGTAGAGGAATCAGTAGAATTACGAGATAATTGTGGGAATTCAACGAATTTTTCATTTGTTGGCTTTCAAACGGGTTTGGGAAAACCAGTTGAAATATCGAAAAATGCGTTGAGTAAAGCTGCAGGAATATATGGAGATGATGCACCACAAGATTATGCAGATTGTTTAATTGAGCTGAGTGATTGGAAGAGCAGAATGCTGTCTACTGGTCCAAAAAAAAGTGCAGTTGGTCTTAAAAAAAGTGCAGGTAGTTTTAAGCCTCTTCTGCCAAAACCTAAGATTGCTATTGGTAATTGCGGACAATTTAAGTCGGTTTTCAATCAAAAGTCTGTTAAAAATTTTGAGAGAAAACCGCTTTTTTCGAGACCTAGTCACTTGCAGGATGAAGTTCCTGCAGAAAAACAGCAGTTTGAAGGATTCAAAACGAAGGAAGCTGCTAAAACTCCAGTAGTATCATCGACAATTATCAATGGAGATGTTCTTGAAGCTTGCGATGTTCCTGATGAGCAGTGGGACGACATTGAAGACTTTTCAGAATTAAAATTACCGGATTTATCAGCGATTGAGAATAACGTGGCTCTCGGTGGATTTACAACAGGAACTGGAAAAAAAGTGAAGATTTCGGACGAAGCTTTATCAAGAGGCAGAGCCATGTATGCTGTGGCTCAGAAAGAGGCTGAAGCTGATTGTGCAAAAGAAAATGATTTTCATGAAAAAGGGGAAACGAAAAGTTCAACTGAAATCAAAACTCCAAGGATTAACAATTTTAATGAAAATACTCCGGATTTAATTAAATCGGTGAAAAGAAAAGATTTTAATGATGAAGTAACACCGTTTGGTCGTAAAAGAGCAAAAATTGGTGGCAGTGATCTTCAGGGTCGAAATCTGTTCTCTGAGATCGAAGAGGAAGACAGAGAATTGTTGCAGTCAGCTTCAATCGAAATTGATTCGGTTCACGACAGACTTTTGCCTTTCAAAAATTGCGTTACTGAGGAGTTTAAAAAGACCACATTTTTCAATGGTTTTGATAAAAACTCGTCGTTGATTAGCAGACGCTCAGACAGTGCTACTGTATCGGTTCCTATTCCCGAAAGGAACAAAGCCGAAAAAAGACCTCATTCGTTTCCCGATTCAAGTCGCAGTGAGAAAAAAAAGGCTTTGACGGAAAATTCCTCGCAGGACGAAACCATACCGGACGATCTTGTCTTTGACAGTCAGGAATTCTTGGACTCTTACGCTAAAATCTCAGCGAAGTTGAAGCTCAATGATGAGGCAGTGATGAAGAAAACAGAGGCGATCAAGAACCAGGAAGAAATCATCGAGAAAAAGAGGATAAATGCGGAGAAAAGAAGGATTGGTAAATTATTCGAGGATAAAAAAAGGAATAATCATGAAAAAATCAAACTTCAAGACCTTTGTTATCCAGGAAGGCCACCAGTTCCACGTTCCTCAAAAGACCTAGCAAACGAAAAGTTAGATTCTGATATTCTAGCAATAAATTCGTCAACAGCGAAATCCTATCAATTTCATCTGCCCGATTTTTACGAAAATTCCGATAAAAATTACACGGAAGGGATCGTCTTAGGTGATGGAGCTACTCTCATCCCAAATGAGAACAACAAAGCTGGAATTACCGAATTTACGCGAAGTTTTCTCGCTTCACCAGGTGTAGTTCCACATCTTCTTCCAAATGGCTGGATAGAAAATCACTACAAGTGGATAATTTGGAAATTAGCGTCAATGGATCGTATGAAATTCTCAAAAATCACTGTAACACGCTCACTAACACCAGACGAAGTACTGAGGCAATTGAAGTATCGTTACGATCGTGAGATTGATCATTCTCAACGACCTATAATCCGCCGAATTTTGGAGAAAGACGAGGCTCCATCGAATCGTATGATTTTAGTAGTTTCAAAAATTGTAAAATTTAATTCAAACGATAGAACAAATTTCGCACTTGAATTAACTGATGGCTGGTACTCAGTTATGGCAGCATGCGATACTGCAATGATCAATTACATTCATGCCGGCAAAATAATCGAGGGAACTAAGCTAATGATCTATGGAGCACAACTAATCAATCTGGAAGAAGGCTGTCATCCTCTAGAAATTACCGACTCTGTACGCCTGAAAATACACACGAATTCAACGAGAAGAGCCAAGTGGTTTGCTAAATTGGGGCTTCAGAGGTGTAGTGGACCGATGGAATTGAAGCTGAAGGATATTAATCGCAGTGGTGGATTGATCGGGAAAGTAACGGCTGTTGTATCTCGTGTTTACCCGATTATGTACAAGGAAACGTTTCCGGACGGTGAGATCGAGTTTAGAAATGCACGAAGTGAGGAGCGAGCGCAATTACTGTTTACGAGAGAACGAGAGGGACGAGAGGAGTCGAAGATATTTAGAGACGTCAAGCCATGCTTGAAAATAAGAATAGCAGAGGACGAGTCGACTGGAATCGTTACGATCTGGCAGAATGCGGAGGAGTGCATCGAGATGTTCAAGGAAGGTAGCACAATCTCGATAATTCATGGAACTGCAGGTGACAAAATGGCGAAGGAGCTGCAGATTAATGCGACTAGATGGACGACGTTTGACGTTAAAAAAGGTGCAGCGAGATATCCTTATCCTGCGAGAGAATTCACACCTCTTCCGAAGACAATTATCGGTTTCAATCCAGTTTACGGAGAATTCGATACTGTCGGTATTATTGTTTCAATCGGTCCAGCACCACATGGAATGAAGAACTTTGAGACAGTTAATTTAGCTTACAGAAATGAATTTGACGAGGATAGCTTTCTATCACTTTTATTCTGGCACGGAGTATCGTCCTATGGATACGCCGATATTGCAACTGTTGGTGCGATTATATGCTGCTTCAATTGCGAGTGGAGAAAAAATCTTTGCAGAAGCATTCCAACTGCAGTCTGCTCGGAAAGAACTATAATCACGCGAAATCCTAAAGTGAACAGTCATTTAAAGAGGGAATTCGATGAATTGAAAAGAAGAATTGGAGGTAAAATTGATTATGTTGATGATTGTGCACTGATTATTCATAATGAGGTAATCAGGAAATCTGGATCAACTCCGAATTCTTTTGTCGTCACGCCCAGTAGGCGATCGGATGGTGATGCTGGGGATTTTACACCAAAATGTGGGAACTTGACGGTTCAGAGACGATTGGAGAATTTGCAGAGGTATGGATCTGCTCCAAAATTATCGCCAATCAATTTGGCCGGCAGCAGAAGAGTTTCGATGAACTTTAAATCGCCGTTGACTAATGCTACGAGATTCGAACCCTCGGGATCGAAGACCTGAAAGACTTTTAATTAGCATTTATACAAAAATAAATACTAGTTAATTCATGATAACACAGTATTTAATACTATTTGTTACCATTTTTATACAGAAAAAAAACCCAGTGGTTTAATGGAATAGGAATCCTTGTTTTTTTTTTTTAATTGATGAATTAGAAATTAAATAAATAAAGTCTACGTGATCGAATAGTGAAGGGTTTTTCAGTGGTGAATCAGATCGACCTCGATTCCAAGAAATTTTTATATTGTTACATTAGAAGCAAAGGGGCGTAAGTACGATGGATAAGCATAGCACTTACGCCACTTTGTTTCTAAGGTGATATAAAAAAAAAATTCGACAGTACGTGCAGGTACTCCTGTTGCAAGTCTTTGCCCATTTGGCTCAGGTAATATATTCACCCACTTGAATTTCGGTAAACAAGTGAATGGTTCAAACAGGTAATAATGAGTGGAGGAAGAATTAATCCCATTGTACTTTGTGAGGGGTACCCCTTAGTGCAAGGTTGGTTGGTTGGTTCTGTGTGTGTGTGTGTGTAGGTACGTGAATTCGAGAGGGCTTTTGTTTGAGGATAAATCGTTATTTTCCGGAGCACTTTTGCACCACGATGAGTCAGGTATTGTATTTAAACCCCCTCGATTTTACTAGTAAATGGACATTGGCGCCGGCATTAAATTTTACGTGATTTTTGTAAGTTAGAGAAGAGGGACAAAATGGATCTACGAGGTAACATGATCCTGGAATTTTTTTTTGGAGTGAAGGAGTTGATGGAAAAATCGGAAAAAATTTGAGATGATGCTTCAATTGGTGGTCATTGTTGGTGAATTTTTTCAAATTTTTGGGAAGACTCCTTCATTCCAAAAACAAAACACGAGTAATTGAGAAAGATAAAACAGTGAAATGGAGGGAAAAGATTTAAAATTTAAATCTTCTTCCAACAATAATATTTGCCTTCACCTCTTCGGCAATGAACTGCTAGATTCCACTATCCGATTTGACGTATAATTGCTTCCAGGAAAATTGAATCAAGCTGATAATACTGTAATTATCAATTAAATAACAGCAGAATTGATAATAACTTGGATTAATTTAATTTGCCTTCTTTTTTTCTGTACATTTAATGGAATATTTTCTTTCAGTACGATTTACCATTCATTGTTGGGGGGCAGGTAAAGCCAGTGGAAGGGGAAAAGAACGTACCGTTGAGGTCTGGTAGAATTTACTAGCGGGTAGTCGTCTGCAAGTTCTCATTCAGTTCGGTTGTGTGAAGTTAAATTGTGTTTTCTGAAGAAAAAAAAGTCAGTGTTACAATATTAATTTTAAACAATTCTCTTTTTTTGCTATTTTTTCTTTATCGATTCTCTTGTAAAGGCAGGAGAAACGTGCAGTGATTTAAAATACGTAAAAAAAAAAGGAAAAATAAGGAAAAACGCAGTGAAATGCCCGGAACTTCAGTCGTTGTCTTTGTGAATTAAATGGAAAAAATTTCACCGGCGACACAATTACCTCTAATTAAGTATCCTAGTAATTAGTGTAATAATTGTGAATAATAAGAAAAGAAAAATTTCATCATTAAAATGGATGAAAATAATCAAAAAATTGAATTTGAACTTGGTAGTGAAGTATCGATTGGTCATTTTTTTAAAAGTTCATTTGCAAGATCATTTGTTTCAAATTGTCGTGATTATAAATCATTGGATAATTATTACAAGGATAATAATGAGATTAATGATGAAATTGGTGAGGAAAATCTCTCGACTGAAACTGTTACAAGTAACAATAATTATTTTTCACTCGTTAATTTTGATACGAGTTCAATTAAATCATTTGAGAGCATTCAAACAAACTCCGTATCTATGAAAGTAAGTTATTGATTTATTTGTTTACTTTTTTTTTAAGGCAAAGAGGTAAAACGAGACAGTAATTAAATTAATAATTAATTCATCTTGTTTCCACTTTGCAGCAAATTTTTTTCTCATTAAATTTATCATAATTATAATAATTTCTCATTTTTTTTCTATTTTTTCTTTTTTTTTTGCAGAATTCATCGGTGAATGAAGTTGACGTGAACGAGCTGAATCATCTGCGAAAGGTAAATTTACATGAATTGAGATTTTAAAAAAAGCTATTAGCATGTAGGAAGTGGTTAAAATACACTAAGGGGTAGACAAAGAGGCACATTTGTTTGTATGTGTGTGTTTTTGTGTGAAGGGAATGATTTCCGGAACAGGTGCATCCCGTCCTCGGCTCTCGTGTGAATGAACAAAGGAGAAATCTCAAGTGTCATGACAAATACCGTAATAACTTTTAACTTTTTGTGATAAAGAAAAAAAAAGCGACACTACTTATCTATATATTTTTTTTCTAACGCTCATTTTTTACTGTTTTTCCCCTCATTTTTTTTTTTTTTTTTTTTTGAAGACACTTCTCTCTGCCTCTATGATTTTGTGAAACATGTGTGTACTCTGTGTGTACAAGTGAAAGGATTGCCAGGGCAATTCTCTTTGGAGTTTCGTTTGTACAGGAAGTTCGCTCCAGCCCCTCCAGTAATTGTTATCAACGCTCTATACATTTGAACGGTCACGGATTCCTCGTCCTAAAGACCCTAAACCTTTGTACATTAAACTCTTGATTTTTTATTATAGAGGAAATATTGAATAATAGGATGATAAAATATGATTATGAAAATACCAGAAATCTGACAATTTTTATGATTTTTTTTATTTTAACAGATAAATTATTTAAAGAAAAAATGAGAATAAATGCATTTAAAAAATTAAAAAATTTATAATTGCGAATTTTTAAGCATTTTTATTATGATAATTTATTTCTTAAAAAAATGCACAAGATTGTCAGATGTCTTCTATTATCATAATCACAATAAAATTATAAAAAATTATCAATTTTTTGAATTTTTGTTGAATAAAATATTTTAAAAATGGAGAAAATTTTTTTGAATAATTTGCTCTTGTAGCTTTTTGAATTTTCTACGTCTGCATATTTTTATCTCATTTTTTTGAATAATTTTTTTTGTAAAAAAAAAGTTGACTGCTCCTAAGTATTCGCTATTTTCAATATGATTGAATAATTTGTTTTTTTTTCTCAATTTCTGGTTTCTTCTTCAATGGCTGACACTCTTCTTGCTCTCCAAAAAAAAAAAAAAGAGATAATAGGCAATTTTTTTGCTTGTGCCTGTATGACCCCCTGAATAAATTTCCAAGTAACTCGAACTCAATTTTCAAGTTTGTAAAATGAGGCCAGGTGCAAGAAAGAATAATAGACATTCACGTGAATCTTCATGTAAAATATTTCACAGGCGAAAAGAGAAAAATACGTAAAATTAATCCTCCTCATTTCTATTGTGTTTGGCCTCGTAGTTATTCACTTGGCACTTGGTTGTTACTCCTCTCTGTTCTACCTATATTTCACTGTGCACACAATAATATTCACACTGGGCCCCGCTTTCCACTGAGGGTTTGTATGAAATCTCGTTATTTCATTGTATACAATCACTTGTAACGAGGGGGCATCTTCTAACAGGACAATGCGATTTTTTTATGTTTTCAATGTCGTATATTAATGAAAAAAAAAAACGTTAGGAATTTTTTAAACAAATTATTCAGCAAGCTCTCATCAAGTTCAGTTGTTGAACGGTAAACTGGAAAGTATGAATATTCACATTCGCGGATTAGATAGGGATTATGTGAAAAATTAATTTTTAGGGGAATTTTCCAAAAAAAAAAAGACGATTTTCGAAGCCAGTCATTTTTTTGGAATAGGGGAAAATGGGGCAGAACGGACCTGCAGAGTAAAATCAACTGGATTTCTTTTTGGGGTAAGGATCTTTACTGATAAATTTGAGAAAAAAAAATTGAAAATGTGGTCTGAAAGGTCTTTATTATTGAAGACTTTTTTTCAAATTTTTCTATGAAGTCCTTCACTCCGAAAAAAATTAAGTTCATCAGGCAATTTCGCTTTAATCCTTTTCTGTACACCAAGAAAGAGAATTCATAAAGACTATCGAATATCGATACAATTGGTGCTTAGCAAATTTTTTTTTAAATAATTAAAACGATTTTTGAATTTACTGAATTTAATTAGAAGAGAATAAAATGGAATTTATTTCCGTGAATTAAATATGTTTATATATAGTTATGTATCGTTATCTTAGAATAAGAAGGGCGTAAGTGCTATGTGTAAGGATATACACTTAAGCCCGTTCATTTCTAAAGTGACGACATATATGTATCACGGAAATAATTTTCTTTTCGTTAAAATATACATTCTGAATTTGGTTGATTCAAAAAGATTAAGGTGTTTCTGTCCATATAGTAAAAAAAAAGTTAAATTTTTGTATAAAAACGTTAATAACAATTTGTACGAGATAAAATTCTCAAATTTGATTGAGTGAATGTGTTAAGAATGTAATGAGGAATAAAATAAGTCTTAGAAACAAAAAATTAATTGAAAATTGGAAAATTTTCAGTGGTTTCGAAAATTTCTTTAAAACTTGAAAAAATGGAGGAATGTAAAAAGCACAAAAAATTTTCAAATTTTCAATTAATTTTTTGTTTCTAAGACTCATTTTATTTGTCATTACATTCTTTACAGATTCACTTCATCAAATTTGTGAATTTTATCTTGTATAAATTGTTATTAACGACTCTATACAAAAATTTAAATTTTTTTTTTGCTGTACAGACAGAAACAAGTTAACTAGTCGATCTGACTAAATTCTGTGAATTCAACAGTTATTTTGAATTATTTCGAAAAAACATTTGTTAAAGCCAATGGCATCAATATTTCACTGTTTTTACAACTATTTTTTTCTAAGTGTAGCTCTTGAAATTACGAAAAAAAAAAAAAATGAGGGAAAAATCGTCCTATCTCGCTTAATTTCCGGGATATTCTTGGCTAAAAAGCAATATTTACTACTGAATTACACAATTATTCTTTTTTTTTTTTTTTTTATTAGCTTCCAAACCCTCGGGGGGCTTATTCAGCAAACACAATTATTCTATAAATAAATTTAAAAAAAATGAGGTTTAGGATTTACGAAGAGACTTTCTTCAAAACCCATTAAATTATCTACTAAAAAAATGTCTCTCACTATTTTTCCTAATCCCACTCACTCCAAAGATATTCAAAAAGAAAGCAACAAGTGATTTCCCAATTGATCCCGACGTCAATGCATTAAAAAAAAAAGAAATGCACAAAACTAAACAGTTCAAAATGAAATAAAGATGATACGTTCAGTGGAAAGCATCATAATTTAATCCTCAGAGAAAAAATAAAAATAAAGAGCATGGTGAAAGCTGTGTGTGGATGAGATTGATTGAAGCGCAAGAGAATCCATACCACAATTTAAAAATAATAAATAAGGTGAGAAGAAGCTCTTGCAACTGAAGTAATAAGAGATTCTTTCATTGTATCTGTTCAGAGATCATTGATATCATGTGAAAAGATACGAGTGATACATGATACTCATCCGGCGTGCCTTCATCTTATTCCCATGACCATTCTAGCGTTTTATGTATTTTTTTTTTGCTTCTTCTGAAAGCAAGAACGAGGAGATATAAAAAAAAAAGGCATTAACTCCAATGACTTTTGAAAATAGCCCGACAATTTATAAATCCACGTGTCAAGCACATGGAATCCTCTTTTTTGCCGGTGTCGATTAGTTTTTGGACGACTACTATGGATTTTTCAGACAAAATTGTTCGTTTTTGTCACCAATTTTTTTCCTTTTTTTCAATATCTCGTGAGCTAATCGAGATAGCGCGATTTCTCTCGAATCCTTTTTTTTTGCAGAAAAGTTCAAGAGCTGCAAAGGAGAATTTGGGAAAAATCGGCCTATTTCGCTTAGTCTCCGGGTTATTCCTTTGGAAAAATGGGTTTTTTGCCTGAAAACTTGAGTTTTTTTTTTTTTGTTGAATGTTGCATTAGACTAGAGACAATTTATTCTCTGGTTCAAGAGAAAAAAAGTAAATATAAATAAATGAAGTAAACTTGAATAACTGGAGCGTACGACGGAACGTTACTGTTCCGGATACTCAATGTATATCATAGACATGTAAAAAGACAGAATAGAAAAGGAAAATAGATGAGTTCTCATTTTTTTTTCCCCTCAGCTGTTCGTAGAATTCTCTTAAGTATTGGATCCAGCAAAAAAAAAAAAGCGAAGAAAAAAAAGTTAGAATTGAGCTTTTCTATGTAATACGTCCAAAGTATAGATGAAGGCAGGCGTGTCTGTAACCTTCTGCAGCATTCCATCCTATGAGGTTTATACACAGTACAAAATTACTAGGCCTATATAGATGTCCAACCAGAGAACGGTTCAAGCGCCCGCGAGGCCGTGTACAGATTTTCTTACCGTTCTCCTGGAATGCACCAAAAATAAATTCCCCGTCTCATTGCGGTTTAGACGCGCCCCAACTTCACATTTTCCCACTCACATATAGATATTTTTCCATCACAAACTAAAGGCACATTGAGAAATTCCGAGTTTAATTTGAGTTTAATTGTTTTTAACACTGGAGAGAGAAATCCACGTGTTTCAACTGACGTTGGAGACACATTTCCATCGCTCTTCAGGAGCTCGGGTTAATCAGCTTATTTTTGGAGTATCCACACTAAAAAAAAAAACTCAAAATTGAGAATCAAAAAAAGGAGTTTTATTATTCTTCGTACGAAAAAAGAAGAAATTCTTGTCTCAGAGATGTATTTTATGAAAATAAATATGAAAAGTTCTTCTCAAAAAAGCATTGATCATCTATATCTATATTTATGGAAGATTAGTTTATTTACTTGCCCAAAATACATCACTTTGAGACCAGAAATTTTTTCTCTCAGTGTAGTCGTTGATTGTCAAGGAAGAAACAAACAGAAAAAACATTGAAAAATAAATATTCATGATTGAAAATTTCTTGGTAATTGAAGCGAATTTGAAGAAGAATTTAGGAATTATACTAATTATTTGTAATTTATTAGTTATCAATAGTAGGGGGAGAGTGGGGCAAAATGGACCCCCATATTAACATGATTGAGGAGTTTTTTTTGGAATGAAGGACTCGACGAAAAAATCTGAAAAAATTTGAGAGAATCCTCCAACATATGTATATTGTTTGTCAATTTTTTCAGATTTTTTGAAGCTACCGCTGCTTTTTAAAAAATCTCGAGTCATCTCATCTTTTAGGTCCATTTTGCCCCACTCTCCCCTATAGTATTTGACTAGCATATTCAGGTATTTTCCTGTGCAGAAAAAACAATCATTTATTACAAATTCATTAGACGATCAATAATTTTCATATAAGATTTTTTTTGTTTTTTTTCTTTTCTTTCATGACATTCTCCAGATTTTAATCTTTCGCCCAATCTAAAAGAGCAAATGCCTGAATTAGCCCATAAGACACTGTGTTATTTCTATTTCTTTTTCATTTATTATTGATTGATCAAACAAAACGATCGATTGATCACAAGTTTCACAAGATAGTTCAGATTCATATAAGCTTTCGGTTGAAATCCATTTCAGATTTTAATCTTCATATTCGTGGAGTGATGTAACTACCTCAGAAGCAATCTGATTCAGATTTCTGTGTGGAACTCAATTTGAGGACTTTTCTGAGGCTCAAATAATTAGTATATGAGAAATTATTCCCATAAGAGACCTTAATTATGTTTCTGCAGATATCAGGATCATCGAGTTTCTCGAGACCCAACAATGTTTTTTCTTTTGCTATTAAGCATCTTGAAATACTCAATTTTGAATACTTTTGTTTTTAGTGAGTCTCATAGACTATGTGGTTGACTAAAATTCATGAAGAGAACTCTGTTGCAGCTCTTTGAAATTCCCCACTGGAGAAGGCCTCTTGCCTTTTCTTCTCAAATTAATAGATTCCGAGATATTTTCTAAAAAAACATGAATTTTTCAAAAACAAAAAAAACATGAATTTTCTCAAATAAAATCTGGAATTTTTCGAAAAATGATGAATTTCCCAAATGAGAGCATGAATTTTTCGAAAAAGCATGAATTTTCCGAAAAAAATGAACTTTTTGAAAAGAAAAAAATTAATTTAAAAAAAAAACGTGAATTTCTCAAATGAAAGTATGAATTTTTCGATAAAAACATGAATTTCGTGAAAAAATTAATTTTTCGGGAAGAAAATGAATTTTGCGGAAAAAATACGAATTTTTTTGAAGAAAACATGACTTTTTTGGGAGAAACATGAATTTTTTGTTTAAAAAACGTGAGATTTTTCGAAAAAACATGAATTTTGTGGAAAAAATACGATTTTTTTGAAGAAAACATGACTTTTTTGGAAGATACATAAATTTTTTGTTTAAAAAACGTGAAATTTTTCGAAAAAACATGATTTTTTTGGAAAAAATACGAATTTTCTGAAGAAAACATGACTTTTTTGGAAGAAACATGAATTTTTTGTTTAAAAAACATGAACTTTTTCGAAAGAACATGAATTTTTCGAAAAAAAAACATGAATTTTCTGAAACAATGTTTTTCCCTGGAAAAATCCTCAATGATCATACAACCCCCCAAAAAAACTCTTTATTTTATACTTTATCGTGGTACGCTGAATAATTCAAGCAGTGACCGTATCAGATGACGTCATGATAGTATTCATCCGCACGGTGGACTGTTCAGGGTGAGCACCCATGCATGAACCCCATCCGCTTTTTAGCGACGAACATTCGAAAAACGTCCACAGCTCGATTCTGTGCAATTCCCCATCAATTTACATACTGTGTAAACTCAGAAACACGTAATTAGTTAATTAAAAAAAAAAAAAAATTCCTCATTTTTTTCCTTTTAATGCATGAAAATTATCGTTCGAACCGCATCATCAGATTCCTGGGACTTCAATTGCTTCAATTATTTGTATTTTTAACAATCAAAATTAACTGAAACGGTTTATGAACGTTATTTTCACAATAAGTCATTATTATGGCTCTTTCATCATCAACACCCTGGTTTTTTTTTTTCCTTTTTTTTTTTCCTTTAATTTTATCATCAGCGTTGATCACCGGATAGATCACGCAACTTCTCTTCTTTTAGAATCCTTCAATCTCATTGTATGGAAATACCATTGAAGGATAATGTGTATAAGGTTTTCTTTGCTATTTGAGCCGAAATACATTACAGTTACGTTAGAACGTTTAATGTTTTTTAATTCATTCTTTTTCTTCTTTTCTTTATTTTTCTTTATTCTTCATTTGAAATGATTGTGTATTTGAATTCTTCTTCTTCTTTTTTTTACCACAATTTGTACTTCTTTATTTTCATTTTTGTACGTGATTTTGCTCGAGTTGTAGCCTCAGCTTGTATAGAACGTGGCTTTTATCGTGTGGGCTGTTGAAGTGAAAGGCCTTTGTTTTTTTTTTCTATTAAAACGCGATGATGGAGTTGACTCTTGATTTTATCACTGAATTGCAATAAGTTTTACGTATCTTAATTATTTACGCTAAATTTAATTGTTTCTATTAATTCAGTAGTGAAGAGGTAAAACAAGATAAGTCTCCTTTTTTTTTCATCAAGTTTTTTTGAAAATACCTTAGAAAGAAACTGAGAAAGAGCAATTTTGCCCTAAAATTCTTTTTTAACTCTTGCAATTCTCTACTAAAACAGATGAGTAATATCACCTTATCTCGCTTAGTTTCCGAGATATTTCCTTCGAAATGATCTCAAAGATAAGTCGATTTATCCTGTTTTACCTCTGCACTACTGATTTGTTAATTGAGGTAATATAAATGATGATGATTTCATGGATTTTATTTTTTTTTTATCTTTGTTCACAGCAATGTCAGACGTTGACGGAGGAAAATCATAAACTTCATAATTTCTTGAAGACCGATAGAACACCGAAAATACAAGCAGTGGACAATGTTTTACTGCAGACGCAAGTGGATACACTCAAGTGGCAGTTGAAACAGGTAATTTGGATGGAGAAGTTATAGAAATGGTTGGAGGCTTGCTATAATGAGGATTCTGCAATTGGTGGATGATTATGTCATTTGGTTGGATATTGAGAAGAGGGGGAAAATCATTTAGACATGTAAGGGGGGAGGGGGAGGGGAGGAGATAAGGGATGAAACGGAGACTTTTTAGTATTATTATTTCCCTGACATCACTTTTGACGACAATTTCGGTCATATATAGGCGTAAATTCATGAGAATTTCATCTGAACTTGAATACTGTAGGAGACTTTTCAATTTTGATGGGGTTTATGTTGTGAACATTGGAAGAAATTAGTGGAAACTTTTGAGATAGACTCTTTCTGATGATTTGATGGAGAAACTGAGGGAATTTTAGGTAGAAAATCATGTGTCAAAATTCATTTTCGATGATTTTTCGAAAATTCAACTTTTATGGGGGAAATTATGGCTTGAATCCTTCTTAAAAATGAAAAATTTCATTTTTTCGGAGATGAATGATGAGCTGGGCTGAAAACTGAGATTATTTGCCATGAATTTATAGGGTTTTTGAAAATAAATGATCGATTGTCACAACGTTATCCATAAGTAACTCGAAAATCGACGATTTTTCATTTCAAACTACATAAATTGAAGGCAGAACAACTCACCTTTTATGGAAGATCGACCCCAAATCAGTCGAACTGATAAAACGAAGAATTTTCGAAAAAATCAATTTTAATTCATGTTTTCATTATATATAGACTAAATCACCCCTTCAATTCTTAAACAGAAAGTAGAATTTTTCAAAAAATACCTAAAAATTCCTCAGATTTCTAATGAAATCATTGACTTTATTCTATTTCGAATATTTTCACTGATCTGAAGCAATTTTTATCGTTTAAAATTTTTTAATTTCACCCCTATTTTCATATTTACCACGTGAAATCCCGGAATACTAAATTCACAATATTTTCTACTGAATAAAAATTAACTGCAAAAGAAGATTCAATTAAAGAAATTTCTATCCAAAAAATAATTCTAATTCAATTTCTCTTCTTTTTTTTAAATTCAGGCCGAAGCAAATCAACAAATGTACAAATCTCTGATGCGTCAAGTTGCGAGATTTCTGGATCGTACGAAAAAAAGTCTAGATTATCTTCATACAAAAAACAAAAACACGAAAAACTCAAGTGCACGTAGTAATCGAAGCCAGAGTGTCTACGTAGACGAAACATTATCCACTTCATCCGCAGTAACATCACCAGTAACGAGTACACGATTTACCCGTGCAAAATCAGTCACACAAATATCAACAAGTAACTGCACAGGATTCAGAGAATTTACTTGGTCTGTACTGAGAAGAAATGATCCGAGTCACTGTACACCACCGAGAGTCAAACCTGATAGACAAACGAAAGAGGATCTCAATAAGACGCACGATGGTGTTGTCTATAGGCGAGCCAATAAGGATGCTGATGAGAGTGAAGCAAATGAAGATCATGTACCACCCGAAAAATTGTCACAGGAGGCCTTCAGGTATGTTGATTCGACAAAATCTAATAAAATATACTTATCACATTATTTAAAAAAATTTCGGGATTTTTTTGGGCTTGAAAAAACCATTTGGTAGCGATGAGGTAAAATAGGATAATTTCATTTTTTTTAAACCTATGAAATTTTCAAACAAATCGATTTTATATTATCATCAATTTTTCGAGAATATCTCGGAAACGAAGCGAGATAGAGCGATTCAGCCCTAATCCTTTTTTTTGGAGCTCTTATGAGTTTTCTCTGAGTATGGAGTAGGGCAAAATCGCCCTAACTCGCTTAGTTTCAGAATTTTTTTCAAAAAATTATTGAAATAAATATAGAATATGAAGTTTTGAGAAAAATAGACTTTATTTCGTCAGCAGTTTTTTTGAGAATATTTTGGAAGCCAAACGAGATAGAGCGATTTTGTCTTCATCCTTCTTTGTATTACTATATTATTATAGATATTATTTTTGAGGACTGCAGATGTATAAGAGAATGTACGAAAAGCCGAAAAAAACGAAACAAAATCAAATTCTGGAAATGCAAGGAAAAATTGAATCATGATTAAAAAAAAAAAATTCTTCAAAATTCTCTACAAAGAAAATTAGTGTAGATTCGCCCTATTTCGTTCAATTTCTGACATATTCTCAAGAAATCGATCGAATAAAATTTATGTGTCTGAAAACTTCATATTCCCTTTTTTTTTTTTTAATAGTTTTACGAGAATATTTCGGGAAACCGAGCGAGATAGAGCGATTCCGCTTGATTCTTTTTTTGTAGCTCTTGAAATTCTCAGAAATCTCAAAAGAAGAAAACCGCAAAATCGCTCTATCTCGCTTAATTTCCAACATATTCTGAAGAAAACTGATGGAAGAAATTTCATTTGTTTGAAAACTTCACATTATATTTTTTTTTAAACAGTTTTTTTGGAAAAATCTCGGAAACTAAGCGAGATAATGCGATTTTCTCTGACTCCTTCTCTTGTAAATGATTGAAAGAGCTCCATAAAAGAATTGAGACGAAAGCATTCTATCTCATTCAATTTCCAAAATATTCTTTAAAAACTAATAATAAAAAAATTGATTTATTCTGTTTCACCACTTCGCTACTGAAGTTTAAACTTCTGCCGTCAAAAATAGCTATTTTCTCATTTCTATCACAATATTTCTACGCGATCGGCTTGAATTACATTCTGTGATAAATTATTCCAACATCGAGTGAATTTAGAGAATGATTTTTTTCCATTAATAAAGGTCCATTGAAAAATTGAGCGCTCAAACGGTATTCAAAATATTACTAGAAAAATATAAGTGCTTTCTATCTTTAGCATTCTGAATTCCTCCTCGACGAAAATGAAAGAGAAAAAAAAAAAGCGTGCAGTATGAAATTCTCACTTCAAAAATAATCCTTCTGATCTCATTTTGTTTCTTTCTTTTTTTTCCCCCAGATTAATGAGAACAGTTGAGTCTCTCCTAGCAATGAGAGATCCAGATTTGGCGATAGTCTCATCATCATCATTCTCATCGGCATCATCGTCATGTGCCTCATCAACCCACGAGAATGGAATTGACGATGACAATAACAATATATCAAGTCAATTTCACTCAAATGAATTAAAAAATGCAAATTCAACGTTAATAAGTGATGGTTCATTCGTTGACGATGAATTGACATTCAGATCATTGAACTCGACATTTTTAAATGCTGATTGTAAATTAATTGAGGATAATGAGCCAAAAAAAATATCTCCAATTTCATCGATATCCCGACAATTATTCAAACAAAATAGTTGCTCTACACCAAATTCACGATTTAAAAAAACAAAAAAAGAGGAAAAATCAACGATAATTAAGGAAGATAAACCCAATAATATCAATTGCGCCGATGATGAAAGTGGCTTTTCATCAATGAATTCATTTCAAGACGTTGGCTTACCAATTCCAACTGTTTTATCACCGATCAAAGGATGCCACACGGAAATTGGCTTACCGGAAGTGCCAATGGACAAAACAAATCACAGAAGATGGTCTTCAACGCCCGTTGAAATCCAAACACTTCTGAAAAAATATACAACCGGATTCCTGCCAAATCGTTCCAACGTCGAGACACTCAGTGTTTGGGTTTGATTAAATAAATAATTGAAAGAAAAAAAAAATGTGAAACAATGAAAAATTTACTCCAATGGAATAAAATAATTATGAAAGCGCTTTTCTCATCTGCCACAATCTAACAATAATTGTAAAATAAATTAAATTGTAAGCGATTTCGTGAATGTTTCATTTTTTTAAAAATTTTTCCAGTGATTTTTACTTCTGTCGAGTTCTGTACGTTATTGTAGTTAATAAAAATTGCTTCATTCAAATTTACCACATTTTTGTTTACGAATTGAAGCTTCGTAAACGTGAAAATTTTCGAATTTCATTATTTTTTGCTGCAAAACACCTGAAATTATTCTGATGATCTGAAACGTCTGAAAATCATATTGTCACCTTAGAAAGAAAGTGATACTTATATATAGCACTTACTATATAGTACTTACGCCCTTTTCTTTCTAAGGCGGAGATCCAGAAAAAAGGTTTGTGTGAATTATATTCTTCGACCAAAACTATGAAATTGGCGCTTTTCATTTACAGAATTTCAATTTACTTCAATTTTCTTAAAATTCGAAATAAATTTTCATATGATTTCGTCCAGATTGAATTACAACATTTAAAATCATATTGTCGCCTTAAGTGCTATGCTTATACATAGCACTTATGCCACTTTGTTTCTAATATAATGCAACATAATTATTTAACTGTGAGAATTTTTTCAGATTTTTCTCTTCATTGGTTTTCGAGTTATTTCGATTTCAATTATTTTAAATAAAAAATGTTCTTTCCTCGATGACAATATCGTGATTGCCCCGGTTTCTGACACTTTAGAGCTAATTTCTGACAGCATAAATCAGTGTCAACAATTAATTATTTCCTTATCAAGTGTAATTTAATTACATTAATACATTTGTTGCATTGAAAGAGTTCGATAATTGAATATTAAACAATATACTCTACATTTAAATATAAAACTGAGAAATTTGCAAAAGTCGTCAGGCACTCTCAGAAACCGGAGCCACACCACGATCTTTTAATTTCAGCGGTTCTCCATGAAAAATATTGTCACCTCAGAGTGAAAGGGGCGTAAGTGCGCGGATACGTTTTTTTGCACTTTGACGTTAACAATGATGTAGCGTTCAAAAAGAAAATAACAAAGGCGCGTAAATGTGGAGATACATCCCTTTCATTTTAACATTGGTAGTTACGACACTTTAATTTCAATTACCCAAATAATGTTAAAGAGGTCATAAAAAACATTTTGGAGAGATGAGTGGACATACGCCCCCTTGGCACCAAAATTTCGTGTTTTTTGGCACTTACGCGCCTTTCACTCTAAGGCAACGATATATTGTTGCCTCAACAACAACCGAAATAATAAAAATATGAAGATTCATTTTATTTATTGATACTGCCACTTGATACATGGTACCACTTGCGCAGGGGATCCAAAGTACATTACAAAATTAAGTTAAATTATTCATTCTTCTTCTTAAAGTTTGTATAAATTGCATGGATATTAATAGGTACATAATTATTCAATCAATTGAGTTAAATTAAATCAAAGTTAACATTAAAGTTAAAGTTGGTATCAAGTTACAAAAAGTGAAAAAAAAACTTTGGCTTAATGTATCACAAGGTTTCAAAGTATTAGTCATTGAGCCGCGACAAAAAAACAGAGCATTCAAATTTTTCCCGCCTGAAATTCTGCTGCACCTGCTGTTTTTTCGTGTTTCATCGATAAAAGCGCATTTAATCGTGCTCAAAGCTTTCATCTTCCTGCAGCAAGATGGCGCCATCCATCGTGCATAGCTCATTATAATAGATTGATTTTCAAGAACACACTGGCCTGCCTACACGACGATTATTTTAATGTGCTACAGAGCAACGAGTACCGTGAGTGACTCGTAGCGATACGTGCTCCGGTGTCGGTGTGCTCGAGGGCCTCTCTGTGCCACCGGTGGCCAAAATCATTGTAAAATTTTTTATAAAAGAAAGAATAAATATTTTTTTTTCTTTTCTTTTTGTCCTTAAAAACTAAAAATTCTCCATTAAAGTCCCAATTTCGCTGCAAACAAAAAAAAAAAAAAGAGGCAATTAATGCAGAGCTAGAACCGGCGTGTATTGTTAATACACGATTTATAATTTTCTCAATTAAAAAAAATTCAAAAAAAGTTGTGTCTCTCGTTATCTAGTTGTTTATTGTTAATTGTTATAATTTTTTATAAATTTCATGAAATTGTTGAATATATATAAATATATAGAATAACGGTTATTTTTTGAAAAACCAAAAGTTAAAATCAAAAGGGTAAAAAACATTTTTTTTAAACAAAAGTGTTGAACTTGTTAATTTAGAGTTTATATAAAAAGTGTTATAGTTACTTGATAGTCAATTAAGTTAATTAATTAGAGGTGCTAATTGAATCGTTATTCATCGGGAGAATTAACTAGTGTGTGTCTTCGCTATCAATTCAATCAAAAAAAAAAAAAACCATCAACACACACAATACTCATTTTAATTATCAACGAAAAATTCAAATTAAATTTAAAAAAAAATCCTTTTTTTTTCTCTTTAAAAAACATTAGACCCCCGTGTATGTGCTCTTCGCCTACTGTTTCTCTCAGTGTGTGACCTGTGTCTGTGTGTGTCTCTCTCTCTCTCTTTCTCTCTATTCTATCTCTTCTGTGGTGTTTTGTGATCAGCTCCTGTCGTCGTTTTGTGGCGCAGTGCGTGAAATGAGCGACAAGGACCGTTCATCTCCCACCCTCGTTGAAAACGGCCTCAAGTCGCTACTTGACCAGCCCAGTATTTTTCCGTTGATCGGTGAGTACACGTTTCACGTTTTATATTTAATTACGTGGAAGTAAATAATACCGAGATACACCTGTCACATTGAGTATTATCAATGAAAAAAGAAAACAAAAAATTTGAATAATTCGGCATATGCCTGATTTTATCATTCAAATATGTGAAAAAAAAAAATTTGTGTGAATGAAGTTTTGAAAATCCCGCAATTTTAAAACTGTGTGTGTGTTATCAACAAATCATTGAATTCAACTCAACTATCCGTATTACGAAATTCAATTGAATTTGTTTGAAGTGAGAGAGAAAAAAACAAAGATTTTCTCTTAATTTTCAAATTTTTCCCCCCAATTTAACACAATAATGTTTAATGCAGTAACATGATATTAATGTGGTCTTTAAAAAAAAAAAAAGCAACTACTCTGTCTCCGTTTTGTGCCAAGAAAATTTATGAGAAAAGAAATAAAGTCAAAATTCTAGTGGAGAAACACAGTAGAAGAGAGAGAGAGTAAGAGGGGAGAACGAGGAAATTTTCATCCACCCTCGTGTGGGCTAATATATATATTAGATATATCTTTTCTGTGTTCTCTGTGCATTGATAATGCGCAGGCGCAGTAGAGTAGTCGGCATGAATCGGCACTGGCTACTAGATTAACCTCGTTCGGCTGTGTCTGTCTTGTGTGGAGAGAGAAAAAGAGAGAGAGAGAGAGAGACCCCGTGGCAAACCACGTGATACGCCTCGGGAATAGCTAACCTGACCTTAGCTAGCCTAACAAATTTTTTTTTTTTTAAAGTTTCATTCGCTTTTTTTCGACCTGTACTTTAGAGCGGATAAAATCAAAGTCCAATGACCATTCTTCAATGGGCACTCTCGATGCAGAGTTTTGCAGTAAAGGATTATTATTATTATTATTATTATTATTATTATTATTATAGAAATTTATTTATTTTTTCTCTTCTTTTTTCTGAAGAGAGAAATTATAAATGATTACTTAGGTTTTTTTTTTTTTATGACTCGAAAATTGATATTATTTTATTCTCCTGCGAATAAAGTAAACTCAAATTTATGTTTTTTCGAGAGAAAATTTTTTTTTTTTTTTTTTTGGAGTAACGAATGAAATGTGTGTTTGATGTTCGAAAGTATTTTACATCTCACTTTTTTTGATTTATTTATCACTCTTTTTTTTTTTTTAACGAAGAGACATTGATGTAGTTATTGGTGGGAATTTTGTGTCATATCATTTATTTTATGAAATTTCTTGAGACCTTTTTTTTTGTTTTTTTTTCTTCTTGATAAGAGACAAATAACCCGAAAACGTATGCGAGGAACGTTTTTTTATTTCCAGATAAGGAAAAACACATGAAAAAAGGTGTGTGTGAGAGCACAATCCAAGGCAGTGTCATCCAGCAGCTCAAATTCATCTTTTTTGTCGAATGAAGTATGAAAGATATTGCAATATGGTCTATTTTTTAATATGATAATCATGGTGATTTAGTAAATGGATGTAATTTTTTTTTTTAATTTTCTCAATTTTTTTCTTCATTTTTCATGAATCGAATGTCTGTTTTTTTTTTTTTTTCATTGTCAAACTTTAGTCACTCATTTAAAAACTTTCTATACTATTACTCTATTTTAGGTGCAATAAAAAAAAGAAAAGAATGCCAATATTATCCATGTATGCAAGTGCATATATACCTCAAGGGTCATTCATTGCGTCACGATATATAGGAATGTAGTAGTACAGATTGTGACCAACTTTTCGCACGGTTTGTTTAATCGATTCTTCAGTTATAATTCAGCCGGTAGTTAACAAATCCAACTTGAATTAATTTTGTTTATTTTTTCATTTCTTCTTTTTGATGAATGAATCAAAGAAGAAATGGACATCATGAAAATTATTCGATTGTGTCTGATGATCCAGTGACCTTTTCAGGAAATTGGTGGCTGTGGAAAAAATAAAATAGGGAATTCTATTTTTTCCCATGATGAATAGAATACAAAAGGGGATTTCTTCATTTTCATCAACACATCTCAACAAAAACAAGTTGAGAATTGATATTTTCGTAGACTTTTAAATCTACTGACGTCATTATACCTCATAGAGAGCCAATAGACGTCACAAAACGCCTCCAAAGCCATTTAAAACCATTAAATCCTCAATTTTTTTTAATTGTACAGCTCAATTGTTATTTGATTTAACGATGGGAAAGATAAGAAGCCAACAAACTTCACTCAAAAATAATTATTTTTATTTTAAAAAAATTCAAAAATTCCTAACTTTATGATCGTCATGAAAAACATTCAGAGATAAATCGTTGGGCATTTTTATTTTCAATTTAGTGGCTTTTCTAAAGCTCTGAAGATGAGTGTCAAAATGTGTTTGATGGACAGAAACAAGAAAGAGAGAAAAAGAGAGAGAGAGAGAGACATACACATTACCACAGTGAAAATAGATGAATAAACACAACGACTAAATAACTTCAGTCTCTCAGAACGTATTTCATTTTATTTATTCTTCTGTAATATTTTTTTCCTTTTTTTCTTCCTTCTCTTCACACACTGAGAGGGTTCTTGTGTGTTTTCTCGTCCACTTTACACTATTCCAACCACCATTACCAAATTTTATTTCTTTTTTACTCATCATCTAATACTCCTAGGCCAACACACGCCAAAGAAAACTCCGGGACGAGTCTTTGGGCTTAATGCCAAAACTTATGCCAGATTTCGACATACCGAACACATGAGATGGATATTTTCGGGTTAACGCGCAGGCCTTTTGTCACTTGCCAACGTGCAAAATAATTGCAACTAATACCATTAATTTTTTTATTCTATCCTCTAATATTTCATTCTTTTTTTTTTCTATCCTGTGAAAAAAAAAGAAAGTCAAACAAATTGTAGGCGTGAAATTCAATTTAAATTTGAATAAAAAATGGCGGGAATGATTGATATATTTGAAAAAAAGTCTCATCAGTCTTCTTCATTCTTCAAATGTGTTTCTAGTATTTTTGGGTTCTGAGGGATGATATTCCTATATTTACATGCTCACTTCTAAATGGACAAAACAAGATGCGTGAGTTTGTGTTTGTGTGTGTATATCTATATATATGTGAGAACGCATCATTAGCGGGTACTATCATTAGTCTGGCAAGGCCAAAGTATAGCCCAGGAACGGATCTATGATGTTGTACTTCATTTCGAGAAGTTTCTCATAAATTTTCATCGATTTTTCAATGACATCCTCTCGATTTTCTGCCTCCTCGTCTTTTGCTACCACTTCTTTTGCGTTTACCTCCACGTCTACTTCTTCCACGACGACCACCTCTTTTTGAGCCACGACGACTTCTCTTTCTACCTCTTGATCTCTTCTTTCTGCCACTTCTTCTTCTTCCTGATTTACCTCTTCGTCCTCTTCGACCTCTACTTTTTTTCCATCTCTTGTAACCAGCACTACATTCACCTGCCTGACTGTCATTTTTTGCTGCAATTTGCGACAAATAATCCGTATTACATGTGTAATATCCCCTGAAATTATTAGCATAAATATTTTGAATATTTTTTTAACTGGATAATTGAAAGCTATATATGATAATTAATGTGAATTTTTAGTACAAACCCCTTTTTACACTGTAGTATTCCATAATCTACACCACGACTAAGTGCAAGACGTACCTGTCTCTTTATTTCATCACTTGGTACGTCGTATTCTTGTGAAAGATAGTTACTTATCTCTTTTGATGTTGAACCTTGGATGTCTTGGAGTTTTTTTATGGCGTGCACAATTAGTCTCTCAAATTTTGACGTTTTTTGCGGTGCCATTATTATTATTATTATTATTAATTTTTTTTTTTCAGTTAATTACATGAGCTTCTCAATATTTCATTACATTAATTAGTTATAATTTTTTCCTTCATTTTAACGTTTAATTTTGAATATTATTTTTTCCATTCTTTTCAATTAGGTGTATATGTGTCAATTTGAACTGTCAAATTTTTTTTTTTTTTTGAGTATGAATATGCATATGTGTATTGGAAAAATTACGTTATCAATGTTAGTCGTCATGGAAACATTCTTCATCTTTTTTCTTTTTTTAATAATGAATTTCATTTTCAAATTCTTCCACTTGCTTCATTCATTAAAAATTTTTTATTTTTTTTTTTTAATTATAGAATTAATTTTTCTAAAAAATGCCTTTTTCTTTTCTGCTTTCAGGTAAGTTTCATTCCATGCATCATATTGGCATCTATGACGTAATTTAGAAAATCATTTGAAAAAAATTTATTAATACGGCAAAAGAAGAGAGGCATTAAGATTAAACTAAGTGAAGAATTGAGAAGATGGAAACTAGACAACGTGCATCCAGATTTATCCTGGGAAGAACATCAGGTAATGTTTTTCTTCATAAAATAGAGAGGAAGAGATAAAAAATGGAAAAAGAGAAGAGGTTTGAGGATGATAGGGAGATACAATCGAAAAAAAAGTAAGTTTTTTTTTGGGTAAAAGCGTTAATAACAAATTATACAAGATGAAATTCTCAAATCTGATTCAGTGAATCTGTAAAGAATGTAATAAGAAATAAAATGAGCTCTAGAAACATAAAATTAATTGAAAACTGAAAGATTAGTACTATTTTTTACATTTCTTCAAATCTCGAAAAATTGAACTTTTTTAGAAAAATAGTATCATTTTTTAAATTTTTCATTAATTTTTTGTTTCTAGGGCTCATTCCGTTTTTCATTGCATTTTTAAAATACTTATTGAATTAGTTTTGAGACATTTATCTTCGGTGCATTGTTATTTATGATTTCATACAAAAAAATTGACTTTTTTCCGATTGTATCTCAATCATCTTTGAATTGAGAAAAAAGAACTCTTTTTCTCCATATCTCAAATGCCTTTTAATTCATCTCATGAATTTATCTTAATTCTTGAGTAAATATGATTTTGGAGCAGTCGAGAGGGACACTGGGCCCAATGAGTGCATTATACACCGCTGAGGAATTTCAAAACAGAGTCAGATGCTTCAAAGAGGATCGTACATGCACACGTGATTCGAAAAAAGAAGAATAATTTCATTGTGTAGGTGTTTGAAAATTTTAGAGTGGGGTAAATGTTAAGTTGTTTCATTCAATCACCAACAGAGGTCAGTGGACGTTGTTCAAAGTCTCTTCTGACATCTGTCGAGAGTATTATGAATTGAAGCCATTCGTGTCGGTATTTTATCATGTGAATTTGATGAAATTCAAATGAAAAAAAAATTCAAATTTCAAAATTTTTTACGGTCATTAATTGATGTATTTAGCTTTGGACAATTCAATTTATTGCAAAATTTTGCAATTTATGTGGGAAATTATTTTTTAGAGGAAATTGCAAGTTTGATTGGGCAATGATGAATTGCTGGAGATAAAATGCAAAATCAAGGTCATTGAATTGGTGGCAAAATTTAAATCAAACAAATTCAACACAATATAAAAATGTGATGCATTACGTAATGTACAATTGATATTGTTTGCATTTGGTGTGATTTGCGTGTATTGTTGAGGATAATTGTCTATATATCCGGACTTTTTTTTTTTTTTCTTATTATTTTTCTATTTCCGGTTGTATTCATAAATTTTCGATGAACATTGAGCCATTTTTCGAAATTTTCATTGTCATAATGTATTTTAAAAAATTGGATTTCAAATGAATAATTTAGATAATTGATGGAATTTATGGATTGAGAAGATTTTCATTGTATTGGAAAATTTTTTTCGGAAAATTGAATTCAAAAATACATGTGCTGAATTATGTGGGAAAGTGTCACGATCATCAAATTGTGCTGGATTTTTTTTTTCTTCTTTTTTTTTTTTTTTTTAAACATCCGGTGTCCTTGCAGCATCACTCACTCAACTAAACGCTGGCAAACTAGTATTCCAGTGGTAATCACAGTATCATTCATAATCTTCTTCACGACTGCTAACGAAAATTATTATAAATGATTCAACGCTAATTCAAATTATATCCATTTCACATAAATTCTCTTTCTCTCTCAAAAATAAAAGAAGATGGTTTTTTTTTTTTTTTTTTTGGTTCATCATAATTAAATGGGAAGACATTATCGTGAATGGAGAATAGAATTTTTCTGCAAAAAAATTGCACGTGTCCGCTGTACGACATTCACTCATGTGACGTTATTTCCGGAGATCAAGGGTAAAATAGATTCGCTGATTATAATACGTAATTATACTGCGATATCTTTCGGCAAAATTCATGTGTACATTGTAAAAATCATGATTCTTTGGGTGAATTGAAATTTGTGAGTGAATTATCTCAATTATGCAGTTATATATGCTGAAAATAATTATGCTTTTTTTTGGAAGTCTTACATTTTTGAGGGAGAAAATAGAGCAAATTGGGGATTTCAATGGAATGATTAGAGAGAAGGAATTTCTGATGAAAAACGTGAATCAGAATTGATTTTTTAATTTTTTTTTTTTTTTATTGCTCTTTTTTAAATCAAATTTAATATTTAGAATTTTTAGTTTCCATGGAACATCTCTGGTTTTAGTGTGATCGAATAAAAATGGGAATTTCAATGGAATGATTGGGGAAGAGAAATTTCTGATGGAAAACATGTGTCAGAACTGATTTTCTTTGTTTTATTCTTTCAAAAATCGAACTTTTTTGAAACAAATTTAAATTTTTTAGAACTTTTAGTTCTTTGGGAATATCTCTAGTTTTAATGTAATCTATTGTAAAATCAGAATTTTAATGGAATGATTGGGGATATGGATTTTTTGATGGAAAACAGATGTCAGAATTGATTTTCTGTTTTTTTATGTTTTAAAAATCGCACTTTTTGGAACCAAATTTCAATTTTTTTTTAATTTTTAGTTTCTTGGGAATATTTATGGTTTCAATGTAATCTACTGGAAATGGGAATTTCAATGGAATGATTGGAGAGAAGAAATTTCTAATGAAAAAAATGTTCCAGAATTTTTTTTTGTTTTTTTTTTTAAATTGCACTTTTTTGAGCCAGATTTTAATTGTCCAGAATTTTTAGTTTCTCAGGAATATGCCTGGCGTTTATGTACTTAATTCAGAAAGCGATACCGAAAATAAACCGAAATTTTTCATAATTTTGAAAATAGTAGATCTCCCCCCCTTTGATTTTTATCCAAAAAACTTAAATTTTCATAAAATTTGCAAAAATTAACTCTGGCATATGTTGTTTCCTCATCTTTTCATCGAAATCACCAAAAATCTTCTGTCACTCAATGAAATCCCCTTAAAATCTGATTCCCTCTTCCGCCTAACGTTGAATTCAAGTGGAAATGGAAGTTATTGGTGAGACATAAAAATTTCGCACGAAAAAAATTAAAAAATTGAAATAAATGATAATAATCTTCAAAAACCTCCAAACATTTCATTATTCCACTGCAAAATTGAATAATATCCCCTCCACGCCTTTCAATTCGTTCAATTTGAATTCATTTTTATCCAAAATTGAAGCAAAAATCGTCCAAAAAAATTAAAAAAATGATGTAACTTCGCTGATTGTCGTCAAAAATATAATATTTAAAATAGCAGATTTGTTGGCAAATAAATTATTTCCAAAGAAATTGAAAATACGCACATAAAGAAATTTCGAAAATTATAAGTGTCAATTAAAAAAAAATTGTTTTAGCAATATTGTATTTGTTAAAAAAAAATCCCCAAAATTTTTTTAATGTCTTCTATTTTCATTGTCATTCAAAATTCCTCTAAAAATACGTATAATCAATGAGAAACAAATGTTCTTCATTTTCCATTGAAAAATACATACTTAATTATTTCGTAACAATTTATATTCAGTATCACTTACAATTGCAGCAGTGATTAAAAATAGAATATTATCACCAAAATTAACTGCTAATAAACGTTGTATTTATACATGATGAATATGTTTTATGTCAGTGGTTCTACGAAAGAGCTGAATCGAAAGAAAGGGGTGGATTTGCACGCGAGTTGCCTCGTGACCTGTCGAGAAGCATGCTCCATTCCAAGAGGAGCAGTATTGCATCTAAATTCCCCGTGTTTATCATATCCCCCCCAATCGTCATATCCAAAAATATCACTATACCTTCCAAAATAGAATTAATTCAAGGGAAACCTTACGAAAAAAAAAACAGCTAAAAATCAATTGTCTGCCCACAAAAAGATAAAGAACGAAAATCGAGGCAAAACTACTGTCCATGACTACGAAGTAGTCAACGATTGAAATATAAATTGACTAAACGCAAAAAAAAAGAAAAATTGATAAAACGAGTGAGAATACAACACGCATGAGTTACTACTTCATTGATTTATCGGCCTTTTCGTAAATTTCATACAACACATTTAAACTTGGCCTCTCAACTGGATAAGAACCTTCCAACACCTACATCCAACGAAGAAAAACTAGGAAAATCCTAGATAATTGGTAGCTATTAATTACCAATTAATTTTCAAAATACTTTGATGAAAATGCGAATATTTCAGTGAAGGGATGAAATGAAAATATATAACTGCAGTGAGGTAAAATTTACAGTCACGTGTCCAGCAGCGTGTTGCAGATGAATATATAGATATATGTATCATCAGTAAGAAGCTCTATTTCCGGATAATCTGAAATTCTACTTCTTCACAAGTGAAAATTGGAATTGAAAGTTGATTGGAAATAATTCTTTTTTTTTTTTTTCTATTAAAATTTGGAAAAGAATTACAATTTAATCTCAAATTTTGGAATTCTCAAAGAAATATTGATTTTTTTGAATGCGATATATATCGTATTATATGCATATTTTGTCATATTCATCAAGAAACATCTTTATCTCAAGCAAAATGCGTAATATCGAGGAAATCCATCAGAAGCACTTTTCCTCGGTTACTGTGTCTGCTTATCGTCAGTGTTTATCAAGTAGTCCATTAGTTTGTGTTTCGAGTCCAACATTTGCCTCAGTGCAATGCACCAGAATGACCCAAATCATTATTGGTATTTACCTGAAAAAAATCAGTGGATTTTAATGAATAAATGAATTACTCGCACAATTGTTGAGAAGCTTGTCAAAAATAGAAAGATGTTAAAATTAATAAGAAATTGAGAGAAAAGAAAAAAAAGAGTTGGGAGGGAGAGATGACTGTACACGTGACATTAAAACGTGCCCCATTGTGCACGTGGATCTACGCACAACCAGGCAACACCAACCCCCATCATCCTCTTGCCTTTGCTCTGAAACTGTGTGTGAGACCGCCCCAGACAAACCCTCTTCGCTAAATCGTTGGCTCAGTTGATCGTGAGAGCCCCGGTGTATTTCATCGTTACTCTGAAAAATATTATAATACAAATTTGGAAGAAAAACCAAAAATTATATTTCTATTTTAGTTAAAATTATTTATAACATATAAATTACAACTAATTTGATGAAGGTGAACTTTGTGAAAATTGATAAAATTTTGTTGTTTTTTTCTTTCTTTTCAATTTCAAATTATTTCTGTTTTGTTGAAGAATGTTGTGTGATGGAATTTGAAAAAAAAAAAAAAAAAATTCCAAAATATCCGTATCTGTGTTCATTATGATGTGCTGAAGTTTTATATGTCTCTTTTTTTTTTAAATGTTTCAATTTAATCTTGAATTTAAATTAATTTTCATCGTTTTTCTCTTTCATTTCTTTTGCTCGCACAAACAAAAAAAACAACAACAAATCTAATTTACACGGAGAAAATGAGCTGAAACTACAGATGGAGGCCTGAGAGTTATTCGGATGAAATTATAAATCTTCTGGACAAATCAAATGGAAAGTGATTTGTTGATACAAGAGGATTATTTTGTGATAATTTGGAGGAGACAGGAGATGTACAGATTTACAGTTGCACTCATGTGTGATTGAAAATTTTTGATATCATTTACGTAATATCGTGATTTTTTCATTTTTTTTTTCCTTCATCACTGAGGAAAGATTCGAGGAAAGATTCTCTTTTTACAGAAAAAAAAATTTTTTTTAAAAATTGGAAAGTTCGGGATTAACTTGTAGATTTATAATATTTGGTGGTGGTAATGTCTGAGACAGAGGCTGGTGCCTCATGGCAGCAGCACTATGTGTGGGGTATGAATTATCCTCATCATCAATACAATATACAACAAGGACAGTATCAACCTTATCATCATCATCATCATCATCATCAGCCTGAAAATTATCAACCAAATGGCCAAAATGTCCAGGATTTTTCATCACAATCTGGCGAACAATATAGACAAACACAATCTACACAGCAGGAAACTATTACGCATCTGCAACAGTCACATTATGAACGTTTGCCGAATAATATAAGACGTCAGAGTGCACCTTACGTTGGATCTCCAGGTATAGATGAAAAAAAAAAATGAATAAAATGAAGGAATTATTGGTAAATTGGAAATTACTTTGTGCATTGGAGAATGAGTTATTAGGGTAATGTACTCTAGGGTATTATGTGAAATTTGTCAATCATATTTGATACACTGCTGGAGACACGCTACGTTAATATGTTAATGGACTTAAAATTTGAGGAATTTTTAGATGACTTTGACAATCGGATGCTGTTTATTTTGAGAATATCGAGGAAATAGTGAGAGTTAGGAGAATTTATCAGGAGAGCTTTTTTGGAGATTGTGAAATACTCTACAAGAAAGGTTTCTTGATGCTTTCTGATAAATCTGATCGTTTCGAAGATATTCATGAAAAGATTTATCAAAACATCTAAACGGGTTTTTTTTTAGAGTGAAGGCTTTTATAGCATAGTTTGAATAAATTGGTTGAAAATGTAGAGATATTTAAGCACATTCTCGAATTTTTTTGATTCTTTCTTACAAGCCCTTCACATTGAAAAAAAAAATCCAACTGAAGAATTTTACTCAAAAAGCTGATTTCAAGTTTGTTCCAGAGTTGGATTTTTTTGATGGAAATGTAATTAGAAGGTTAATCTATAGAATTAATCTAAAAAATTCTAATGTTTTGCTCTAAAATCACAGGCAACTTTCATTATTTTCAAAAAATTTACGTTTTTTTTTTCCAAGAAACAAGAATATCTCTGATTCTAATCAACGCAGCGTTTCCAATTCAATTTCAAATGAAAGTTGATACGATTTCCTATTGATTTCACTTGATTTTAATTGATTTCGGGCGACAATCAATGAAGACTCCATAAATGTCCGTTAAAAATGAATTCAACCGGCGAAAATCGAAAGTTTAAGAAATAAATATCTTCATTACTTTTCTTTTGAAATAATTAAACGTTAAAAAATCTCTCAAAAATTTCACATTTACATTCAAAATTTTCACATCACATCATTTTCCCTCAAAACAAAACAAATTTATCTCAAAGCTGCAGTTTTATTCTCACGAAAACTGACAGCTTCAATGTACCCATGAATAATTGATGAGTACTCTTAAAATATTTTTCATATAAATATATATCTCTTCTCTCTCACGAAAAAAAAAAAAAAAAAAAAAAAAAATCTTGTGCATTCAATTTCCTTTATATTCCATTATTCTTATTAGATATTGTGCTCATATAACTATGCGATTGCAAACGGAAATTCACATACACAAATCAGTTAAGGTTTTTCCGTAGAATACGTACATTCTCGAAGAGAAATAGAAGACAAAGAAGAGATAGAAATAAAAAAAAAATCAGTATTACATAATGTTGAATTTATTGTGAATCTGAGGGCATTTTGTATACGAATTTAGTGCATTTCATTTTGCAAAAAAGACTATTTTGCATTATTCATAATCTCGATTATTTGTGAATGAAAAAATTATCTCGTCCATTTACGAAAATTGCATTTGTATCTATCCTTTCGAAAATTCATCAAATCCATTTTTTTTTTTCTTCTTTTTTCATAAAAATGAACAATTCAATTGGATTTAAGAGGGATGTAATTATTTTATTTTTCTCAATTTTTTCTCATAATTTTATAATATTTTTATGTTTTCCGCATATTAAAAAAAAACCTATCGTGTGGCTAACAATCTCGAATAGAAAAAATAATAATAATAATAAATAAGAGTGAAAAAAAAAAAACAAGAAAACTTAGTAGCACGTGTACATTTTTAAGACCAAGGACACGTCTTGGCCGCTCGCTAAGGCGTTCCATCTCGCTGCCGAGGATAATAAAACGTTACAGGATAACCCATGCGGTGGTGCGCATCTTTATTTCTCTAATAACTTTACTTCAAACTCACGCTGAAAATTGTACGAATCTATTAATTTATTATTATCATGTATTATATTATGAAAAAATTATGATAATTGTTTCGCATTTACTCTTGATAATTTGTATTATTTACTTGAACTTATAACACAAGTCATGTGATTATTTCAAATGATTAATTTGTTGGTGCTTTTTTTTTTTTTCTTTACTGGTGAAATTATGTTTTCTAATGCAAAATTTTCCGATAATTTTTTCAGGTGATCCTATGATAACATCCTCCCTGAAGGGTAAGTCATAAAAAGTATTTACTATTTTATGTATACTGGAGATTGGGGCAAAATGGACCTCTGTGACGGAATAATCCTTGACTTTTTTTTTTCAAAATAAAGGACTTGATGAAAAAAACTGTAAAAATTTGAGGAGATGCTTCAATACAAGGACATTATTGAGGAATTTCTTCAATTTTTTTTGAAATCCCTTCTCTCTTGAAAAAAAATCCCAATTCCAAATCATTTCGACATTCAGGTCCATTTTGCCCCGTTCTCTCCTACATATATATATATATACATTTATATTATTTTCTTTTCTTTATTACCAATCACTCGCGATCTTCTCTCTTATATTCTTGTTCTCTTTATACTTATCATTTGCGAAGTTTATCCGACCGAGAGGACTCGTTAGCATAGTCGTTGTCGTGAATGCTTCGTCCTTGTGGACTACGCCATTTCCTGTGCCGTGTGTGCTTTTGACTACTTGCTTAGTTTTGCGCTCTATACAATCATCAATGACTTTGAAATACTGGAATAATGTTAACGCCGCTCTTTTTTTTTCTCTCGTTGTTCATTTGGTTTAGAAAGGGATATATATATATTTTTATTTATTTTTTTCCACTTGAGTTTTGTGGATTTTTTGAATTATTGGCATTATTTTTAGAGAGGTCATGGATGGGATTCGTTCGATGATTTTAGGGAATAACTGAGAGAATTCCTGAGAGAAGAACGTGCACAATTGATTTTTGCAGTTTTTCTTCAGAATTTTGACGTTTTTGGGGGAAAATTGAAGGGGTGAGTCTTTTGATTTGGGAGAAAATTCAGTTTTTTGGGAATATCTCCGGTTTGTAGGGGTCTAGAAGGAAAATTTGATGATCGAGGGATTAACGAGATCATTTCCCATCGATTTATGAATTTTCGATTCATTTTTAAATGTTTTTTGATAGAATTACAATACTTTTCATGGAAATCTTTTTTTTCTCGCAATTTCTTCCACAATATTCTTGAAAATCGAATCATAAACTCCTAAATCGATTAGAAATGACTCCAAATTTTCATGAAACGAGGAGGAAACCCGAAAATTGTAGGAAAAGGAGTATAAACCTTAAATGATCGACCAAATTTTGAAATTTTCAATAAAATCTCAAGAAAATCGATTTCGACCCCTGCTCTGGCCAAAAAAAAAGTAGTTATGTCATTTCGGAATCTGAAAACGGCGAAAATCGAATTAAAAATAAAAAAAACCTCGATACCGTGCTGGACCCAGTTTCTGGTAATATTTGCTAATTTCTCAGTTATATATAAATATTCAGTTATGTTCAATTGCTGTAATCGTTTAGCGTAACAAATATGTATAGACACAATTAAATCGTGTAATACAACATTCAATAAGCAAATAGTGGTTGCCTTCAATTTATGCTGTCAGAAACTAGCTCTGAAGTGTCAGAAACCGGGACCACTAAGGTATGGAAGATAGACGAAAAAGACATCTGATTTTTTTAACAACGAGATTATTGAAAAAAAATATATGCATATGTAGAAAATTCCAAAATCTATGAGTGTAACTTTGTAAAAAAAAACATTTTTTAATAATAAGTTTTTTGACTGAAAAAAATCCAAAAATTACCATTTTTTAATAATAATTAAAAAAAAAAAATTTCAAAAATTTTAAAAAACATTTCGAAAAATCTCCAATATTAAAATAAAACTGATTTTTTAAATATATATTGGCGAAGGAAGGTTGTTGGAGTTTAATTTCAAGAAACTTCGAAAAAAAATTTCTAAAGAAAATTTTAAAAATTCGAAGAAAAAAATATGGAAATAAAACTTATTATTCTTTTTAATGATATGAAAATTCCGTATTTTCTTCACTCAAAAATTAATTTTCAAATGTGAAATCAAATCGTAAAATTTAGTGGAGAAAAGGTGAATAGTCATATTACAAATATTAATATTCGAATCAAATGCAGATATATCTGTTTTGGAGCAACATTTAGTTTTGCATCAATGTGCCAAGATAAGCGTGATTAAAAGGTTTATTTGTACAGGTAAAAGCGTTGATAATTTACTCAAGTTAAAATCATTAGAGCGTTCGGAGGTAAATGTTTGAGAAATTTTATCAATTGAATTTCATCCCTTCTTTTGTTCAATTTTTTTTCCCTCTACCTGTAACTGACAAGCGTTATCCCTCGTAAACTCACCAAACTACTTGCGCAAAGAGTTTAATAAGCAATAGAGGAATTATAACGTTATTGAATACTAATATTTACACGTACATACACACATACACAGGCACGCGCTACGAAAATTTATTGACGATAGAAAATTAAAATGGGACAGATGGCAAACAGATGTATATTGTATTTGCATCACTATTTGTAATCTAGTGCCTTTAAACTTTCTGTATCACATGTTTTCATCTTTCTCAAAACATATAGACGAATGTGTGTTAGTTGCCTTTTTTTTATAGGGGCAAAATGGATCTGTGGGGCAAAATGATTCGGATTTTTTTTTTCAGAGTGAAGAATTCGATGAAAAATTTTGAAAAAATTCATCAACAATGAAGAAATATCGAAGCATTTTTGTGAATTTTTTGAGATTCTTTAGAGCAATCGTTTACTCCGAAAAAAAATCCTGAATGTTTTTCTTCGAAAATCAGATTTTATAGAAATCTGTTTCGAATATGTTCATCAAAGATCGTTTAATAATCTTTATATAATCGTTATAAATCTTTTTACAAAAATCGAGATTTTTGTAAAAAAAATTAGGTTTTCTAAATTTGGAAAGGGGTAAATTTTCGAATTTTGTTTTAAAAAAAAACTTGAATTTGCAGTGCGATATATGTTTTGGACTCGAAGTTTTTCCAGTTTCACACTAGAAATCATCAAAAGAAAATCCTACCTGACATATCTCACGTCTCACCAGATTCTCATAATAACAATTAAAAAAAAAAATAAGAAAATCATGAGAAATCGAAATTTTTCTGAGAAAAAAAAATAACAATATTTTCTAACACTCTGATAATTATGAAAGGTGAAGTAAAAAGTGCTGCAGCTGACTATATCGTATGAAACTCGTTTTTGCCTCAAGTTGGCCCGGTCCTCCGTCATGAGGCAACCGCTTTCGGCGACTTTCACTACTGCCTAGTGAAATGTATTCCCTCACTTCTGTTTCAAGATATTCCTCCACAAAATTCCCCTCAAATTTCCAAGTTTCATCTGGGATTTATCATTTTTCTTGTCATGCACTGAGAAAAAAAAAATTCTTGTAGCAAGAAAATTGTCTGCTAACTAAATTTTTCTTCACAATATATCTATATATATTGAAATTTTCTGGAGTGAAGTAGATTTTCTTCAACTAAATAAGTTTTCTTACAACAAAAACTTTTTTTTCTTAATGTGTGTTTTTCTTTGAAGCGTGGACATACGCCCCTTTTTAATCTAATCCCTTCTTGGAGAAGATTTTTACAGCTACAAAAGGAGTTTGGGATAGAAAAGGCTTATCTCCATTAGTTTCTGAAATATTAAAAAAAAAAAATGCAGAACGCGAAGAAGAAACTCTCGACATTGAGAGAAAAAAAAATTAATAAAAATGATGAAATAAATTATTTTAATAGTCTTTAGAAAATATTTTTTTCAAAAATTGATTTTTTTTTAATTTTAACGAAATTCATCCGATTCACCATTTTTTAAATTAATGTCAAACAAATATTTGTTCTCAACAATTAAAAAATTTGTTGATTTTAATGAATTTACTAAATTTAATAAATTTTTAATTACTTGAAATGAATATTTTTTAAGAATGAGATTGAAATAATTGATTTTTTTAAATTTTTGCTGTTATTTTTTCCTCAGTTCAGATTCAAAATCTCGAAGTTCCAATGATCTTTTCATCATTAATTGATAAAATCGTCTATTGAGGATGATTGGGAGGGACAATCGGAAAAAAGTTAAATTTTTGTATAAAATCATTAATAACAATTTATACAAAATGAAATTCTCAAATCTCATTCATTGAATCTGTGAAGAATGTAGTGAGTAATGATAAAATCAATCCTAGAAACAAAAAATCAATTGAAAATTGCAAAATTTTCATTATTTTTTACATTTTTTCAAATTTTTCAAGATTTAAAAAAATATAAAAAATAATGGAAAATTTCCTATTTTCAATCAATTTTTTGTTTCTGGAGCTTATTTTATTCATCATCACATTCATTACATATTCGAGAATTAGATTCGAGAATTTTATCGTATAACTTATTATTACCGATTTTATACAAAAATTTACCGTTTTTCCCCAATTATACCTGCCCAATCATCCTTAAACCCCAAAAAAAGCCCAAATAATTTTCACCTGAAAAAAAAAAACAACTAAGAAATTCTCCATATCGATACACATGAATATAATAAAAAAAATTTTAAAAACTTGAAATCACCCCAGTAGTAGTGAGATTGCTTTGCCCCCTCTCCAAATGCGGAAGTTTCTCTCTAGCTGATCGCACGAGCGACACGGGCAAATGCCACGAGAATCAACGAGAGAGCGTCTGAAAACATTTCATAGAACTTTAAAATGAGCGAGAGAGAGACACACACAAATCGAGGGGGTTCCACAGTTAATACACTATGAAAACTCGAATAGAAATGATAAAAAAAAGGAGGGGGGAGAATAAGAGGGAATTGGCGAGAGTAATAAGTAGTGGATAGGTGGGGGCGGTGCGTGTTGGAGTACACTCTCTCTCTCTCTCTTTCTTGCTTCTTCTTCTGTTGCTGCGGTGGGGCCGTATGTGACGGTTGGTTTTCCAAAGCGGTGGTCGTGCCGCGCCGCTGTTGAACTCGCCGCCAGTGTCTTCTTGAACGTTAAACGCGATCGACCAACAGAATCGCGTTTATTTTTCAATTAATTTCCCCGAAGAACATTATACTATCATTAGTTTTTTCAATTTCACTATTTTCTAATTAATCCAAATTAATTCAATTGCATTAAAATGTTTGATACAGTGTTAATTTCATCGCAAATCATTGAATCCAGGAATTCAATGAATTCACAATGTTTTCAATGAAAAAAAAAAAAAAATAATAATATATCAATATAAATAGGCAATGTTCTTCCGGTTTTACCTGTTCTACGGATTATCAAAATTGAATAAAAAAAAAAGGACTATTTAATTGTGTGACAAGTGATTTTGAAAGTTCTTTAAAGACTAAAAATACATTCCAGAAGTTACTTTTTTTTTTTTCTTCTTTTTTTTTCTCTGCGTATTAATGAACAGTTTAAGAGTATAAGTGTGTTCAATTTATCCCATTAATGAGTGATTGAGGAAATAAAAAACGTAATTATTCAAGTTTTTCGCGCTTTTTTTTTTTTTTTTCCTTCATTTTAAAATCCGAGAGTTTGAAAATAAGCGCGCGCACAACGAATGAGCTGTGCAATGGAGTATCAACAGTTGGTGCCACCACCGGTTCCGGTTGTGTCCCATCAAACCCATCATCCCCAACAGCATCCAAATCAAACACATCATCAACAACAACAACAACAGGCTGTAGTTGCTAGTGTACCACCCCCACATCCACACATTGTATTAGCGCCTGCGCATCAAACACAACAACCGCCCCCAAATTTGCCACCACCCACAACACACGCGCATCAGGTACATCCACCCCTACCATCAATTCACGATGACAGTACTAGTTCTAGATGGACACAGTATCAGCATATATGGCGACAGCATCAAGTTTATATGAATGGTGAGAATTATTTATGGTTTTGGGGTTTTTTTTTCTCACTAAAAGTGCAGAGATGGAAAAAATGCTTTTCATCTTTTCTCAAAACACACATGGACCACAATATGTTTGTCGCCTCTTTTTTATAGGGGCAGAATGGACCTGCAGCGACAAAATGATCGAGAATTTTTTTTTGACAATGTAAAGAACTCGATGAAAAAAATTGAGAAAAATTCAACAATAATGCGAACATATTGGAGCTTTTTTCTGAATTTTGTGCAGATTTTTTGGAATACTCCTTCACTCAAAAAAAAAATTCTGGATTATTTTTCTTCGACATTTTTCACTATTTCATGAAAATCTGTTTGAATATTTTTATGAAAAAATCGTTGAAAATCTAATGAAACCGACGTTATTTATGAAAAAAATTAAATGTTTCAAATTTGGAATAAACCTTCAATTTTGAAGGAAAAAGAGGGGAATTTCGTTTCACCTTCATTTTTCCATCGACTAGATCGTCGTTTTATCATGTGGAAAATATCGCATGTCAACTTGACAACCGCATGCAGCATGAAAAACAATTTATTCTAGTATTTAAAAGAAGAAAAAAGAATAGGAAAATTCACTGGAAATTGCAAATTGAATGAAACAGGATATAACGATGCTTGAAAGTCTGTGTATCTTTATCTCAGCAGTGGATAGGGAAATAATGAGAAGGTAGGGCAGGTATTAGGATAAAAATAATCAAATACGAGCCGATCCCGTTTTGAATTCACATTGTCGTCGTGAATACGTTTTTTTTTTTCCTTTTTTCGGGCAAAGAATAGATTTTATTGTAAAATTTGTTGTTCCTTTTGCCTTTTTGAAATCTATTTTCCGCCTTTTTTTTTCGTTCTTCTCTCACTATTAATAGGATATATTGTGTTAGAAGGCTTTTGACAGTTTTTTAATACGACAAATAGAGATTGCTGAACGATAATGTCCCTGACCTACTGACCGTCACCCTTTCGTGACCTTTTATAAGCCTGTCCGTGTAGTTTGAGCTAATCCGCAGCCTAAACGAAGCCACATGAAGCTTTTTTTTAAGGCATCAGTTAGGAAAAAAAAGAATAAATTCTTTTTTTTCTTGCATTTAAATTTCAATTTAAATCACTCGTAAAGAATATTCATTTTTCGCTGGTAATGACTCAATAATTTGTCCATTGTCACTATTTTATTAATCGTAAAATCAGTTTTTATCCACTATTTTTATCGTCATGGCTTCTCATTGGCTCCGGCCTTTCGCGGTCTTCCATTCAAACCTGGCTCATCACCAATAGAATGACAATCTACGGAAATGATTAATAATCGTCTCATTTTTTTTTTTTGTACTCAATTCAAATGAATAATTTAAAAATTCAAGTTAAAAAAAATAATTCACCACGTGGCACTTTTGGCGAGACATTTCCGCAGTAAAAACAAAACTGTATAACGTACTATCGATATTTCATGCAATTTTTGTGACGTATCTAAGTCCACAAATGCGTTAATTACGTTAACCACTTCCATTCCGCTCCGATACACGAGTTCAGGTAGACCCATTTTCTCAAGTGCGATAAATACGAAATAAGTGCAAAAAATAAGGCGAATAAATGAAAGTGAAAAATGATAAAAATTGAGTAGATTTTTACGATAATTCACATGAATTACTGGACTTTTTGTTTTTTTTAGAAAAATGATGGTTAAAAAATTTACGTCGAAAACTAAACGAACTGACGCGATTTCACCTGAATTCTTTTTTTTATTTGAAGTTTTCAAAATTTTCTATGAAAAAAAGCTCTCGTAACAATAAATGCGAAATGAGCGCAGAAAAAAGCGAATAAATTGAGAGTAAAAAATGATAAATTCTGAGATTTTTAAGATAAATCTCATAAATGACTGTTTTTTTTTGTTTTTTTGAGGAAACTAATGTTCAAGGAATTATCTCGGAAATTAAGCGAGATACAGCGATTTCACTCGAATCCTTTTTTTGGAGCTCATGAAATTTTCTACAAAAAAAAAAGCTCTCGTGACAATTTTCTCAAGTGCGATAAATGCGAAATAATAAATGTGAAATAAGCGCAAAAAAAGGCGAATAAATGAAAGTGAAAAATGATAAAGTCCAAGTTGATTTTTACGATAAATCTCATAAATTACTTGACTTTTTTTTTTTTTAGAAAAAACAACGTATTCTTATTTTCATCTCATGTGGCCCCAAAAAAATATGAAAAAAAAAAAAAAAGAAAAAAAAATTGGAGAGATGAGATAAGCATGTTTCCGAGGTGTCCGCTTGTACCTAACCTTTACAAACTTGCATTAGTATGTGTGTCTCTCTTTTTCTCTGTGCTTGTGTATTTGTGTGGGCTGTGATTACTTTCTCCAACGGGGCGAGCTTGCCTGATTCTCGTCCAGCACTCTCACAGGAGTTTTGCCGCACCTCCCCCTGTGAAACTCAAAGAACTGAGACCAAGAAGACCTCTTCTCTTCCGGGTTTACAGAGCGAGCGGATAAACGACTACATTTTCGCCAGCAGCGTAAACGTTTTATTTATTTATTTTTTTTTTGAATTTTTTTTTTCTCCTTTTTATTATTTGCTCGAAGGCACCAGAGAGCACCAACGCATTTTCTCTTTTTCCTTTATCTTAATTTATAAGAATTTTTCATTTCAATAAAATCACTGCCAGTGGACAAATTACCATTTCTCTTTATGAATAATTTTTTTTTTCATTTTTTTTTTTTTTTCTGCTAGAATTAACGATAAATTTGTACAGACACATGTATATGACACTTATACACACAACTTTGTTGATTATCCTAGTAAAAACCGGTCTATTTATTATTTATTTATTTCCGTTTTGTTAATGAGAAAATTTCACTTCTCCACAATTTTTCCGAATTTTTTTTTTTTCGCAACTCAAGACAATCCAAATTTGATGTTATCTCTGGGTTTTTTCTTGTTCGAAACGACTTGTGACTAAAAAAAAAAAAAAAATGTTTAATGAAAAAAAAAAAAAAAAAAATAGGGGAAACAAATATAAAACTCAAAACATGTGTGTGCGATATGAAATATTAAAATTTTATCGCAGCTGTATCAACATATACATACGGTTTTGAGCTTCTAAGCATTGATCACAGTATCTAAGAATCCAGCAAGAAATAACAAAGCTTATTATTTTCATTAAATCTCGAAAATAATAATAATAATGATAAAGAAATAAAAACAAGGGAATCGAGGTATTTTACCCTGAATAATTCATGATTTTTTGAGGTAAAAAAAAAAAGCACTAATAGATTTTTCATTATTTAAGGTAGTATGTTATACTGCACATGTATATATAGGCTTTTCGTGGAGTGTGTGTGCGTGAGACCCACTTAATTCGAGCGTTGGTGAAAGCGAAAGTCATGTGACTTCCTAGTCAAACGAGGAAGCAAGAGTACCACGATGCGGGAACACGCACAGTTAGCTACATAATAATTAATTGCACCGTGGAAATCAAGCCAATTCTTTTTATTTAATTTTTTTCTTCATTCTTTCTTTCTTTTTGGCTTCCATGATTCTTTCTCACTCTTTTCCGTTGATCGAGTTCCGCATAAAGTTGAGACAGATACGAATTTTATTTCCATATTAAATAAATTAATTTGCGATTTTTTTTTTTCGTCGTAGATAACACTTTGTGAATAATATTGGGAATGAATTAATATGAAAGAGATAACTTTCGATTTCATGTGATTTCTCGTATTTTACTAATGACGGTCAATGTCTTGAAACTTTAGAAAAAAATTATTTAAGAAAAAAAATCATTTATTTTGGAGAAAAAAAAACATTTTTCTTGAGAAAAGTAATTTTTTATTTTTTAAATCTTGTTCTTTTGTAGAATTGACATTTTTCAAAGGCATTACACTATTTTTCATTGCTGTGTTATTATTCTCCTGTTATTGTCGTTGGAAAAATCATATTTCTATTTGATGAGTCAATATTTAAACAAATAGTTGAACAAATGATCAAAGTCTTTTATATGCTAGATGAAGGCAACAAAAAGTATCGAAAAAATTCGAAATTAAAAATTACATCGTACTTTTTTTAAGGGATCTCTGAATTGAGTAGATTTACCGAAAAAAGTCAAGATACCTTTTTTGTAGCTCTTGAAATTCTCTATAAAAAAGGTATCCTGATGAATTCTCCTAAACCTCACCCTCTACGAGATATCTATCAAATAATCTTCGAAAATCAGAAATTTTCATTAATTAACATTAATTCGTATAATGAAATGAAATTTCTCAATAACAGAATTACTCACGGATTGATTCCCAAAGATTTTAACGATGAATTTCATCAACAATGCCTCCATTGGATTTTCTACAATTGACAATCATGAATGTGAAGACAAAGCGAACGATACTACCAATTTCAGAGACAGATTTAATTGTCCGTATAATTTTATCGTCTCATTATCCCACATTCTCTTCAGTAATAACTGAATAACTGATTCTCATAATTCATAATTGACAATTAAGAAAAAAAAAAACCCCCCACTCCATTATTCATGCACACAGATCGATCTGTCCATAGAAATAAAAAAAATATATATATATAAATAAGATCAATTCTTCTAATTCTTTCTCTCTCAGTTTCTTCATTCATTTTCAGTTTTCTCAGTCAAACACAATTGAGGTCAAGAGAAATTTTTTAATTTCCGGGTTCCACTCAACGGACCCTCGTATCTTTCTTCTCTTATTTTTTTTTTATGACACCTCAATTTTTTCGTTTCAATACTTTAATCATATCCCACACACAAAACTATCTAATGCCTTTTTTTTTCTATCTCTTTCTCGCTCTTTCTCGTTTGTATGTGTGACCGAAAATGAATTCGGACCATACGATACTTACTTTCTAACTAAAGTGAGCTCCTTCTTTTTTTGGCCAAATTTTTCACTTTTTTGGGTCAAGAGAGGAAAAAAGGGGGAGGGGGCGACAGTAGGGTGAAAGGAGGCCGTGGGTATCCCCGAAATTCTCTGCTTCTCTCTTCTTTAATTTCGTTGGGCCCACACAATTTGAAAAGAAAAATACTTTGACAATTTACTGAAATAATAAAAATATTCGAGTGTTTTTAAATTGGAATAATTCCTTTTTTTTGCCATTTTCCCTCAAATGTCTTGGAAACTAAGCGAGATAGGGCGATTTCACACGTTCCTTCTTTTTTCCCTTTTGTAGACCTCAAAATTATCTAAAAAAAAGAATTGGGGTTGAAAAGGCGTATCTCCAGCAGTTTCTGAGATGTCTTCAAAAAATGACAAATGTCACGTTTTCACTGCTGAATTCTTAGATTCATTCTCTGAAAGTGATCTTCAAAACTATCAGGTTTAGAGAAAAATGTCAAGAGACATTTTTTGTAGCTCTTGAAATTCTCTAAAAAAAAGGTCTCCTGACATTTCACTCTAAACCTGATAGTTCTGGAGATTTAGTTCTTATTGGCTGCATTTGATTTTCTGACTAAATCAAATAAATTTTCAGCAAAATTCAGAAGTTTCTATTAATAACGTATAATATACATCATCATAAAATAATATTTGAATGGCATTCAGCATTTGCGTCTTACCGATTAGCCTGAGATAAATTATATTCAATATGATGTCAATATTTCTCAGCTGTTCGGAATTATAATTGTAAAAACATGTGTCTATTTAATTTAACGAATGTAGTCAATTACTAATACATCAGCAAACACTTATTTCTCTCAAATAATAAAGAAGAAAAAGAAAAAAAAAAAAATTCAAAATATTAAAGTTTATAATTTTCTTATAATGTAAAAATGTGCTCATTCACATGACCAGAGAATGTCAACTATTAAAATTACTAGTGAAAACGTTTCTTTAATTTTTCTTTTTTTTTCAAATAAGAAAAAAAGAAGAATTTTTCGAGCAAAAAGAAGAAAAGAAATAAACCATTTCAAAATAAAAATTAACATTAAAATTAATTATTGTGCTGTTTTAATGCGGAAACAAAAGTTGTAGTTACCTTCGCTTTCGTTTTTCCACGGTATTCTCGTCCCCCCCACCTGTTCTCTGACTTTATAAGAAAAAAAAAAAAAAAGAAGGAATGAAGAGAAAAAAAAACCATGAGACACAACTCAAAATGAAGAAAAAGTCGACTCTCGCCTTTACGCTCCGTTGATTTCTGCTCCGTGTATCTTTATCCTCTCGTTATTCATCAACTCCAATAAAATTATTGGGAATAAAGAAAAAAAAAACATCAATTCCTCAATCAACCTGCGCATTAAGAGAAAAAAAAAGGAATTATGATCGATGAATTATTTTCATTTATTTCTAAAATAAATGCATTTAAAATAAATTGAAAGTCCCCCGAATTTACGGAAATTGTAGCATCAATTACATTTCCTGTATTAACCCTATACACATACATATATATATATGTATATATATATTTATAAACGTTGTACAAGTCTCACGACGTACAAAATACTCCTCGAAGGCCCCTCGAGCAGGGGAAAGTGAGTCTTTGCACAACTTTCACTAGTAAGACTCAGGCCAGTAGATATATACACTGTATATATCTACACAGGTATTCTCACAAACATATTTTTCCTCAATTTTTACATATTTTTCAACGATCCCATACCCTTTCCCCTTTATCGCTCCTCCAAACACATTCACTTCTTCCTTAAAAAAAAAAAAAAATTCTCATACAAAACTTTGGATTGAAAAATGAATAATAAATAATTAAATACACATTAGATTCACTGTAGAACACGAGATACACAATAGTTGTATGTATAGTTATTGGTGATCAGAAGCGAAGAGTGTTCAAGGACGCCTTCCTTGAGGCACTTGTCGTCTCGTTCCGCGTTCCGCCTTTTTTTTTCAGTTAATTCGCATCATCATACTAATAATCATACACTCCCATTACTTTCAATTTTCCACCCTCTTAACCGCCTACCTCCCCCTCCTTCTGCCACTGACTCATCCAGAATTTTTGCTCTTCAAGACAATTTTGCCTTACACTGAGGAAAAAAAGGATTCTAGTCTCAAATAAGGTTTTACTAGTGACAAGTAATAATAGGGGAGGGGGTTTCCAACAAAATTATTTTTTTTAGATTCACAAAATAATTGTGATTTATTCAGTTTTTTTTTTTCAATTAAAGATGATTGGGAGGACAATCGGAAAATAGTTAAATTTTTGCATAAAATCGTTAATAACAATTTATAGAAAATGAAATCCTCGAATCTAATTCAGTGAATCTGTGAAGAATGTAATAAAAAACGAAATGAGACCAAGAAACAAAAAATTAACTGAAAATTGACAAATTTTCATTAATTTTTTATATTTATCGAAATGTTCCAAAATTTAATGGAATTTGAAAAATAATGAAAATTTTTCAATTTTCAGTTAATTTTCTGTTTCTTGATCTCATTTTGGTTTTTATTACATTCTTTACAGATTCACTGAATGAGAATTGAGAATCTCATCATGAATAAATTGTTATTAACGATTTTATACAAAAAATTAACGTTTTTTTTACGATTGAACCTCCCGAATATCCTTAACAAGATTATAAGATCTAAAAATTTGTTTCGAGATAAAATATATCAATTATTAACTGTTTCATTATGTTAAAATTGATTGTTTAACAAGCAAGAAGTGTTCAAAGCTCCCCCCCCCCTTTCCCTAATATTTGCATGCTTATTTAGCAAAATCGGTATAATTTACTTTCGCCAAATCAACTTAATTGAATGGAGTATTTTTTTTTTCAACTATGAATTCAGTTCCATAGAAGTAAAACCGGAAAAATCGAATTATCTTAGTGATTCATTCTCACGGAAATGTCTCAGAAACTAAGCGAGATGGAGTGATTTTGCCTGAATCCTTTTTTTTTTTTTTTGTAGAAAATTCCAAGAGTTACAAAAACTTGATAAAAAAAAGTTACAAAAACTATGATACTGAAAATACCAGACATCTCACAATTCTTAGTATTTTTTATTCTTAACAAATAAATTATTTTTGAAAAATGTAAAATATGCACATTTTAGTAAATTCAAAAAACTGAAAGTGCAATTTTTTTAAAATATTTTGTTTCGAAATAAATTTACTTGTTTAAAAAAATTCTGAAAATTGTCAGATGTCTGTTATCTTCAGTATCATCAAAAACCATAGGCTAAACCTTAAGAAGGGCCTATCTCCAATAACTTTGAAGATATTCTAAAGGAATTAACTGATAGCAAGAAATGAACTTATTTTATTCATATTTTTACCATTTCGTTACTGAATTATTTAAATTATTATATTCACCGCATGTATTTCTCGTTGAACCATGACTGGATCTATCAAGGATATACGTATGAGATTACATCCAATGTCTTTAAAAAAAAAAAAAAAGAGAAAAGCCAATCTCTCACTTCTCCTTTATTCTTTATTGTCAAGCAAATATTATCATATGCATTGTTAAATTAACTCATAAATACTTTTTCGAAATATACCAAAAGAGTCGTTTTCTCAGGAGAAAAGGCGAGAACATTAAAAAAAAAAAAAAGTGTGAGGAAAAAATTATGAAATATTCATTGAAGTGCTAGAAAATACGTCTGATACACAAGATGAGCAGTTACAAAAAGATGACGAAGTGTTCCTCCCCCTCCCTCCCACTCCTTCTCTCTCTCTCCCTCTATCTTTGACACAGAGAAGGAGAAGGGGGGTAACACTGTGCAGTTAATGCAGTGCCGCTAGTCGTCAGTTAAACAACTAAACAACGACAGAGTACAGGCCCGTAATTTGGTTCAAGGCTAAATATGCTGGTAGAGCCTCTCCGCGGAACTAATCTCCCGTTGCTAGAGGCGCGTATACCGGCACTACGCTTCAACAGTTGAGTAACAAGCGGAATAGGAGGAACTGAAACTGTTTTATTGTCATTTTGCATAATCAAAAAGGTTCGCAGCATCAATATTTGGTTATCTACCTCTTTTTCTCTCTGTTTCCAGTGGATTTTTCCATTGAACCCCGAAACTATGTGAGAATTGTTTTCTTAGTTATATCTTAAAGTCTCTTTCTCTCTTTTTTTTTAAATTATTTAAGAAGGAACATCAGCTTTCGTACTAGAACAAAAAACGCTTACGTTTTTATGAAACTTCGAGGACAAGTTCATCAAGTAATTCAGAATATACCATAATTTTTTTGAATTTTTCCACCACCGAGTAATGACTGAAAATGATTATCAACGCTGAAACTAGAAAAAAAAAAAAAAAAAAAAAACTATTAAAAAAAAAAGCTGGAACTTATGTAGAGAACGATATGAACAGCGATGGAACTTAGCAAAATTACTATTTTACCCGTGCGTTGATAAAAGAGGAATTAAGCTAAGTTCCCTGGCTGTTCATATCGTCCTATACACAAGTTCCAACTTGTTAATCATTTTCGTTTATTATTCGCTGGTGGAAAAATTCGAAAAAATTATGATTTATTCTGGATTACTTGATGAACTAGTCCCCGAAGTTTCATAAAAAACGTAAGCGTTTTTTGTTTTAGTACGAAAGCTGATGTTCCTCCTTAAGGCACTGAAACCTATGAGGTTTATCTGTCTATGCTTGAAGTCTCTTCTCAGTGAGAAAATATCACAATTAATTTTCTATTTCCACTTTTAATCTCGCCCACCATCAGTGTCCGTCACCGTGGCGTGACAAGCATGCTCCCGTAGCCTTGACAGTCGACCCATCGTCACACCACTATTCCTATCCGTTCTCTTTAGGCTTAGGAATATTATTTTATGAAAAAAAGAAGAAAAAAAAAAGGAGAAATAAAAAGATACACTTGGAAATCATTGTGAGCGATGAGGCGCCGCCACACGACACTATTCTACACTCAACTGATGACGTGCCGATATTTTTCCTCCATATTTAAAGTTAATTGTTGCAATTAAGGTAGTATCCCAGTGAACCCCAGTACAGTTAAATCCTTATTTTTTTGATGGCATATCAAAAATGATGTTTTTTTACATTTTTCTGAATTTTTTCATAATTTTTCACCGTACAATTTATGAGATATGAGTTATCAAAGTCACTGAAAATAGCGATGGTGGGGATGAAACGCCATAAATCGGACAGAAATAACGAAATTACTGAAAAACCACACGGTTGATCCATTATTTAAAAATTATTTGCGAAGAGAACATCATTTTAACTGAATAATAGAAGAAAAAAATATTCAATTCACCGTATAGTTATTGAGAAATTTAAATTAGAAGGTAATCGTAACTATTTGCATCTCTCTCTATCTCATGTATGTGATAGGAGATAAATAATGTAAAAAACAATTCGAGAAACGAAAAAAATCATATTCACAAGCTGAAAATGACTTTCAAATAGTTTAATCACTTTTTCGAGTAAATTAAAGCACATTTTCCCGAATTATCAGCAATTTATTGGAAATTAAGCTACAATTTTTTATTTTTTCCTGTTTTATCGACTTCACATTATGACACCACCTTAACAGGAGTAATTACATTAATAATAGAATACTTTTAATTTTGCAGGAAAACAATCTAAAGATGGACCTGAGGAAAAAAAGGATGCTGATGGTGAGCTTTGGGGCAATGTTGAAGCACAGGCTGCCTTTTTGGGTCCAAATCTTTGGGACAAAACACTACCCTACGATGCCGACCTGAAGGTATTGAATCATGTATGTACAAAAAAACAGAAGGAAAAGAGCAAGAAAAATCGAGAATTTTCATATACAATTCTTTAATAACTAAATTAAAAAAAAAAAAACCCGAAATGGTAAGATTCATTTGAGCTTTATTTCGTAAGGAAAATCCCCCACTAAAAAAAAAACCATTGTAATACAAATAATCAAGTAACAACGAAGTTTGATTTGCTCCAATTTACGTTTATTTATTAGTAATTTTTTTTCTTTTCATTCCGGCATATCCTTTCATTGTGGCCAGAATTTTTTTTCTTTAACATTCTTTCGTGCATGCAAGAGGTTGTCAATTACATAACACATCTCATCCCCACTTCTGTATCCTCGTATTTTCCTACTTCTTCTAATAATCAGAGGGAAGGAGGGAAATTTGTGCTCACGAACGGTAAAAAAATAATGGAAAAAAAAATGAACCTGCGAGACTTCCTGGATTCGTGAAAACGAGGAAGCTCTCGAGGTAAACACACCAAACCTGGTTTTCTTTCACGCCAATCTCTCACCACTACTATTTCAATAATATAGAACCGTGTTTATATGCCCAACTAAAAGAAGGTAAAAAATTAAAAAAAAAAAAAAAAAGGGGGCCTTAGTACCCGCAAAGAAACTGCCAACCAAGCGTCAAGATACTTTCACTCTCTTTGCGGATATCGTCACGCCTTCAACGCGTAACTTCTCGTATATTTCGAGCAAAATGCCTCGTAAATTGTTTTTTATGTATCACTGAATTTAAGAAATTGTTTCTTTTTTTCATGCTTCCTTTTTTTTTTTTGGATGATTTTTATAATGTTTTTTTTTTTTTAAATTCCCTTATCCTTCTGCATTTCTCTTTTCCTGTTTCTTCTTGATGCGGAATTCTATCTCCAGTGAATGCGAATACATAGACTCCAAGTTTATAGATGCCCAAGATTTATTATTGCCCACTTACTTTCTCTTTTTCATACTCGCCCCCGCTCTGTTTTCATTGTTTATGTAGTTTATTATCATACTGCATGGATTTTTATATCTAATGCTGTAAAATTAATGAATGAAAATCAATGGTAAAGTGGTAAAAGGAAATGAATTTTTGATAATAATTTTTTTTTATGATAGTGAAAATAGCAGAAATCTGCAGAATTTTTTGATTTTATTTTCATTCAATAAATCAAATAATATATAAGAAATAATGGAAAATATGCGCATGTTGATGAAATTGAAGAAATTATACGTATTTTTTTGTAATAAATTCATTTTTTTTTTAAATCAAAAGAATTGTCAGATTTGTGCTAATTTCATTATCATCAGTTTTTTAATGATAATTAATGGGAAGTTATGGGAAAAAAGAAGAATTATTGATAGAAAGAATTGAGATACAATTTTTCTGATGTGTGCTTGGGAAAGCTGAGTAAATTTCAGGCGAAAAACATGTGTGAGAATAATTTTTCGGAGTTTTTCTTGAAAAATCACATAATTTTTCCCAAAAATATGATATTTTCAAGCAAATTAATTCCATTTTATCACCAGTTTCCTTGAAATATCTCGGAAAATAAGCGAAATGAAGCGATTTTGCTCGAATTCATTCAATGAACTTTAAGAGCTCCAAAAACGGATTCGAGCAAAATCGTTCTATCTCGCTTAATTTCCAAGATATTTGTAAAAACACTGATGGTGGATTAGAATCGATTTATCTAAGATCTTTACAATTATTTCTTTTACACAAAATAGAGCAGATTTATCCTTTCAATTCCCGATTAAAAAATCGAATTCTCTGAAAAAATCAGAAAAAATCTATTGTGGCACATGTTTTCCACCTGAAATTCCCTCAGCTTTCCAGTGCAAACGTCATAAAAGAACCCATCTCAATTTATTTCATCAGTATGCCTCAAATAATTTACCAAAAACCCTCTAATTCCCATGAAAAATCCAGAAATTTAATTACATTGAGTCATTCAGTGACTATGACATAAAAAATGCGTAATTGGCAGTACAGTTATCGAGAATTATCAATTGAAAGACAATAATTCATCTCTGCCTGTATTATGTCATTATTAATTGCGGTAGTAATCATGAAAAATTGAGATGAACAAAAAATAAAGCATAATTGAAGCATTAAAAAGGCTCAATTAAAAAGCGTAATGCTTTATATGTTCACAAAAATTCAGAAAAAAACCTCCTTTCACCACTTTGCCACTGATCAAATTGAATTTCTTCAAATCCTCAAGATTATTCCAACTAATTACATGATTTTTATTCGAAAAAAAAATTTAGTATGTTGATTTGGACGAGTTTCTCTCGGAGAATGGAATACCAGTTGACGGTGTTGGTGGCGGTGGCCAGGGTACAATGGCTTCTGGACAACTTCACAAAATGAACAACAGTAGTAATGAAGCAACGAGCCATCAAGGACCAGCTGGATTACATCTTGAGCCAATAACAAAACGTGAGAGATCACCATCGCCGAGTGAATGCTGCTCACCAGACACACTGAATCCACCATCGCCTGCCGATTCGAGTGAGTGAAAAGAAGAAAAAAAAAAAAGGCATTGTAAAAATTTCAGATAAATCAATTTTATTTCATCAGTTTTTTGAGAATATCTTGGAAACTAAGTGAGATAAGACGGTTTTGCTCTAATCCTTTCTTAATTGTAATATTGTTGCGGAAAAAAATCGACTTTAAGGATTATTGGGAGGTACAATTGGAAAAAAAGTTAAATTTTTGGATAAAATCGTTAATAATAATTTCTACAAGATGAAACTCTTAAATCTGATTCAGTGCATCTGTAAAGAATGTAATGAGGTATAAAATAAGCTCTAGAATCAAAAAATTAGTTGAAAATTGGAGAAATTCCATTATTTTTACATTTCTTTAAATTTTTTAAGATTTGAAGGAATTCGAAAAATAATGAAAATTTGGCAATTTTCAATTAATTTTCGGTTTTTAGGGCTCATTTTATTCGTTATTACATTCTTGAAAGATTCACTGAATCAGATTTGAGGATTTTATCTTGTATTTCTTCTAGAAATTTCAAAAATTGCAGAAATGGTTTGTCTGCTCTGTGCAGACTTCTTCAGGCTGTTAATTTTTATTTTAGAAAATGGTTAAACAATTTACAAATCTCTTCACATTGAACAAAATTATAATATCAATTTTCACTTCTTTCATGAATCGTTGATGATGAAAATCTTGAATAATTTTCCGTTTATTTTATTGTAGCTCTTAAAGTTTTTTACAAAAGTGGATTAAGGCAGAATTGCCCTATCTCGCTTAGATTCCGAGACATTAAAAAAAACTGATGACAAAATGGAATGAATTTGTCTAAAAATTTCATAATGTTAAAGACAAAAGAAAAAAAAATTAATAATAATTATGCAAATATTCAATAATCATTTCCCAGAAATAAATATCGGAACAGACACGAAAATATAATCGGTAATGAAATAATTTCTCGTTGATTATGTACAAGAAAATCAATTAAATTAATAGAAATAATTAAAATTTTGAAAAAGGACAATTTGGTGAGAGATGCGGATCTCTCGTTCCTATTTCATTTTTTCAGTAAATATGGCCCATTTTAGTCAAATATTATCCGCACTCTGTCGAATCCGTGTTTTGTTTTGCTGAGAAACAGATTCCGGGGACTCATCACGTATACAATATGGCTTGTCTCTTGTAGCGCTCTCGATGGCATCATCGGGGCGAGATTTCGATCCAAGAACCCGGGCCTTCTCTGATGAGGAACTAAAACCACAGCCAATGATAAAAAAATCAAGAAAACAGGTAATTTCAAGCACAATTAATGCATGATCATTGTATCATTTGCTACTTTTTTTTTTATTTTTTTTTTCTGATATTCTATCATTGGTGTATAGTTTGTTCCCGATGACTTAAAGGATGACAAATACTGGGCACGCCGAAGGAAGAACAACATGGCAGCCAAGAGATCACGGGATGCACGTCGAATGAAGGAGAATCAAATTGCACTGAGGGCGGGATTCCTGGAGAAAGAGGTGAGATGAAATTCTTCAATGGAAATTGTAACAAAAAAAGAGTAGAAAATTGTCGTTTTCTAATTATGATGCTTAAAATAGCAAACATCTGACAATTTTGAGTTCTTTCTTTGTAGATATAAATAGTGAAGACTGGGGCAAAATGGACCTCAGGTTCAGATTGATCCGAAATTTTTTGTGAGTGAAAGAATGTATAAAAAAATTTGAAAAAATTAATACATAATGTCCACTTACTGGAACATCTCAAATCTTTTCAGATTTTTTCATGAATTCCTTCAATTTAAAAAAAACATCTTGGAACGTGTTACCTCGGAGGTCCATTTTGCCCCACTCTTTCCTACAAAAGGAAAAAATGTACATGTAGAACATTTTAAAAACTATAAATTCAAATTTTCTGCAAAAATTTGTTTCCAATAATTTATTTGTTTACGAAAATCCAAAGTTCAAAAACGGAATTTCATGAACATTTCTAATTGAATTTTCTCAATTTTTCATTTTAATAATAAAAAATAAATATTTTACAGAACATGGGTCTTCGACAAGAGTTGGATCGATTGAAGAATGAAAATATGCTCCTACGAGACAAACTGAGCAAGTACACAGATGTTTAACCAATGGCTGATGACTGAGGTTTCAACCCTGACGATCAGCAGGGCTTCATACATATTTTTTTTTTTTTTTTCGTTGGAATTAATGTAACAAAAGTTTCAAATGTGCTGTCTCTTTCGAATGGACTCGAATTCCGTTCGTGATTGCAGATAATGTAAATTTTTTTCCCTTCCTCGCCGCTGTTCTTTCCCATGGAAAAAATCACACATTAATTTTGACTTGAGAAAAAACAAAAAAAAAAAAAAAACGAAAATTTTACATGAAAAAAAATTTGATATCATTGAAGAGAAAAAAATAGTAATAATAACGTAGTCAATTTTATTTTATTTTTTTTTCGTTTCTTTTCTTACATAAATCAACGTCGCAGCCTCATTGTACATAGTTTATTATATGTATAGTTAGATTATATGTCATATTGACGTCATATGTTGTAGTATAAAAAAAAAAACAATTTTACAGAAGACAAAAAATGAAAAAATCATGAGAGAAAGATAGATAGATAGAGAGAGAGAAAGATATTAACATAATTGAAGAAATTCATTAAAATTACACGAGCGATTTAATTAAGAGGAAGGGATTAATGCCTGTCGACTAGAGTGTGTGATAATTGAGTGAAATAATTGTATGATTGTACTGAAGGATGTGTGTTAACTTCTTTTATTATCTTCGTCCATCGAGAGTGAGTTTCCATTGAAGTGTGAAAATTTCAAGATTTCATAAAAAAATTTAACAGGGAAAAATAAAGAAACTCAAAAAAAAAAAATATTCAATTGGAATGAAACAAAATATTTTAATATAATATATAAGATTCATCGATTGATGTGCGCAAGAATGACAGTAGAATTTTTTTTTTCGAAAAACAAAAAGAATAATTTAAAAAGAAGCTATTAAATTTGCACAGATTTCGAAGAATAATGAACTTCTTTTCTGGAGTTACCCAATTGTAGCCTTTTTAGATGAAAAAAAATAATAATGAGAAATATTTTCATTTGCCCATTTTGTTGGCAACTCTTTAATGAGTTAGAAAAATAATAAGAGAAAAGAGACGCAATTTGAAGATTAAAAAAAAACAAATGTAGAAAATCATGGTACTAGCCTTTTTCTTTTTCTTTTTAAGTTTTTAGATGTTTATTTTGTTTATTGTAATACGTAAAACGTTAAGATTTATATTGTATAGAGGAATTGGTAAAACTGGAATGTGTAAATATCTGCTTGAATAATGTCAAATGATCGGATATTAAGGGGTAATATTGTGTTGCGTTCTCAAATATTTTTTTTCACTTTATGAACAAAAGAGAATAGCAGACATTAAAAATACCAGTTCCTTTATACATACTGTTGAAGAGAAAAGAGTCAAAAAATAAAATCGAGTTGAACAGAAGATTAATAAAAAAAAATAAAAGAAAAGAAATCAAAATAATAATAAAAAAATTAGATGCTGTACAATTGCGCATAAAAATTCGACAGAAAAATTGATTAATTTGAAACAAGTTTTTGCAATAATTTCATTTTTCCTCTGAAATGTAGAGAAAGAAGAAAAAAAATGATACTAATTCAGTTTTCTTAGTATTTATAATTTTCTGTTGCTTCTTTATTTTTTCTCCATTATTATTCTTGTTATATCTTCGAGAGCCAATTGTGCGCACTATGGAAACAGTTTAAAAAAAAAAAAAACAAATCGGCCTAAAATATTTTTATTTCAAATTGCATTGGAAATTATTTGAGCTACGAGGTGCTTTAATCAGATCAATTTGTAGAGTCACGAGTAGTCAATTTTAATTTGTAAAAGATTTCCTACAATAGATAAAATAAAGGAGACAGAAAAAGAGAGAAGGAAGGAAGTTTATTTGCTATTAACGAACATTGATGAATTACATGAATTGAATAATATTCCTGAAGTAATCAAAGCCCTAGGAAAAACGAAAACACGAGAAATAAAAAAATTAATAAATACACATAACGTATAGATAAAAAAAAATGAAAAATGTATCCGATCCGTAACTAAATCAGATCAAATCGTGAGAGAACAAAGATCAAAAGTGCGCTAAAAAAGTATAGAGTGAAAGAACATAATGTTTATCTACGCAAAAAAAAAAACTTTATTGTATCACCTTCGTAAAAAAAAGAATATATGTATTTGTTATTGTTTTAAATCGAATATTTTATTTGAAGAACTTTCCCCAATTATTCAATTACAATTAAGGTAGTATTCTGAGTAATGTCGATAAAACAGAAGAATATGAATAGGGAACTTGCATATTTTTTATTATTTTTTATTTTTTCATTTTTATGCATTCTACAATATTGTCTAAGATTAGGATTGGAGACGTTCAAAAATATGATTTTTTAATTAATGTTTATGAATTAATTAACGAGTAAAAAATTTTTTTCTTGCCTTTTCTGTTAATCACTGTCAATAAATATTGAGAAAAAAAAATATAAAAAAATATGCAAATTCCCTATTTGTAAGTTAGTTGCTAATCAATTGCTGACAATGTGGGAAAACGTGCTTTAATTTACCCGAAGAAGTGATTGAAGTGTTCAAAGGTCTAATTAATTGCTGATAACCCGGGAAAATGTGCTTCAATTCACCCGAAAAAGTGATTAACTACTGAAAAGTCATTTCTTTAGCTTGTGAATATAATTTTTTTCTGTTTCTCGAATTTTTTTCACATTACTAATCTCCTATCACATGCATGAGATAGAGAGAGAAGAAAATAGTTACGACTACCTTCTAATTAAAATTTCTTAATAACTATACGGAGAATTGAATATTTTTTTCTTCTATTATTTAGTTAAAATGCTGTTTTCTTCGCCGATAGTTTTTAAATAATGAGTCAACCGTGTGGTTTTTTTAATAATTTCGTTATTCCCGTCCGATTTATGACGTTTCATCCCCACTACCGCTATTTTCAGTAACTTTGATAATTCATATCTCATAAACTACACGGAAAAAAATTATGAAAAAATTCAGAAAAATGTAGAAAAATGTCATCTTTGATATGCCATTGAAAAAATTAGGGATTGAATGTATTCGAGTTCGCTGGAATAGGACCTTAGCAAAATCAAATTAAATTATATTTATCGGTAAGGTAGATTACCTGAGATACTACTGAAGTCAAATTGCTGATTATTTGTAACTCTCTTTCAAAAAAAAATATTTCCCTCCAATTTCAATAATTTTTAAAGTTAGCTTTTATGAATATCCTCCAAATTAATATTACAAAAGTTTTTGAGTAGAAATAAACTCACATAAATCCATGAAGTTTCAATGTTAAATCGTTAATGCTGCAGGAATTAATTATTGTTTTCGCAAACAAGTTTTTTTTCGCATTTCAATGACAAGCAAAGTTCTCCAGGAAAGAATTCTTCATTCAAGTGTAAAAGACAATTCTCTCAGTCCAAAGATATTTACTATTTTTTTTTTATATTTCCTAATTAATCAGCATTTTTTTACGCTATATCTCTCTTTATCGCGCAAAGACAAAAGCTCCTAACAATTCTTCACAACGAAGCATTGTATCTAAATATGATTCCTCATATTTTAAACGCAAATGCATGGAACATTGAAATGACGAAATGGAATAAACTGAACGTTCAATAAATGAATAAATCACAATGAAAATCTATTTTTTTCATTCGTATTCCCATATTACAATGAAAAAAGCAAAAAAAAAAATTTTAATCACACGATGACAGTGCAGATGACTTAACTGATACGAAGTACTGTATTCGATTGTATTTGTTGTGGTATAAATGAGTGAATAAGAGTACAATAATTATGAATATAAGACAAGGATATAAGAGCTTCATTCCAAAGTGTAATCCTATCATTAGATACTTGGACACTCCGAATGACACAAGTATGAATGTGTAAGTACCGTTGATTCTTCACTTCATACACTTCATTCCCCACTCTCTCTCTCCTTCTTAGGCAGATGGATCCCCACTATTGCGCATTTGATAAAAAAAAAGGCATCTCGAAGCTGGCTACCGGCACACAGTCAGTGTTGGTCTGCAAATTCAAGCAGTTAGTAATATAAATCATGTTTGTGAAGGCCATTCTCGGACTTTTATTAGCCATTGGAGCTTCCTATTATTTCATGTAAATACTCTTAATTCTCAGTATATTAATTGAGTTTCTATTATTTTTAAATTACTTGAATTTAATTGTATTCTATTTAGTGGACCGATTCTGCACGATGGACCTCAAGTGGTACCAAAACTACCGGAAAATAATTGGGGACCAGCTGGAGTCAAAGAGGACACTTCAATCAGATCATTCAAGATTAATGTCCCCAATGATGTGAGTGTCTGTGCAATTATCTTCTTATCTACTGATTTATCATGAGAGTTCAATTATCACAGCGACATGATGATTTTTTTTTGTTGATGTAACTGTATTTTCGTGCGTTTATCAGGTGATTGAGGATCTCAAGGACAGATTATCGAAGACTAGGGAGGTGAAACCGTCTCTGGAGAATACTGCATGGACATATGGAATTTCTGGGAAATTCTTGAAGACTGTACTTGAATACTGGAGAAATAAATACAATTGGAATAATCGACAGAATTTGCTGAACAAGTATCCTCAATTTATCACGAAAATTCAAGGTCATTGTTTGATTGAGTCGTGATGATTCTGTAATGTTCATCTCTTCTCTCAAAAATATGAAGTTTCCAGAAGAATGGATTCCATTTCATCACCATTTTTTTTTTAATATCTCGGGAACTGAGCAAAATGAGGTGATTTTGCTCTCATATTTTTTTTAACGAAATTTCTAAGTTCTGCAAAAAAAAAAAGATTTGAAGGGAAATCCTCCGATTTCGCTTAGTTTCCAAGATATCTTCACAAAACTGATGATGGAATAAAATGGATTTTTCCGAAAACTTCATAGTTGTCTTTTTTGCATTTCTTAGGTCTCGATATTCATTATATTCATGTAAAACCAACGAAGACTGTACAGAATGGGAAAACCCTCAGAGTTCTTCCACTTTTGCTGGTTCATGGGTGGCCTGGGTCTATTGTTGAATTCCAGAAAATTATTCCCATGCTGACAACTCCAAGGAACAATGCTGATTTCGTTTTTGAAGTTATTGCACCATCACTACCGGGATATGGCTTCTCGGAGGCTGCTGTTCGTCCAAGTCTCGGACCCGCTCAGGTAAGTCAGGGATCGAGAATCAGGATTTTATTGGAATATCGTGTAATGTCATTTTGAATATCATCAGATTGCAGTTATTTTCAAAAATCTGATGAGCAGACTTGGATTCGAAAAGTTCTATACCCAAGGAGGCGATTGGGGTAGTGCAATTACTTCGCATATAGGAGTTCTATTCCCAGAGAGGTATTTATCTTCATCTTTTTGTAATGGATCTGCTTGCAATAGGGGAAAATGGCATCTTTTTGATCATTGAATGTCAGTTTCCCTCCTCTCGATTTAGTTCAGGAAAGGACAATTTTCCGAAAATTTCGAAAAATCAATCTTGACAGAAACATTAATCTGAAATTTCTTCAACTCTGCATTGGAATTATCAAAAACCTGTAATTTCGAAGACTTTCCCTAATTTCAAGCCTTTTTCACGAAGAAAATCAATTTTTCATGGTCACTTCCATTCACAGAGTCTTGGGTGGACACCTGAATATGTGCTGGGTCATGGGTAATAAGGCCTTATTCTGGCAATTGGTTGGTACCATCTTCCCATCATTGGTGGTAGATCCCGAGCATCACTCGAAGATGTATCCTTTGAAACATCATTGGTCCAGATTGATAGAAGAAGCTGGATACTTCCATATTCAAGCAACCAAACCCGACACAGTTGGTAAGTACTGCTGTAATCATTGAAAAAAGCATGATTTTCAAAAGCATCATTCGAGCCTGGAGAGGGACATCCCCGATTGGCTCCGAAGAAACTCGGAGATATCACTCGAGCAATTAATTGATTCACTTACCGGTAGATGCTGCGACTGGTGTCAAAAGAATTGGAAGCCCAAAATTTTTGTTATCCCCGTAAATTTTGAAAACATTGAGGGATTTCTTGACAATTTTATCGCAAATACCCTCCAATGAAATAGTCTTAGGGGGAGAGCTCAAGTGGCCTTTCATTGTAGACCGCAAATTCGCTTTGAAAAAGGCTTCTCGTCATTTTTTCCTAAATCTCTATGGAATTAATGGATCCATTGACTCAATCATTGCCTCTGATCCAGGTGTTGGTCTCAACGATTCTCCAGCAGGTTTAGCAGCTTATATCCTCGAGAAATTCAGCACCTGGACAAATCCAGAGTACAGATTTCGCGATGACGGTGGATTGCTTGAGAAATTTAACCTAGACGAGCTCCTGGACAACATCATGGTCTACTGGATAACAAATTCAATTCAAACAAGCGTCAGGCTCTACGCCGAGGCCTTCAGTCCCGAGAACCGCCAGAAATTCGATGAGTAAGTTACCATTGTCATCTGTTGAAACAATGATCTCTATCCTTCAAAATTATCATGACTTTTTTCTCTTTCACAGATTGCATTCCCATGTGCCGACAGCTTGTGCAGTTTTTCCCCACGAAGTAGCTTATGTCCCCGAGAAAATAGCAAAACTGCGCTATAAAAATCTGATTCAATTCACTCATCTTCCACGTGGCGGCCATTTCGCTGCTTTTGAAGAACCGGAACTCGTGGCCGGGGATTTCTGGAAATTTGTTGGGCGCATTGAAGCAATGAAATCATAAAACTATCAACAACTAGCAAGAAGTATATCACTGAGCACATTAATAAAAACATATATTCTTTGCTCGATCAGTGTCTTCCATTAATTCTTAAACATTACGAAAATCGAATTTGACTATATTTAACTACTGAAGTGAAAATTATTTGTCATCAAATTAAATTATAATTGGCGCAGAATGTGATCACGTTTTTTTCATATCCTGTGCGCTCCCAAATCTTTGATAACTTTAAAATTATGTTATTCATCTGCCGTGGCCCTGAGAGTTTATAATTTTACTTGATTCTGTGCGGAAATGGGCCCTTAACGCCTGCTCCGCGCTCTCCAAAACCTCATTTCCATACGAAATGGAGAAATAATATATGATACATCTGTGATGAAAAGAAGTTAACCTCGACAAAAATTCACCTTCCGAGCGAAGCGAGGGTACCAAATTATTGTCGAGGTGGTCGAGATTGACTTTTTGCCATCCAAGGTATGTATAATATTTTATAAACCAAGGCAGCGGAGAACTAGGTTCTAGCAAACTTTACAAATTTGGGGGAAAACGACAAATCTCCAAGTTTTTGTCCCAATTCCAATAGATGAGGAAAACCCCAATAAGAATTCGATTTTTACCCGCTTTTTATGTGCAACGAGACCGATGGCGCGCTACAGCGCGCCGGTAAGGTATCTTTAGTATAGTATATTACGCGTACTATACTACTCACAATTTAACGGACCAATGAGGAAGAGGACTCCACTTTAATCGTGACAACTTTTGATACATCGATTGTTTGCGTTCTTGTTCCTTTTTATGAAGGATAATCGCAAAAAACTGAGAAAACTGTTTCCTGATTCCATAATAACGTCCATTTCGCCCTATCTCGCTTATTTACCGAGATAATCGCAAAGAACTGTAAAAATTCCGCGGATACTGGATATCCCGAATCGTTGCGGCTTCTGGCCCTTCAGGATCCCCCATCATCTTGCTTTCTGTCATCTCTTTGCGAAATTTCAAGGAAAACCTCGTATTCCCTCGGGAAATGGGTGAAAAAAGAGGACAAAGGAATATTCGAAGGAAATCAGCCATAATGAAAATCCCGATTTTCAAATCTTCATAACTTTTTTTCTGTGACGTATTTTCTGATGAAATTCTACAGTGACACTACCCATGTCGTCCTGAAAGAGCCTGCAAAATTTCATAACAGTATCGCAAACGATTCTGAAGATTCGATAGAGCGGAAATGGTCATTTTCATAGAGCAAAGGCCATTGCCTCTGGGTTTGGCCTGAAAATTCCGCGAACACTGGATATCCCGAATCGTTGCGGCTTTTGGCCCTTCAGGATTCCCCATCATCGTGTGTTTCACTCAATTCTTTGCGAAATTTCAAGGAAAACCCTGTATTCCCTCGGGAAATGGGTGAAAAATGAGGATGAAGAAATATTCGAAGGAAATCAGCCATCATAAAAATCCCGATTTTCAAATCTTCATCACTTTTTTTCTGTGGCGTATTTCATGATGAGATTTTACAGTGACACTGCCTAGGTCGTCAGGAAGTAGCCTGCAAAATTCCACAACAGTATCGCGAATGGTTCTGCGAATTCGATAGAGCAGACATTGACATTTTTACTGATCCCTTATTAACGTCCATCTCGCTTACCGAGATAATCGCGAAAAACTGAAAATACTTCTTTCCTGATCCCAAATTAGTGCCTATTTCGCTCTATCTCGCTTATTTACCGAGATAATCACGAAAAACTGGAATTTTTCTTTCCTGACTCCATACTAATGTCTATTTCGCTCTATCTCGCTTATTTACCGAGATAATCGAGAAAAACTGAAAAAATTCCGCGGATACTGGATATCTCGAATCGTTGCGGCTTTTGGCCCTTCAGGATCCCCCATCATCGTGTGTTTCACTCAATTCTTTTCGAAATTTCAAGGAAAACCCCGTATTCCCTCGGGAAATGGGTGAAAAATGATGAAGGAATATTCGAAGGAAATCAGCCATCATGAAAATCCCGATTTTCAAATCTTCATCACTTTTTTTCTGTGGCGTATTTCATGATGAAATTTTACAGTGGCACTGCTTAGGTCGTCAGGAAGTAGCCTGCAAAATTCCACAACAGTATCGCGAATGGTTCTGTGAATTCGATAGAGCAGACATTTACATTTTTACTGAGCCCATATTAACGTCCATTTCGCTCTATCTCGCTTATTTACGGAGATAATCGCGAACAACTGAAAATACTTCTTTCCTGATTCCAAATTAGTGCCTATTTCGCTCTATCTCGCTTATTTACCGAGATAATCGCGAAAAACTGAAAAAACTTTTTTTTGACTCCATATTAATGTCTATTTCGCTCTATCTCGCGTATTGACCGAGATCATCGCGGAAAACTGGAAAAAAATTTTCCTGGTTCCATATCCCAGCGCGCCCGTTAGGTATTTTTAGTATAGTATATCACGCGTACTATGCTACTCACAATTTAATTGACCAATGAGGAATGAGGACTTCACTTTAATCGTGACAACTTTCGATATATCGATTGTTTGCGTTCTTATTCCTTTTTTTTTTTTTTTTTTATATTATTTAACGTCGCGTTTTCGACACCTTAGATTGGCGTATTCAACGACTGATCAAGACTTTTTGTACTGGTTAGATCTCACCAGTGTCACCGGTGGGGATCGAACCCGAGTCTACCGCGTGTGAATCATTGACTATATCCACAGCGCCAGACCACCGGATCCTTATTCCTTTTTATAGAGGATAAATCCCGCATGAGTACCGTCCAATAGTAACTCTGCCGACTACTCAGCGGGAAAAAGGACTTTTAACTAGAATATTCGAACCATAATAGTAATTTGACTGATTATGAATTTAATTAATTGTAAATGGGATTTATAAATTAATTAAAATTAATAATAAATACCATTTATTTACTATTCAACTCAAATCTTTGGGCTTTTAAAGTACATACGATTTTTCAAATTGGAAACCTGGAGAAAATAAAATACAATGAATAGAAAATTAAACGAAAACTTTATTATGTAGTAAACTTTACCTTCAGTTTGAAACGAACTTATTAATGGTAACAATTACAGCAGCACTAATGAATATGAACACCTCAAAAATACTGACTACAAATAATCTTGTTTTAAATTTTAATTAAACTAAAATGAAACTAGAACTTTTCATTTGAAGTGCCATAGCAATCAACCTGTGACGCTTACCCCCTCCTCATAAATTTGACAATGAAAAACCGAAATAAAAGTACAAAAGAATATAAATTAATGAAATCAATGGGATCGTTAACTCGATCGATCTATCATATACGTAAAAAAATATAATAATATTTGTTTTTAGAAAAATATTGTATTTGATATATTGCTATAACCAGATGATATCCAGATCCATATTCTCGACATTCTCGTCGTCATCGTCCAACAATATAACACAATCATCATCATCAATATTACCGCTCTCTTTTGTATTTTCATTGCAGATACCGTTGTTCGAAGATGACTGCTCCAGGGCAGCTGCTTGAGAAAGCGAGAAATTTTGGTCTAATCCTGCATCTCGAAGAAAATGAGTCTTAGTCTGGAGCATTGGCCACATGATATCGTCAATTGTTCCTCTGGCTATCAAATACTGAATTATGACGCAGTTACGTTGACCAATACGATGAACCCTGTCCTCTGCCTGAGTCAAATTCGAAGGATTCCAATAAAGTTCTGCGAAAACCACAAGACTCGCCGCAGTGAGCGTTATTCCTGTATTAGCAGCAGTTATTGATAAAACAGCAACCAGACAATCCTCTGTTTTTTGAAAATAATCAACATTGTCTTTCCTCTTTTTGGGAGATGTTTTACCATCAATACGAATGTACTTGACATCAAGTTTTTCCAGAACATTTGATATTCCATCCAGAACACACTTATGATGTGCAAATATGAGAAATTTATTATTTTGTTCAACTAAATCCTCAACATATTGCCCCACTGCTTTCAATCTCTGTCGACTCGACTCAGAATAATACTTGGTCAGCGAAGTATCATTTGCAAAGTCTACCAACATGTTGCCTTTGAAATCATCAGCCATTTTTTGCAGCTCTTTGGTACCAGCATTTATTAAGTCAGGATCAAGCATTACAACTTGACGTATTTTATCAGGTAACTCCGTCAACACGTCCGATTTCAGTCTCCTGATGAAGTAGGATGATTTCAAGAATAATTGTAGTTCATGTGTGTTACGGTCTCCCAAGTACTCCCCTCCGTACCTCCCACGACCTCCTCCACAGTACCGTTTTCCATAGTCATCATATTTCATAAAATTGCGGTTCATCAGCAAAATTTGAGTGTAGAGTTCAATGGGCCTTGACAGAGCTGGTGTTCCACTCAGCAACACTATGTGATCAGCTGCATCTACCATTTTTTGAGCCGCTTCCGTTCTCTTAGTTTCGGGATTCTTCAATGTATGAGATTCATCCTGAAATAAATGAATTCATTAAATATACCGTTTTATCGATAAAGGTTCATTTGACAATTATTAACATTGTTAAATTCAATATTTCCAACGTCCCATGATCCTTACCATCTCAATTTATGAACATGAATATAAATATCACAACTGATCAAAAATACCATTCTTCACATTAAAATCGAAAAATTTACGTACAAAAATAATAAAGCCAAATTTTTTTCTCTCGAATGCTTCGATATTTTGAGTCATTAGATCGTAAGAAACAATCGTTATCTTATGATCCTTGAGACAGGCTCTTCCATTGGAATAGTGGAAGACGTCCTTCTTCCGAACTGATGGTAGAAATTTGTAAATACTGTCTGACCATTCGTATCGTACAGATGATGGTGTTACTATCAGCAATGGCCAGCTGTCTTTGTAATAATGGGCTACACCAAGTGCTTGAATAGTTTTTCCCAAGCCCATGTCATCTGCTATCATACAACGACCATTCTTCTCGATTGCAAAAAGTATTCCTTCTCGTTGGAAGGGCCGCAGTTTAGAAAGTAATACTTGATCTATTCTTGACAGATCTGGCTCGACAGATTTTGTCCCTTTAGTCAAGTTATCTTTAAACATTTGTAGAACCATTTGTGGAATTTCTGAGACGTCAACTTCATCATAAAACTGTGATTTCATGTCATTTATCACTCTTGAATAATCATCAATGTGGAAATTCCATAATTGAGTTTTTCGCTCTGGAAAAAATAAATAAATAATTAATTGTATCTCTTCGATTATTAGTTAATTTCGTAACTGCTAATCATTATTTATTTAAATTAAGATTAAGAGTTCAAAAATAAATGGCTAACATAAATATAAACAATGATTTCATAGGGACAAAGAACTGAGGGCTCTTTGTTCTCTGGGTACCGATACTTTCGGGTCTTGGTGACGAATCGTTTGTCTCTCGTGGAGAGTTCACTGATGCCCTGATGATACATTCTCGTGAATTAAATAAAGTCTTGAATATTAAAATTATCCACTGTGTTAGAAACTTATTTATTTCACCCATTTCTAATAGCATCAATCAATATAGAACTGAGAAAATAGATTATTACCATAGGCTCCACTGGGAATAGTCTTGAAAATCTCAATCAGTCCTCGATGATATGGTACATCAATCTCAAATCTACACTCGGTGATCATACGACATTCTGCTTTGATTCTATCTTTTTTCCCAAAAAAATGAAAAAAGTGTCTTTGTTCTAGCTGGCTTGTATCTTCCATTCTAGCTCGTTTTCGTGGTTTTCTTTGTTCTCTGGGTCCTCTCGGTTCTCTCGGTCCTCTTGGCTCTCTCGGTTTCCTCGGTTTTCTCTCAGATCTTGCTGTATTTTCGTTGAAATGTGACTGCAGATAATCCATGGAGTTGGATTTTTTCTCGAATTCCTCAGACCAATGCATTTTTCCAATTTTATTTCATCAATTAAAACCCCAAAGAATTTTCAAAGTCTCATCTCATTGTAATTCTGAAATAGGAAAATTAGGAGAAAACGTAGTATTAATATTTCAATAATTCGCAAAAATTAAAGAAGTTTTTTTTCATCAATAGATACTTTTAATACTGAATATTTCACCCTTTTTTCAATCCAAATGAAAGAATAACTGATGTCCTCTTGTGTTTCGATCAGTTTTCTCTATTCCTTTGTGTCCTCAAAAAAAAAAAAAAAAAAAAAAACGTTAACAAGAGTCAGTCCTATGGAAAAAAAAATAACTATTTCATTGGATTCAAATTAGAAAATATATACTTTTAATACTGAATATTTCACCTTTTTTCAATCCAATCTAATCCAAATGAAACAACTACTGATGTCCTCTTGTGTTTTGATCAGTTTTTCTTATTCCTTTGTGTCCCAAAAAAAAAAAACGTTAACGAGAGTCAATCCTATAGGGAAAAAAATAACGTTTTTATTCAATTCAAATTTTTTTAGAAAATAAATTCAACACAGGTAACCTACCAAAACAGTGTACTCTTTGAACCTACCAATGGTAACTCTCTCTCCCAGTTCTGCCTCCAGCTGGTGCTGCCACCTTCACACAAACAAAATGGCGGCCCCCAGGTGTTTCTGCAATGACGAAGATCGTCGTGTGGTGTCCGTGATTGCCCTGGGGACGCGGATAAACGGTTGTCGTCCAACGATCTCCAACCTCTCAACGACAATACAGACACATACACACACTTAGCCACCCAAACGTATTTTTCAGCCTTGTGTATGTGCATGTGTCATTGACTATATGTGTGTGTACCTTGCCTGGTGCGATAAAAGCCTCGGGTGTCGTGACAGTCTGAGAATCAACCGATAGTAATCATTAAAATTGTGTTAAAAAAGAAAAAAAAAAACAAAAAAAAAACACCAAACACAGAGATTTACACAAATAAACAAAACAAATCACAGAAATAACAGTATTTCAATGTTTATTTAATAATTTAATTAATGTTAAATTCAATTGATAAATACTAAATTGAATAAATAAATGGAAAAAAATTAATAAAATGTAATGGGTATGTGGAAACGAAGGGGGGGGCCCCCGGGAGGAGGCCGTGTCGAGTTGTCCCAGGGTTGGCAAAAAGAACCCGAGAGAGAGATAGAGTAATTGAGGCTTTGTGGAGTGGTGGAGGTAGAGAAGGCAACGAGTGGAGAGAATTACTCGGTGGCTCAACCACGAGGAAGACTGAGCTGAGTTGGACGGGAGTGTTCGCCAGGCTCTCACGTCATCATCATCATCATCATCATCGTCGTCGTCGTCGAGACCTCAATTTAATATTCAAAAGAACGGTATTTAGTAAATAAACGTAATTAATTTGTTTTTTTTTTTTTTTAAATAAAACGACGTTGGGTAAGAGACGAAGGAAAACAAAAGAATTATCATTATCATTGAATTGAAACTAGTTTTTTTTTCTCATTTTTTTAAAACAAAATAAGTGAAGACGAGGAGAGACGATGGAGTCAAGGGAACGTTACGACGAATTGTGCAGGCTGTGTGCCTCATATGATGCTGTTAAAATGGATATATTCGGTAAGGAAGGAAAGAATCGTCAACTAGTCGACAAAATCCAGACGTGTCTTCCCTTCAAGGTGAGTTGATATAAATATTCACGATATATTACAAATAATAGTATTCATCAGCATCATCAGAAGAGCTTGTTTTTTGTGTTTAATATTCCTCCACGTCCCTGTCCTCGTTTTCTATCAGTACCCTTTGGACTTTCGAATGGGTAAAAGCATCAGTAAGGTGGTCTCGAGGACACTTGGGGCATGTCCAATGTACGCAATAACTAACATCAGTGTGTTGTGCTGCTTGTGAGAATACACTTGGATGATACTCTCTTTTAAATACTTCAATGTGAAACGACAGAGAGATAGGCATTTTTGTATTATAAAAATGCTTGGGAGAATTAAACGGAATGATAGTGGCCACTTCTGTGCCACTCGAAGGCAAAATTGGCTGAGGCGCGGCACTTGGACTTGTGTGTCGGTGTGTTTAGCTTTTCTTGTATATACATATATATATATATATATATCTATTATGTATATAACGATTACTAACTGGCCAGAAAAACACAGCGTGTACGAGGTCGGCTAGCTTGGTAGCGGTGACGACGATACGACGAAGCATCGAAGGCCAACATGGTGCGCACACACAAGACGACATTTTGTTCAGAGTTCAGACGCCGTCATCTAGAGCATTTATTTTTTTCCACATACATCCTTTTTATTATCTCAATTTCAATTATCTTTTTTTTTTCTTTTTTTCTCGTGTAAACTCATGGATATTATTTCATGCATTCTTTATTTTTTTTTTTTTCAGTTTAATCACGTGAGAGGCTTGATTTTTTTCTTTTATTTGAAAATGGAGTTCAATCATTTATAATCATGTGGATGAAAAATTTGGGGGATAAGGAAATATTCTTTTTGATGATGAGCATACACAGGAGACGAGGGTCTATATCGATCGTGGGCATCCTTGAAGGGGCAGCTTCCTCACTGTGTGATCCCTCTCTGTCTCTTTTTTTATCTCTCTCTCTCTTTCTCTTTTGCTCGTCTTTCTTAGTGAAAACGTGTTCTTATTTTTCTCTCTCTCTTTCTCTCCCCACTTTTGTGTGTATACAATTCTGTGCCATTTGGTCAGACTTCCTGAGGTCCACTAGGTTCACGTAATACGATATAGTTCCAACCTCTTTTGTTCCCCTTCGAGTAGTATATCTGAAAACAATGAATTAATGGGAAAAAATATAATTTTACGAGAGAGAGGAGCATGTGAATTATTCATTGATAAAAATAACAGTAATTCATTGGTCAATACAAAGTAATTTTTGTTTTCTCTATCTGTTGGATGTGGTTTATAAGTTGTCGACTACGTGGTCGTATTGCAGGTCTACCACTCTACGTCTCTCTGCATCCGCTCGTTTCTCTTCTCTCTCTCTTTCTTATACTATGTCTTTCTCACTCGCTACATCTGTCTCACTTGCTGTTCTTTTTTTTCCTCTCCCCGTGCCCCAGTGCTCCCCTTGGCAGCCACCAGTTGTGTCTCAGTCTGTGATGGCTTCCCACCACTTCCAACCACAGTCCCTGGCACAGCAGTATTCACTTGCGTGGGTCCCCATCTTCTACGGTCCGAGGGTCACCTCTCTTCTCTCATCCTCTCTTCTAGCATCCCCGTAACCCATCACCACAAGTCCATGACGAAGCCACAAGCACGAAGCATGCCCACTATTCTTCTTCAATTCTCAAACTTAAATTGCCTCAAATTTGCCTGCACCTTTTTTTTTATTATTATTTTTTTTAATTTTATCCTCTTATTTTCAGTCCATTTGCATTACTTGATAATTACCAGAATCACGAATTTTTCATGGAGTGAAAAAAAATTTATATCATTCTGTCATTGGAATTAAATGAGGGATTGAATGAATTATTGACCTGAATTTAATCCGATGAATTCAATAATTATTTCATGGTAATTTTTCCTGTAATGTTTGACGTAGTAGAGAGAAAGATAGAGAGAGAGAAGTGGATCTCATGAATTCCTGATGAAGAGCCTTCCGGGGGAATTGTGGAACATCTCTCAAGAGAAGCTAATTGGGTACTTGGGCTGCGAAAAGAAAGTCTTCACCCAAAGACTACTATACCACCAAGTCAAAAATTCATTTCAAACAGAATACTATTAGTGCTTTGCTTCGAATTGAATTCTTTATTATCGTTAATAGTTACGCAATTTCTATTTTTTTTCTCGTTTTTTCGTTTGAATAATTTTCTTTGTCATCGATTGACACTTGTCTTCCTGTCTTCTTCAATGCTTCATTGACTACTGGCAATAATAAGGTTTTTCAATACATAAACATTGAGCTGGTTTGTTGAAATTCATGGGCCTTGACCTGATTGATGAAAGAAAAGAAGGAAAAACATGAACAATTGTCTATACATTAACAATTTTCTTATCGTTTATCAGTTGATGAATCAATGTTAATTAATTTTCTTAAAATCTTTCAGATTGCTGAGGATGATCGACTACCAAAGTGTTTGTGCTACAGATGTATGTACAATCTTGAAAATTTTTACGACTTCAGAACGGCCTGTGTTAATGCTGTTGCATTATTGGAACGATCACTACCACCTACTGAATCCGTAAGTACAAATTTCTCCTTGAATATGTTGAAAAAGAGGCGAAAAATTTCGTAATCACGTTAATGAAAATTGTTTTTATGTTTATTTTTTTATTTATCCTCAGAAAAATGGTCAAGTTCAGAATGACATGGAAAAACATTCAGAATTACGCTCTGAGCTGCTTAAGGAGAAGGAAAAAATGCCAATTTTGATACCAGAAGCACCAATTGTTAATCCAAATGCTGCATTGGGTACTCCACCTCGATTAAACTCGGATGGTGAAGCAGATCCAGAAATTGAGGAAGTTATGGATCATAGTGAAACAGAGGAAGGAATAGAAGACACAGAGGACAGAAAATCTGATGAATATGAGATGGACATGGAGACAAATCCCAGCGATTTTTTGGAAATGCCTCCTATGGTGACAGATGATTTGGAAGAACCACAGAATCATAATTTCAATTCAACTGCTGTCTTTCAGCACACATCAGAGCAGCACGAGGTTTATGTTTGTTCACTATGCAATAAGGCATTTAGCTCCAAGGGTCACCTGTCACTCCATGCACGTATACACGTGGGTGCTGGAGATGTAATAGGCTCGAAAGTAATCACTGATGACCACACATCGTATAAACGTCCATATCAGTGTGATTTGTGCAACAAATCTTACTCAACAGCCAAACACAGGTGGGGACATGTATCAACGACACATCGGGGCCATCCAGCTGTAACATGTAGATACTGTTCGAGAATTTATTCAACGAGAACTAATCTTGAGGAGCACATAAAATCTAGACACACTGGTTTACCACCACCAACGGAATTACCAGTATCCTATGTACAACAGGATACTAGATATCAGTGTAAAACATGTCCAAAAATGTATACTAATGTCACTGATCTCAACAAACACAGTAGAATTTGTGTGGGTGAACGTCAGAGAGAATTAACGAGTCGTCCACCTCCAATTCAACCAAAGGGAAGAAGTCTCATGGATACTTCGGATATGTCGAGCTTAGAATCAGACGAGGAGAATCGAGAATACAGAAATGCTGAAGCCAAATTATCGAAAAATCCACAGTTAACAATTCTGAAACAAGCACTAACCAGAACTGATGGTTTAAAACGAGATAATAATGAGAAAAATTCACCTTACAAAAGTTTAAAGCCTATTAAAACTGAGAATGAACAGGAGAGCACAAAAAAATGGTTCTGTGAATTTTGCCCACAGAATTTTACTTCGGTTGATGCTCTCAAAGAGCACGAAATTGTTCATGAATCTGATAAACCATACATTTGTATACTTTGTGAGAAAGATTTTGTCTTGAAATCATCACTTAGTCGTCATATTGTTGCTTCACATGGCGTTGATCCTGTACCCATAATTGACAGTGATACTTGTTTAAAAAAGAATATTCTGCAAAAAACGAGAATCAATGAATTGAAACGTGAACCACCGCCATCACCATTTTCACCAGACAGACAATTAGATAATGACGAGGATGATCCAGAGAGTAGAGATGATAATATGATTGAAATTGAGACTGTATTTGTTTGTGAAATATGCACGAGAGATTTCAACGATCGTGCCTCACTCTGGTTGCATATAAGAGCAACGCACAAAGAATTTGCTGCATTTGCCTGTGGTGTTTGCTTGAAAATATGCTCTGATAATGAACAATTGTTGAATCACGTTAATATGTATCATGGTGGCTCAAAGCTCTTAGTATCAGAACAAAGAAGATACAGTTGTACAATATGTGGGCGTCAGCATGATTCCAGAAAAAAATTGATGACACACGTTTCAATACACAATATTGATTCAAGCTATGATCCAGCAAATTTTGTCCAATTAAACAGTAATTATTACAACGAAAATCTTAATACAGAGCAAGATGGTGATTTTGATGCTGAGGATGGAGACAAAGTGAATTGTTATGTATGCAGAAAATCATTTCCCAATGAGGATCATTTGATACGTCATCAGAGAAATGCACACAAAACCGATCAATTATTGGGTGAGCCATCAGCAAATGGTGGAGTTAATCCAAATGGTAATAAAGCACAGTATCATCTATTTTTTGTTTGTGAACTCTGTGGCAGCTCTCATCCATCGAAATGGGAGAGATGGCTACATGTTAGCAGTATCCATGGAGATGAACCAACAATAAGATGTGAACGTCCAGATTGTGCCAAGATATTTTCCACAAAGTCATTGAAAAATGAACATGTACAGCATCACATGCTGCAGGGCTCATCGCCAAATACATGTGAAATATGTGGTAAATTATGGGGCAGTAGGGTTGATTATTGGAAACACGTGATGGGTGTACATGCTGATACAGTGCCATTAATTTGTGGTGTATGCTTAAAGGTATTTCCAGATGTTATGCAACTCAGTGGCCATGTGAAAGCCAATCATTGGCCATTAACAAATGGTGATTTTAGTTGTGATATTTGTGGACGTCCTTACTCGAATAAATCGAAAATGTCGAGACATCGAAAAATTCATGGATTGGATGTTGATGGATTCAATAATGGTGTAAATGAAACAATAAATGATTCTATGAATTTAGAACAGAGCCCACCAGAAGTTGATCTCACTTGTGAAATGTGTGCTGATGTTAATTTTTCATCATGGGAGGATCTTTGTAATCATCGTAGGCTCATTCACGCTCTATTCCCATGTGATTTATGTAATAAATGTTATGGTAGAACTTCACATCTTTGGAAGCATGTTAATCGAGTGCACAAAGGTCACAAAGACGTAACTTGTCCCTACTGCATGAAAACAAGTGCTTCCAAGGATCATTTAGCAGCGCACATTGCTAAAATTCATCGTTACGAGCCAGAAACAAAGCAGAGCAAAGAGTCAACAAATTATCCATCACCAACTGCTGAAGAAGAAACTATTCATCATTGTGAAAAATGTAATAAAGGCTTTCACAAACGTTATTTACTCAGACGTCATATGAAAGGCTGCCAGAATTATCGTAAAGATCCTGGTGCATTACTAACACGCTGTCGAGCATGCGAAAGAATATTTAAAGATCGTGCAAGTCTACAGAAACATATCGAAAATCATCACAGCAGTTATACTTGTCATTTATGTGATGAAACTATCACGTCTAAACTTGGTATAATGACACACAATAGAGTCAATCACATGCATCATCCCGATTTAACATGCGCCAGTTGTAAGAAGCTTTTTAGAACTAAAGAGGATTTAGAATCACACAAAAAAGATCACAAATATCATAATTCACCAAATGTCTGTGATTTTTGCGGCGATACAGTTGAGAATAAATTAAAATTAAAAATGCACATTTTATCACTTCACAGAAATGAAATTGGTGTTTCATGTGGTGTTTGCTTGATTCCAATGAAGGATCCCAAAGATCTTAAAAAACACGTTGAAGATGTACATGCTGGAATACTTCTCAAGCCTAATACATGTCAAGTTTGTGGTAAACAGTATGCATCAAAGTGGAAAGCCTTTGATCACACGAAAAAGTGTCATGGAAAAGTATTTAGAACTTGCAAACAATGTTTAGCAGTATTTACAACTGATTCAGATATTAGATATCACTATGAGCACATACACAATGTTCCAAAGGATCAATTAGCTGGCTTTGAGAATCACGTTGAATTAGCAAGTAAAACAGATGAACCTGTAGCTGTTAAAGAGGAACCTGAGGATTTAGAATACGAGGATGGTGTATACGATGATAATCCTCATGTTCCCGAATCAAAGCGCAAAAGATCCGATACATTTGATTGTGAAATATGTCCAGAGATATTTTTAAATCAACAAACATTATCAGAGCACTACAAAAATGTTCACAATAAAGATCCCGAGAGAATGTTTAAAAAAATTAAAACTGGCACAAAGAAACGCATGAGAGCACGTGAGAATTTTGAATGTAAAAATTGCACCAAACAATTTAGTACAAAGACTCTATTCTGGAATCACATAGAAACGTGTAAACGAAGAAGTTCAAAGGATGAAACAAGACCAAGTTATTCAACATCAATTTTAGAGTCTCATTTGAAAAATAATAATCAGATTAAAAAAGAGCCAGTTGATACGGCTACTAATGAAACTAATCTCAATATACCAGATTTTAATTTATTTGAAGACATTAATCTTCAATTATCTGGACAGAAAGCAATACCAAATTTAATGCCACTGTCTCAGGTAAAAATTTCACAAAACATGAGATGTTACAGGAAGGATTCTAGAAAAGTTTATGATGAATCAACGAATACTGTGTGTGCCTGTGAAGTTTGTGGCAAACAGTGGCCAGCTAAGAAGCATCTTTGGCAGCATTTGATACGTTTTCATCGTGCAGAGGCTGCTGTTACATGTGGAGTATGTTTAAAATTATGTACAACGTACAAAAATCTTTCACAACACTTGAAAGATGCACATGAAGCTATTTTATCCTGTGAAGGAAATAATTTTACTTGTAAAACGTGTGGAAGATATCACAATGCTAGGAGTAAACTTCTTCTTCATATGAGTATTCATATTAATAATGAGCATATCTGGTGTGAGAAGTGTGCTGTTAGTTTTGATTGCCAGGAGAAATTAGATCAGCATTCTAATAATTGTATTGTCAAGCGAAAAGAAGCGGAATCTGAGGAGCATGGGGACGAGATGGATGAAGAGATGATAAAGCATGAGAATGAGGAGGACAAGGGCAGTTTGATTGGTGATGGTGCATCACTAATGGAAGAAATTGAGGAGGATGCTGATTTTGATTCTGAACCAGATGCCAGTGATAATGGCGATAATTCGGGTCAATCTGAGGACTCGGGCGGTAGCAGTGATTCTGGTACTGAGGGGGAAAATGAAGAGAATGAAGTAGAGTCAAGAGCTAATAGTCGAGTCACTGGAGATGTTGACTGTCATACTGACACTGAGGAGAGAGACTCGGACACAGCTGAGCCTACTTCTGAAGTGCCAGAAAATTCTCCAAAACCAGGTGAATCTAAATCCAGTATTTCCAACGAAGAGATTGAGCAACATGACGTTAAAGAAAAGGCAAAATCCGATGATGAACAAGATAATGTTAAAGAAGCTAATGAGAGCAAGTCAGAGATTGGGGAAAAATCACAGGATGATTCTGACGACGAGGGACCTCCCATTTTGAGTCCCATGATGCCATTGCCTCCAGAGAACGAGTCTCAGGAGCCTCCTGCCTCTCCTGAGGCTCATGAAGATGACAACAGTCAACAATGTTCACCAAGCATCAAAGAAGAAGCCGAAGAAGAAGAAGAAGAAGAGGAGGAGGAAGACGAAATTCCTGAACTCGATGGAATGGAGAATACTGAAAAAGAAGCTCCATCACCAAACTCAAATGTCGTTGATTATGAGGAATACTCTTCGACAGCTAAATCAGCAAGTGCTGCAGCATCTGCTGAGGAAATTGAGTCTGGTGATGATATTTATGACGATGACAGTCGATTGCAGATTGATCAATCAGCTGATGGCAACTCGAAGGGCTCGGAGGAGAGCGGAAGTATCAGGGAGAATGATCAGGCAGAAGATGAAGAGATGTTTGTAGATGAAGATGGTGAAATTGAAGAGGCTGAGGAAGAGGAGAGCAATGAAGTGCAGATTGAGGGCTTGGATGGTACTGTTCTCATGGTTGCAAATGATGCTGATGGTAATCAGATATTAATACAACGAAATGTCTCAGAAATGAGCAATGATTCAATGGGTGAAGTTGCTGGTTTTATTTATCAGGAAGAGGAAAATGGAAATGAAGATGAAGAACAGGAAGAAGCTGATGAGGAGGATGATGCTGAACAGGCTGAGGAGGGAGAGGAAATCGAGGAGGGTTACAGTAATGACGTTGTAAATGAAGCAGATGAAGAGGAGGAAATGGAAATAGATGAGGCTGAAAAGACTGGCGAAGAGGGTGAAGATACTGATGATAATTTGAGTGCCAAAAACAATGTGTCAAGGACGACGTTTCAGTGATTATCAGAGTCACTGATTTATTTTCGCGTGTGAAAAAAAAAAAATCAATGTTATTACAACATTATTGGCAAAAGACTTTTTTAAGATTCGAGTAATCTAGTTTAAAATAATGTACAGTAGGGATTTTTAAGATTTAAAAGGAGTACAAGATGACTATTGAACACTGAAGAAAGAAAAGATCAAAGTGAGAGAGGAAACGTGGAGAAATTGTTTCTTTTTTTATGACACATTGTCGTTTGTAAGAACAAGTCTATACCCAAAGGCATTTCGTTTGGGATTTGTTAATTGAAAATCATTGATCAATTTTTTTTTTTTTTTTTTTGAACAATGTTATGCTGATTTAATCATTTTTTTGATATTTGGCCAATTTCTTCACTTTAAACAATTTTTGTCTGTTTTTGGGACAACAAGAGTGTTGTGTCAGTCAATGGTTATTTTTTCTTCCTTTTTTTTTTATTTATTATTGCACCTCATTCATTCCAAAGTAAACGTAAAGCCCTTCAGGGCTCTTAAAATATGTTTATCGTTAAGATATTTTTCTCTATTTTTTTTTCCGGATTTGAGTTACTATTAATGGTCAGTTTTTCATAGATTATAATGTGAAAAAAATAATTCAGGCATTAAACATGATTTGTAAATACGTGTAGCATAATGCTGGTTAAAAAAGTAATTGAAACTAATTAAATTAAAGTAATTGCAGAAACTCACAAGACTAATACACAAAAAAAAATGAAAAAAAAAAAAAAGAAACGAATGAAAAATTGATGTGAAATTTTTTTAGTAGAATTCATTTTACATGATGAACGTAAAACGTTGAATAATGCGTTTAATTGGAATAAAACATATTGATATAAATCTTTGAAGTAATAAGTCACGTTATATTTCTACCAATACAGACTATTCATTAATATTTAAGTTACACAATTAAGAATAACATTTAATTATTAAAATAAAAAAAAAAAAAATTGTATCTTGTGATAAGCGATTCGCTGCGCCATGTATAAAAAATATTATATATTTACTAAACGGAAGTTTAAAAATAAACAAAATTCAGGGTGATGATTAAATGTATATAATGATTTGAAAAAAAAAAAAACATGGAGACACGAAATTTGAAAATAAACAACTGGTATTTGAAATTTATTTCTCTCTTCTTCATTATTTCAATTTAAATCCATTGATTTTACCGATATTTTTTGAAAAATTCCTCGTTTTTCATTGGTTATGGAAAAAATCATGTGAGATGGCGCTGTCAGTTACTTCCGTTATTCCAAAATTTGTCACTGTTCGCTTTTCTCGCTTGCTCCCCCTTTTCCGGTGGTTCTGTAGCGCGTGAAAGGTAATGAAATTTATCGTAAATTCGTATCCCAATCAATCCATCCTGAAAATAATGCATTAATTGTTATATTAGTACTTGTTATGTACATTAGAATGTATTCTTCATTAATTCAGTGATATTTTTTGTATTGCATATTATATATCAATGTAGGCAATGTTATAACCTCTATGAGGACTTGTACCTGTCATGCTCTTGGTGCTGCAACATTTGTGTAAAAGTGAATAAAAGTGTAAATATTAATTTTAAAAAAAATGAAAACCCTCACTTTGAATTCACTCACTGAAGTAAATTTTTCAATTCGTCGATTATTGGATTTTTTTGAGCACTAATAAATATCAATAACAATCATATAAACATTAAAAGTGCCTCAACCATTAGCTTTGTTGCCTCTTACTCCAAAATATAATGTAATATATAGTTTTTTTTTTTTTTTTGTAATTGTTTGTGATTTATGTGTTTTCAGCTGCAGGATGAAGCAAATTGTGACAAACCAGACTGTAAAAATCCCAGAGGGATTGACTGTATCAGTCAAATCTCGTCGAGTCACTGTTAAAGGACCAAGAGGTATCCTCAAGCGATCCTTCAAGCATCTAGCACTTGATATTCGTGTAAGTAAGATTGTCAGAAGATTCAAATATCAGGGTGGCGATTGACCTGGAGAAACTGGAAAAGTCAGAAAATTAAAATTTTTTGGAATAATCAGGAAATTTTAGTGTTAGTCCAAAGAAATTTGTAGTTTATTCTTAACTTTTTTCGATATACGAGTTTAGTAATTCATTTAATTGTTAAAGATGGTCTTTGAGATCTCTGCGGAAACCCAAAAAACCACCTTTAACAATTAAAACTAGCTTATTTGTTATTATTTCCATATTTTTAAAAGATACAGATAGTTAATCGATAAAAATTGAACTTTTCGATTAGTCGAAAATTTGCAAAAGAAATTAAGAGAAAATCACAATTCTAAAAATTTAATGCAGTTTTGGGTATTATTGTTGAATTCTAATTTAGAAAATTATTTTCAGGAGTAACTAAGAATTCCAAAGTATATTTAAATAATTTTCTTTCTCTGTAGGCCTTGGAATTTTATTTTTAGTCAGGGAATTTCCGAAATTAGTTTTCAATCGCCACCATGAATATCGAAAAACATGAAGAATTCAATGAGCATTGCTCTGAGATGTTTTTTTTCACTCGAAGCTATTGTTTTTATGATGACTTTTGTTTGGATTCCCCTTCATTTTACTTATAAATGAAACGTCCAGTACTGATTCTGTCATCAATACCCGGCAATTAATCTTTTATCACCCTTTGGATACTCGAATTTGTTTTTTTTTTCTCTTTTAAGATGGTCAATCCGAGGCTATTGAAGGTAGAAAAATGGTTTGGCACAAAGAAAGAGCTTGCAGCAGTCAGAACTGTCTGCTCTCACATCTCCAACATGCTCAAGGGCGTAACCAAGGGTTATCAGTACAAAATGCGTGCTGTATATGCCCATTTCCCAATTAATTGTGTCACAACTGAAAATAACACGGTCATTGAAATCCGTAATTTCTTGGGTGAGAAATACATCAGACGAGTTCAGATGGCTCCAGGTGTTACAGTTAGTAACTCTGCTAAACAAAAAGACGAACTGATTCTTGAGGGTAATTCCTTGGAAGATGTGTCTCGGTCAGGTAAGCTTGCTGCAGATTATTTATTCGAGATCTTGGAGATTCTTCTCTTCATTTAATTGGAACAAATTGTAATATTTGTTTGTTATTTTGCAGCTGCACTTATCCAGCAGTCCACGACTGTGAAGAACAAGGACATTAGAAAGTTTTTGGATGGTCTTTATGTATCTGAAAAGACGACTGTTGTCCAAGATGATGAATAAATGTTTCTTACAGTTATAAGATGATTAAAAGGGCTTTTTATTTCTTAACCCACCTTCCAAACCGAATAAAATCAAAGGGAAACAAGAAAACAATATAAATTAGAGTTGATCATTATTTATCTTTATTATTATTTTATACACTTAGAGTTTCATACACGCTCTTGATTATTCCACCGATTTTACAAAGGAAAAGAAAACCAAAAATCATTCATTTTCACTTGAAAAAAAAAAGGAGAAGAAGAATTCCTCAGTGGAATCTCTTCCAATCATCAACTTGCATTATCGCGGGGAACAAAAATGAGTGAAATTCTTCCAGTGGAATCAGAAAATTCTGGCAACAATTTGCTTTGGATAATTACAATGAGGGGAATCAGAGACACAGCCATTGAGCTTCATTAATCAGGCCACATTTTCCCCATTTACAATTGATAAAAAAAACATGTAAAATATTCTTATTTATTTCTTCCTCTCTCTCTTTCTCTGTAATTATATAATTCATGAAAAGAGAATCTCAAAATCTTCCATATCGGAAAGTGAATAATCCATATCCGGGGAATCATCACTGCCATTGGATGAATTATCACCATCGAGGCTTGATTCATCGTCTCCATTGTCCCCATCATTAAGATTTATATCGTCGCCATTATCCTCGCCACCAGCATCAGCATTATCAGCATCTAGAACAAAGTGCAAATTGAATTTAGAGTTTTTTTTTCATCGTACTACCATAATACGATAATCAGAAATGAAGAGAAAAGAACAAACCATTATCATTATTGTCATCTGATCCAGAATTTGATCCATCATCATCACTGGCATCAAGATCCTCTTCATCATCCTCCTCAGCTTCATCCTCATCGTCTCTTCTTCTTCCAACATCATACAATCTAACACATGATTCTTGTACACTATCGTATTCACCCTGATTTTCAACAATTGCAATTTGTGTATCAAACTTATTACAAGCCAAACTACAAATGCCCCTTCTAACATCATAAGTAGCAATACTGCTGTAATCAAGTGCATCTAATGTCTTGAAGGACGTAACATAATGTGATTCATCCTCAACATCTTGATCCAATGATACAGCATAAATAATGTGATTAATTGGTGAAAATATAACATTCATTTGATCAAGTGCAGGCACAGTTTTCAACAAATGAAATGTTCTCAAATCCCATACTTCAGTGTTTGATACAACTTCCGTGCCATTTGGATGAAAAACACCATTCAACATTTGATTTAATTTATCAAATTTGTGAATTTCTTTGCCTGAATTAACATCCCATAATATTCCATCGCTCAATACTAATTCATCATTCATACTAAAAGTGGCACGATTTTTTGTATACTGATTTGATATAGATGGTGTAAGGGTATTCAATAATTTACCAGTAGCAATATCATAAATTGTTGCACTCTCTCCCTGTGTACCAATAATTCTGTCCTGCATTTTACTAAATTCAACATAGTCTTCATTCTCAAAAGGCATTTTCATATCAAAAAATGCACCAATACTCCACAATGCTGACATTGGACTTCTCCAGGCAGTTGATGTTAGCATTAAATTACCCTTTTTATTGCAGTCCATGTGATAAATATATGATTCATGACACTGATAAGTTCTTTCCTCTGTGCCCGTATGGGCATTGAACATTTTAACATCACCCGAGTAAGTACCAAGCATCAGATACTGTTGACATGGTGTAAATGTACAGCATGTAAATGTTCCCTCAACATCAGTTGGACGAAATGTTTTAACTGGACAAAATCTACTGTAAATGTGCCTTCTATCCAGTCTTCTACCATCCATACCAAGTTGTCTTCTAGCAACACGTACTGTCATATTCATGGCTGCTGAATTTTTCGTTCTAGGATCTGGACACTTGTGTGGCTCAAATAAATTAAATTGTGGACATGTTACCATTGGATTTTTACATAATGCATGTTGATTTGTTAGGTACTCGGTGATTATTGAATCAAGGCTTATTATAGATGCTATATTACCAGTTGCCAGTAGTCCACCACCGCCACCAGGATCTCTTGAAATTTGCTTTTGCAATGATCTACATACATTTGGTGTTTGTGGAAAAAATGAGCCAATTGTCGAAACTCCACCACTGCAAGACTGATGTTTATCCTGTTGAGTATATTTTTTCTGGCTAATTTGTAGTTTAATTGGTTGAATTGTATTACTAACTGGGCTCTGATTCAAACAGTCTGTTAATTTAATTCTAGATGGATTTTGACCTGATATCGGTGTTGTATTTGGTACATGAGTGATAAAACGTGAGGACGATGAGGTTGGTGTTACCAATGGATTTGGCCTACTAGTTGATTCTCTTTGATGACATCTAATAGTATTGTACAAATTTACTGGTGCACCTGGTGAAAAACCAGCACGTGTTCCAGTTGTTACTGGACTTTTAAATGTTGCAGGATGATAAGATGTTATGGATTTCATTCTATGTGAATCTAAATTTGCTTCTCTCTGTAGTGAGGCTGCAGTTTCATTTAAGCCCTTTGATATCAAGTGCTGATAAATTAATTGATTCAATTGTTGTTCATTGTACTGTATTCTGGTTTGTGCTACGACATTGGCACGATGAAGACTGACCAGGGACATTTCGTATTCTGCTCCAGTTGGTTTTGCCTTGCCCGAGACCCTCTCCATTAGTTCTAGAGCATACTTTTGAAACATGACATGTTCTTGACGTTTCTCCTGAAGTATTGGATCCTTCATCAGTGCCTGAATTTGTCCATCAGTAAACATGGGAAGCTTGGAAATAATCTGCCTTACTTTTTCACTTCTTGCTAAACCAGCCAATGCACGACATGCAAGTGCCCTGATACTATCAGCATCTGTAATTGGTGTCTTTACCATCATCAATTGAAGCAATACCATAATACCATTATTAGATCTAACACTTTCCCATACTTTTTGTATCAATTCCTCACTATTCTGGCAATTTGCCTTTTTCTTAGCCGAACCAGTTACAGAAAATCTTGCTAAACTACCACCAACTCTGTTAATTGGTGCACAAACACAATTAACAACAGCTCTCAACGCAGCACGTTGTACATCAGCATCTGCAATTATTTCACACTCTGCAGCTGCCAATAATAGATTAATAGCCATTGTCATTGACATGTCCGGCATGTCTACTCTGTCACACAAGAGTAACATAACTTTTGGCACAACTGAGCATATTGCAATAACGTCAAGACACGAACGTACTGTCTCAGCACTCGATGATGTATGAGCACGTCCATTGTAGTTCCATTCACGTGCAAATGCGATTATTTGGAGAAGTAGAGTGATACCACCGAGTCTATGGAGCTCTTCAACTGGTGGCCAAGATGCTCGAACACTCATTAGTTCCTGAAGTAGCTCAACCTTTGCTTGAACCTCTTCGCAAGACAGTTTGCAAGCTTTGTAGGGTGGAATTGATGGCTGCCAAGTCTCTCTCTCAACTCTTGCATTCTCAACTCGTTGGAGTTGTTCAGCTTTTAGGTACAAATGTGCCTCCATGTATTTTTTTAATGCCACAGCAACGTGTCTGACAATCTGCCTAGCTGCACACTCTTCATCATCATTAAGCGTTGGTTCTTCCTCGATATTTAAAATTGGCAATGTTGATATGACATTGAATAACTTTCTCAGACCATCCTGTGCATCGAATTCCTCGAGTATTACTTTGAATGGAAATGAAAAACCAAAAAACATTGTTGCATGACATCTTCCAGAATCATGGCTTCTCTCCAACAACCATAGAGCATATGTTACTAAATCTGATATTATGTGTTTTGGCAGTAGGCAAACTCGCTCCATAGCATCCTCACAGTATGCAAGATAATACAAGCAAATTGATACACCAGTCGCTGCTACACTTGGCCTGGGCACATCTAGAAGTTTCTGAAGACCTCCAACATTCAGAAATTCAATTGAAAATTTTTTGTGACACAGCAATGAAGCCAAATACTTTAGTGCTTCAAAGGCAAGACGACTATCCTTGGTTTCACGTACATTAATATACTTTAAGATCAACTCCAATGCACTCTGCTCAAATACATGACCCAAAAACTCTTGATACTCTCCCATTGGCGTCAAGTATCTCAGAATGAGCATTTGTCTTGTTGCCAATGTTGGTGGATGTATTTGAACATTTCCAATGACATAAGACTCTAATTCAGCCCACGATGAATTTGAATTTCCCTCCAACAGCATCGATGGAGTACTTGATGATTGAGACAAATTACGAGGAAGACTAGAGCGTGAAGCCTTCGGGGGTGTTGTTCTTGTTGATTGTTTCGATGGAGTTGTTTGATTATTCGTGTGATTCTGAGTTTTTGGAATTGCCTGAGGTGGTGACATTATTGCTGGATACAGATTCGCTTTGGCTGGTGTTGCTGGATCATCCTCGTCAGCTTTGCGTTTCTTCAGTGGTGTCCCCTCCTCTGCACTATCTCCATCATCCTCAGAGCCAAACAATTCATTTGGACTCTTTGCAACTCCATTCTCTTTCTTTTTGTCTCGAACTTTTCGCTTTCCTGGGATTCCCTTGTGTTCTGCATCACCAATCGAGTTTCTATTTTGACCAAAATGAGCAAATGGACGAGAATTTGTAGAGGCTTGACGATCCTCCTGAGCCTTTTCCTGCAATTTGTGAAGACGTTGTAGCATAAGTGGTACCATTTTACCATTTTGCTCGCGAAAACCAGTTGCTATGTCTTGAACCTCCATTGCTGCTGCCAATAGACCTGTTGCATAGCTCTGAAGTGGCTCAACTGATTTCTCAGCCCAGGAGAATAAACGATGAATAAGACCGTCCATGTCTGGTTGAAAAACAGCTGATGTTTCTAAACCTGGGAGAATATCTAACATCAGTCTACAAGCAGCAATATTCAATTTTCGTACATCACGACCAGATATTCCTGCACGTGACCAGTAAGAGTCTCTCAAGTAATCATTTATCAATTTTGTCATGAAATTGTCTTTACGAAATAAAACTTTGAGTATGTGTCCAAAATTGCATTCAGGATCAGTACGTGATGGATGTCTCTCGTCAAATGGATCAGGATCCATTTTGAGGTAATTTTCAGTCTCCAATTCAATTATTTCAGCTAATCTCTGGAGTGTTGGTATTGGATCATAAGTTGGTGATGTGTGATCCTCCTCCCATTGTCGCAGTATTTGTACTACGTCTGTTACCTCAGCCAATGATTCAACGGTGGCCATTATTAACTGTAAAAATATAAACATTGAAATAACATCAACAATATAAAAAAAAAATAATTGGAACAAAGTAATGAAAAATATTTTTATAAAATTAAAAAAAAAAAATCCTCTTTAAATTTTTTATTGTCATTTTGTAAAATATTGTGGTTAGTTACGTTTCATGCATTCAAAATTAACCAATGATTTTGTAATAATTCGATGCATGCAGCTCCTAACCTCCAATTTTAACTCGCAAATAACCGAAAAAAAAAAAAAATTAGCCAATAATATTAAATCACAAGATTATCATGATTCTCTGATAATAAAAATTCAACAGAAAAAGATTATAATAATTCGTAGAATTTTTAATTATCTTCTGAATAACAATAAATTAACTTGCTTTTTTGTAGATTTCAATTGGAATTGTGTGTGATGTATAAACGTGTATCGCGTGTACATTTGACTATTAGGTTATAGTCATTGACTGCAGACGCTCAGTTCAATGGATTAAAAAAAAAAAAAAAAAATTCACCGTAAGCTTGACAGCTGCTGAATTGGGCCTCAAAATAATCCATTAGACAATCACATACCTGCAGTAAAATTATATTCACATCCAGTTGATTATTAATCAATTTTTATTTGATACTGTATTCAATCGAATTTGTATTATTTTTTTACAACAAAAAAAAAAAAAACTATCAACGGTTTGTGTGCACACACACATACACAGAGAAGATCTAACTTGTGTAAGCGTTATTCGTTGACTGGGATATCTGATTCACTGGGTAAAAATTCTATCTCTGAAGCAAAAACGAGCAGAATACGAGCATGGAGAGGCGGGAACCAGAGTCAAGTGGACGTTTAAATTTTGAGTAAATATCAGATGTCACTACTGTCTGGTTTTTTCTTCTTACTCCTTGGGTATGTTCCGAAATTCACTGCCAGTACTGAAAATGTATAGTTTCTGTCACTGAAACTGAACTTAGTTTTGTCGAGCCCCACGTGTCCCCCCCCCCCCTTATTTCCCTTCAAATACCAGGCATCATCACACTAATAATCATCACACAGATTCATTTCTTCTCTTTCCACACCGAAACAGCCAAAAAAGCAAAAGCAGTTCTCACAGGTCTGATGAGATAAATTATTTGTGTCAAATTATCATTTAATACAATCTCTCTTTTTATTTTTTTCATTCAATTCTCTCAAAATATGAAAAGTGTGTCGGCGAGTTAACCTAAACGTGGAAAAATCAGTGAAAGAAAAATCTCTATTGTTTATCCAAAATGTGAGAGAAATGTATAAAAATATTGCATTGAGACATTTCACAGGTTATTCAATGCAATGAAGACATCATTGCCATGGCAAAACGTTTTGGAAAAGCTTTTGAAGAAGAAAGAGATTCTCCAGCAAAACGACCAAAGTTGGAATTACCAAGGCCACCAATTGTTTCGCAAAATCCACCAGAAGAAGATGATGATGATCCATGGGGTGAGGATTTTCCTGAAGAGGACCTTGTGGAGATTGATTTGATAGCATCGCAAGCATGTTCGCAAGTTGTTAATGTCTCTACGGTGGATATAAACCACTGTGAGCCAGGGAATGTCGTTAAATATGGAAATTCCATGCAGCCAGTGCCTTCAACCTCTTCAGCAGCTGTAAATGGCCACAGAACATCTAATGGTACACCATTTAGGTCTCGAGAAGCATCTGAATCTCCTGGATTTAAGCGACAGAAAATGTCCGATGATTGGAGACCTCCAGCATCCCAGAAACTTGGATCTTCTGATCAAATACGAGATGTTGCTGATTTACCCAGTTTGGACGAATTCAAAGGATCACTTATGGCAAGATCTAATCTTAATTCAACGTTTCAAGTGCAGAGTCAGAGAGCTACACAAGCACCAGTTGCTGGGAGGAACATGGAAGAGCAGTTTCAACATATGACTGGTGAGATCATTCATCTCAAAGCTGTGGTAGCAAAGGTCAAACAGAATGCAGAGAAGGAAAAGCTGGAGAAGGAAAGAGTCTGTAAGGAGCAGGTAAATAACTTGGAGACATCGATCAAAACACTTAATAAAGAAAACGAAAGCTTGAAGACACAGTATGATCTGCAGACTCTTCAATTGAGAAGTTTAATGGAAAAATGTAAATTGCTTGAATCAAACAGTGTTAAATTGGTTCAGCCATCAACATCCAGTGTTAATTCACCAAGAAGCAAAATTGTTAGGTCAGCATCTGTTGGTGTCAGAGTACAAAAATCAGAGATTAGTATTCAAGTTGATATGGATCCGATCGTTGACTCTGGATTGAAGACACTTGTTCATATTTTTCCCTTGAAGGACATTCCATCGGCATGTTTTGAGCCTCCACAGCCGGAAAAATCAGTAGTTGACGTCAAGTTTGTTGAGAAAATTGGACAGAAAAATTTGCCAATTCTTCAGGAGGAAGAAACCTTTAGGATCTTTGAGAATCCAGATTTGGTCAAGCCTATTGTCAGTATGGTTGATGGAAAACAATTGACTACTCTCTTTTTTCTTGCTGATTTCACGATAATGATGAAAAAAACGAGCATCGAGATCAACTCAAAGGATTCAATTCCCATTATCAACAAAATTGTTTCAACTACAAGAGAACTTTTGCTAAATTCTACGATGGTTCTCAAGAAAATTTCAACAGCAATGAAAAATGACGACATCAGAGACATGAATGATCTCTATTTTTCTGATTTTTACGACACACAGATAGACTATACTCAGTCAGTATTTAGTTCGAGTCCTTGGTACAAGGAGGAGAGAGGAGTAGAGATGAGAAGAGCCTTTGGAATTATATCCTACGTTGTGAAATCCTCGAATTATCTCAGTGAGTATATCGCAGGCAAATCAATACTTCTAACTGAGGGAGATGAGGCATTTCAAGAGTATTCAAAGCAAATGAACAGCTACAAGTCTTGGGAAGATAAGGGACATGAATTTGAGATGCTGCATATGATTCTGGAGTTTGTGACGACAGTGGGACTTATCAGGAGATCACATCAATTTGCTGGAATTATATGTGCAATTGCAAAAATGCTCTGCAATGTACAGGAGAGAGTGGGATTTAGTAATCGTGGACTCAAGTATGTTTGGGAGATATTTAGAGAAGCTGTTTTTTCAAGACCATTATTGCAGTGTTTTGTCTCGTTAACTGATTTATTTATCTGTTTCTGTGGTACACATGTTTTTAATGTTAAAATTTGTCCATCATCGAGTGAAAAAACAGCTGTAGAAATTTGGAAAGGTGCACAATATTTTACACCAAATGCCTGTGTACTTGAAGTCTTTATGGCACAATTGATGAGATTCAAATTGGATGAAGTAACAACAATAAATATAGCTCACTCGATCTTGTCATTGATAGAGAAAGCATTTTTATTAAATAATATTATTTGGCCGAGTGAAAATAATTCACACAATTGTAGAATTAATTTGTTGATTTTTTCAATTACAATTCTGTACAATTGTTCGAAAATTAATTTAGACAGTGTTAGAAGCAAATTAATTGCCATTGAATCACCAAATAGTAGGTCTTGGAGAAAATTGGATGATAATTTTTGGAAAGAGATCAAGAGAAAGCAATTTAGTGCACTGAGATGTGGAATCAGATTCTTGAGCTTTCTGACAAAACGTGATCCAGATTTTATTGTCAGAGCCAATGATGTAGAAGATATTTTTTCATTATTTATGCAGCAAGTAGCAATGATCAAGGGCTTTACATTGCATGAAAATGAGAGTAAGTTTTTTTATTTATTTTTTTTTTTCAATGAATTTGCGGGTTTCTTTTCTAAACATGTGGATTCTGAATAATTTATTTTTTGTTGCAGAAGAGGCATTGACACTAATAACATCTACAATAAATTTTGACAAGCCCTCAACTGGTGAATCTTCTCAAAAAACACGAAAACTTTTCACAAGAAGAAAAACATTGGGAAATAAACGTGAAACTTGTAGACAAACTGAAAATTTATGTGAAAATTTCCATAAAAGCCGTGTTAAAAGTATTATCAGAACGTACAAATCAAAATTTCAATAACTTGTAAAAAAAAACTTGGGAAAAATTCAACATTTTTCAAGAATGATTGATTATATCAAGAGTTATGTTATGTTTTTTTCTTTGTTTCATGTAAATAGTTGTAGATTCGCCGTGATGAAAAAAGTGTTGAATTTTAAGATAAAAAAAAACCCATGACAAATATATTTTATACGTTTTTAAATAACTAACACAATATATAGAAATTAATTTATAGATTTATCAATCACTCAACTCTTCTTCATCACTAAAGTAATCATTTTTCTTGAATCTCTTTCGTGGTTTCGAGTGATTTTGCTTATCAGAGTCGCCGTATTGTCCAGTTGCTACTTTATACCTGTACTTTTCAAGTTCAATTTGTTCTTGCTCTTGTTTTATGGCTGCAGAGAGAGTCTCAGGGTCAAGATCCTCATTTTCTTCAGTTTCTTGAGTGCTGCCTGCTCCTCTAGGATTTCTCACGCCTTCGTCACTATCAGAATCGTAATAGCTAGTTGATGATTTCTCGGTGGAATTCTTATTCTTTTTTCTCACTCGAACTTTCTTTGGTGGTGGAGTCCTTGGACCCAGAGTATTTTGATTACATTGATAGGACAAGTGACCCTCTTCACCACATTCCCAACACTGAGATTTGTCGGGATATTCTCTTCGTCTTATGAATTCTGTACTTCGACCATTGTCCACTGCTATCGAACTCTTTATTGTTCTGCCACCCAACTAGAAAGAAAAACGTATTCGAAATAAGCTAAATGAATAATCGAAATAAGCTGTGAATAAATTAGGAAAAGGTGGGGTGAAATGAACACGAGTTGATTTTTGTATTTTGTGCTATGAAAATTACTCGAAATGAATGGAAATTTTGGAGATAGGTTTTTTCTGATGATTCCATTGGAAAGCTGAGGAAATTTCCCATGGAAATCATATGTCGGAAGTTATTTTTTTGAATTTTTCGAAAATTTCATTTTTGGAGCAAGATATTAAGCTGAAACTCTTCTGTTTTTGAAAAATTTCAGGTTTTCGAGAATATCTCTGGTTCTATTGGTCGTAGCGACCTGGGGTTGATCTTAAATGAAAGGTGAGCTCATTTCCCATCAACTCATGGGGTTCAAAAGGGAAAATATCCATTTTTTCAGGTACTTATAGGGCAAAACACGGATTTTCAGAAAATCACCTATAAATATTTGAAAAATTGATTTCAAAACATTTGAACCACATAAATCTATGGGAAATGAGCTCACGTTTCATTTGAGATCAACCCCAGGTCGCTACGACCAATAGAACCGGAGATAGGGCTGAAAAAGTGAATTTTTTCGATTTACAAAAGGGAATCCCTTCAAAACTTGGCCAAAAAGTGAATTTTTCCAAAAATTGAGAAAAAAAAATTTTTGACACATGTTTTCCACCTAAAATTTCCTCAGCTTTTCAATGGGATCATCAGAAAATTCCCATCTCGAACCCTCCAATTGGAGTGTTCATTTTACCCCACCTTCCCCTCTATAGTACTTTACCTCTGTATTATTCAAGGCTTTGGCACAATTGACAGCATCCTCAGACTTCAAAAACAATACAAAAGCCACCCCCTTGCTTTTCCTCGTCTTTTTGTCCTTGACAACAGTAACTCTGCAAATAAATATTTCAAAAAAATCCCAGAATATAACAATATTAATGACAACAATTTTTTTCCATTACTTTCCCCTTTCCTTCAATTCATCAATAATTCCTAAAAACATTTCTTACTTTACTATTTTCCCATGATGCTCCAAAAGCTTATGTACATCATTATTAGTCAATGAAAACGGTAAATTAGAAACATAAACCGTAGATTTACTCGGAGCAATACCACCGCTCATTTTTTTTTATCAAAGCAAAAACCTCTTTATTTACATATAAATAGAGTACAACACTGCCAGAGTGTGTGAATCACATAACTAGGTTATAGTGAACAGCTGATTGGAGTAAACAAATTTGTAGAAATAGTGGGGGGGGGGGGGGAGCATTCAAGGTCACGAGTAAAGAAGGAACCTACTTTTCCAACAATTTCAAAAAAGTCTTTTAATATATTAAAAGACTTTTTTGAAATCTTAGATATATCTAAGATATTCTAATAAATAAAGTTCTTTGACCGTTCAGGATTAATAGTCTTCATTGAATTAATGACCGCAAGGCCAATTATCCACCAGGATACTTTCAATATTCTCCCAGAAAAGAGCGACAAACAATGGTCAATTTTCTGATTGTTGCAGAATTTAAAGATCTCTTTTCATCACTCAGAATTCTCAAATTATCGCAAACAATTGCAGCCCTTTCCATCAAGTCGTCACTGGAAGATTTGGATCTCTTCGGAGCAGGCTCTTCAATTTCTTCTTCCTCTTCTTCTTCTTCTTCTTTGTCTTGTTCTTCTTCCTCTTCTTCATCATGACATTCATGTTTCAACACAGAATCCGAATGTTCCTTGCAAAAAACTCGCAAATGCTCTGTTATTGAAGGTATCTCATCCAGAATCTCTTTTTTCAAGTAAGCCGGTACTATTTTACGTAGTTTCGGACGTTGAGCAATGAGTTTCGTTATTTTTGTAACGAAATTCACGTTTTCACAGTGTTCAACGATGTAATCGAATGCCTCGAGTGCCTCCTGCCGAATAAAATCATTCTTATGCTCCAATAAGAAGCAGAATAAGTGAGAAATAATGGGGATATTCTCTTCACTCGTAGAATCGAAGCGCTGAACGTTTTTGGTCAAATAATGGCACATTTTGATCAAAAATTCCGGGGGCAAATCGGAAGTACGGGTAACACCGGTTATCAATACCGAAATCAACGACCAATTGTAGGAACAGTCTTCGGCATCAATTTCAGCACAATCGAAGAGCAGAATAATTACATCGAGCAGCATTTTTCTTCTCCAACCAATGCATTCTCCCAGAGCACCTATTATCGAAGATGATAATTCACACAATTTGTCGGTATTCGTACGATTAGTTTTCTCCTTTACTATTCCAATAAACTCCAACAATTCCACAATTCGTTTCCAATTCTTAACTGTCGGTTCTTGCCGTAAATCGGCAATAATTTGTGGCAAATTGCTGACTGACTCTACCCCTGTAATTTTTCTGTACAAGGACAAATGCTTGCATCGAATAGATTCATCGTTTGTTCCATTTTTCAGAATGAGAAGTAGGCTACCTTGACTATGGTAATTTTTCAAAATTTTCTCTCTACTCTCTATGGTAAGTAAATTGTAAATATCGATTATCAGTCTAGCTAGTATTACGACAACTAGACTGTCTCTGCGGTTCTTTAGGATGTCATAGGCTTTTATAAAGTGCTCGATATGAGTTAGGGGAAGTTCCTGGCTGGAGACCTTGTAGCATTGATGCAAAATGTCGTGGCTCATGAGCAGTGGCCATAAGGATTCTTTAAAGAGATTTCTCATTATAATAGTCTCGTAAATTTCAAATTCATCGACTTTCTTGATCAAGAAATCGGACAGAACTGATAAGGTCGAGTCGTAGATGCTTCCAACTTTGTTTTTGACTCCAGGAAAGTCCAAGGAACCAATCAGTATCTCTTCCTGAAGATACTGGATATTTTCAATGGCAATACTGAAGAATAAATCGGTTGGTCTCCATTTGTCGATGCTCCATAAAATAATCAAATGATATCCAATTGTGTACTTCAATTGATTCCTCTTCTTGACTTCGGAAAATTCATCGAGCAAAATTTTCCAGAAATCATTAGACTCTGTGTAGTAGTTGACGATCGATTTTTGCAAGTTTGAAGTTATAATCTTTGCTCGAGCCTTATAGAGATCTCTTTGATGATCGCTTAACTTGGCACCAGTGCACATTACATAATTTGCAGTTGATTCAATCAGTATGGGAAGCATTTCTCGGAGGAATTCAGGGTTTAATTGATGACTGCAGAAAGATGAATGGAGACGATCTAGAATTGCAAGTACTAGATTCGTGCATTTAGCACGTTTCTCGAATATTTCTACTGGTGATTTCAGAATGTTGGTGTTTAGAGAGTTTATAATGATTCCTAAGTACTTGAAATGATGCATGATATCATCGATCGAGTTGTTGGAGATAATAATCTCTCTGTGCGTGATTGAGAGCTTTGCAAAAGTCTTCCAAGTCTGTACCATAGCCACTAAATCATAAGTAATTAGTCTTCCAATTTCTCCAATTTCGGAAATGAGCTTCTTGAGTGCTTCAAACTCACTTTCCGGAGAAAATTTTATCGCTGAGTTTAGAAGATTGCAGAAAGTCTTGACAATACCGCAGGTTTCTTTGAAAATATCCGATAATAAAGGTGGAAGTTTCTCTTTATGATAACGCTGTCTATTAGTCTTGCAGTGTCCACAGATTTTAATGACCACACTTGGAAAATTATCGATCAAACTCCGCAATTCAGTAAACTCACAAGACTTTCCATAATTTTGCACGTGATTCATAATATCTTTCCATGGTTCAAGTGCACTCTGGCACTTGACGAATCGATCATCAAAAATTCTCGGATCCTTCGAAGAATTTCCATCAATCAATACATTCTCAATTTCATTAACAGCATCAATTAAAATTTCTTTAAGTACTGGACAGGTAACTGTCAAAATATCATCCTCCAATCTATCCAATGAGCATGTTTTTAAATTTTTTGAAATTAACTTTTTTACTTTTTCTTCATTACTGATATTATCAGAATTTGATTCGTTTGATATGTCCATATCATCGTCAAACGTAAATTCATCGACGATGGAGTTGTCTGGAGTCGTCATACTTTCAAAACTGTAACAGACATAATTTTTGCATAGCATGAGTCAATCTATAGATAGTAAAAGTAATTTGTGGGCTGGCATCAGCTCAAATCTTGAAGTTTTTCAAATGAAAAGGAACGGAAAAAAAAAGTTTTTGAATAAAAAAAAGACGAAAAAAAAAAAGAAAAAAAAATAGGAATCAAGTCAATTCTGAGTATCTTCGAGGGAGCAATTATTCCAACGGATAATAGACCTAGAACTCTTGATATCGCACGTGACTACATTTCAAATACATGCTTTTCAAAGTCCTGAAACTTTTATATCAGGTAAAAAGAGTAAGAGAGCGAACAATAAAAAAAAAAAAAAAGGAGGAATAAAGAAAAATGAGTTCTTTTGTAGTTAAAACTTGGGGTTGAATACGAATAGTTTGTTTGTATGTGTGCGAAGGTTCAACGAATTCAAATGATCGGCTCAGGTGAGTTTAACTTCCATGGTAACTGTGGACAACAAGCTGTCAGATGATAGGTAAAGTTTTGATCAATAATGGGTGACTGGAGTTTAGCTGGTTGGGTGAATTTTGGATGAGGGGGAGTGAGCAAGGAGTGAAGAAATCAGAGGGTGGTTGAATGTTCAAAGGTATAAGATACACCACCGTATATTACTATGGATCGTTTTAAAGTAGACTCTCTATTGGATTGGAGTAACCGAGGGCAATGGATGGAGTCAGTCAGTCGGCGTGTGCCGACGTGTATCCATCACTTCTTGTGATTAACTTCCACTTCATACAAGCCCTCCCAATAAACACCTGAAAACTTGAATGAAGTTTGTGGTTTGTTTTAGCATCGATTAAAGCATCATTTGAGAAACTTCATAATGATTTTATCATTTTTTTTTTTTTTCAGATTGCAAGATCATGATTCTAGAGAGATAGAAAAAAGTTTACTATTTTTGTTGAATTATAATGACGAGTCAGCCAACGAGACAATTGTCACTGCAGCAGCCTTCGAAAAGGACCCAAGTTAGAAGACAGAGATCGGCAGATGACAATCGATCGAATGGAGGAAATATCTTTAATTCGGATCAGGCGGCGAGATCGAGGAGAGAAAAGAATAATTGGGGATTTATGGAGAAGCCTAAAGTGAGAATAGCCTGGACTTCACAGATGGAGGAGAGTAAAGTTGAAGTTATTGCATCGAGAATTGGTACATCATCGGCTAGTAAATCAGGAAGGGGTAATATTAATTGTGCATCGTCGTCGGTGATTAATGGAGATAAAGCAACGATTTTGTACTCGAGACAGGAATTAGCAGAGCGATTGAGGCTTGCTTGGAAGCAGCGGGAAGCTAATAAATCGAATATCGATATATTTCTTGCTCACGACACGACTGCCGAGGAGCGTTGCGATTCGAGATTATCATCTGCGAGTTGTGTTGATGCAAAGGGAATGGATGATGAGAGAAATACGCGTTTTGACGAGTTGGAAAGGAGCTCAGAGGCTGAAAATCGTGCACCGGAAGTTGATGAAGAATGTGGGAAAATTAAGGCATTGAATTCTATTGAGAATGAGGCAAAGGCGAATTCGGCTGCTGATGCTAGAGCAAAACGTGCTGGTTTCCAGAGTGGTATGAATGTAGCATTCAATGGAACAGCTCAAAAGAATACTCTTGTGTCGCCGGTTATCAGGGATATGAGAGAGAGGGGCAATGGCCTCGTTGATGCAAGATCAAAGAGAACCAATTCAGCACCTCCTCTTCAACGAAGGGGCCTCCTGTCGAGTCCAGGAAATCCAGGATCCTCGAATCGACCACGTGTCAACATTATCATTGACACTCCAAAAATGGGGAGAGCTCGTGATTTTTCCAATTCTCTCACTCCATTCAAATTCGAACGCAAAGACTCGTCGATACAGGTGAAATCATCAGCATTATCAAGTCCACACGAGGATTCACCAAAAAATCCAACCATTCCAGTCATTCAAGTTGCTGCAGCATCATCTGAAAAGCCCAAAATTGGTAATAAAAAAAGAGCAAGAAGTGGAAAAAGAAGGGTCGATGATAATGGAAGAAAGAGTGAATTATCAAAAACAAATCCTGATGTTGTCACTATGGTGTCACTTGTAAGTGATGCAGACAGTGACAGTGAAATTGAAAAAAATTCACCGAGAGATGACAAACTCGTTCGTCAATTGAGAACAAATTTAACAACTACACCAATTATAAAAACCTGTTCTCCATTAATGATGAGTACAGGAAATTTGAGTACTGGTAATCTGGACAATTGTGGAAGTAATACGTTGATGCCAAGGAGGGTCCTAAAATCAGGTAAGAAAATTAATTAATTATCATACTTTAATTACTATCTTTTTGTTTGTTTTATTTGACATTATCGAATAGACGTGTGAGATAACAGTTTAATTGAGAATGTTTGGGCTTAATGCATGTCTTGTGACAATGACGCCCCCAGGAGCTATTAGGTGATAGTCAAGATGCTTGCACGGTATCAGAACTAATTAGAGTAGACTAACGACACGCGATCATCCACGTTTGCTTTGAATAGTATCGTGCATCTGCCCTCGCATGTGTGTATTCAACCCCATTATTCCATTTACCCAGAAAAGAAAAATAAGTCAAATAAAAGGTGGAGTGACACGTAAAAGAGCAGAAAAGTTAATGACCCCTTATTTTTCAAACAGTGTCATTTCAGCAGGATTCAATTGATGGTGAACTACATTTACGTCCACGCAGTGCCGATCGTAAATCATACAGTCCTGATATTCAAGCAAAACCAATGATTTCCCAAGGAAATTCACTGATTCGTTCGTCAGCTGAAGAAATGAGAACAGCATGGCAGGAAATATCATCTACAAATCTTGAAATTCCATCATTGCCAGTGCAAAATTATTGGGAGAACTCGTTGGAAATAACTCAAACTCTGACTGACCGTGAAAAACGATGCCTAGTCGTACCAATCGGTGATTCACAGGACAAAAAACGTAAACTACTTCTTCAACGTACTAAAAGCGTGCCAGTAAGAACTAAGTGAGTTCTCTAGAGTCTATTTATTTCTATTAAGAGAAATAGGATGAATTGATTAAAGTAATGCCAATATCTTCTAAAACATTTCGTGTCCAAAAGAAGAAGAAAAAAAAAAAAGAAGCTATTAGAAATGTATTCGACCTTACTTTCTGATTCAGGGGCAATCATTTTTATTTAAAATAGAAAAAAAAGGCCAGTAAAGGAGAAATAAAGAATGTTAAAAGGTTTCATAGACATGATTATTATAGTCTTTCTTTTTTTTTTTAACAAAAATCAAGTAAAGAAATGAACTGCAATTTTATTTGCATTGAGAAAGCTCATTGTGAAACCACTTGCTACTAGATATTCGTGTGCACGAACCAATTTCGATTTCTTTGAGATTTATTATATCGAAGAGAGTAGAGAGAAAAAAAAAGAGGGGATTTTTTTTTTCTCTGTATAGAGGAATGAGGAAAAAAGTACTAAGGAGGGCACACATATCTGAATACTTTGGAGAAGGGGGTGTAGAGAGGAACATTGTCGGTACCATCTAGTGCCCGTGTTTCCGAATTATCTATATATTTCGGAAATCCATGATACTTTCAACACATTTGTAATATTTGAAACTTTTCAGCACATGTATTTCTATTACTGGAGTGTCAACTGTCGTTTCAATTTCCATTATTTATCTCTTGTCTCGTTGAGTAGACGAGATAATAGAAAATTTTTTTTCCATGAAATAGCAAGAAAAGTAACGGGAACATGCAAATTCATTAGGGGTGAGTGAATACCTCTCGATTCGAATCGAATAGTGAAATTCGATTGGATTTCCAATTGAATTTCACTATTCGATTTGATTCGAGTCGAGAGGTATTCGCTAACCCCTAATTTAAAAACGATTTTTCGAATTGAAAATCGAATTTTGGATCAAATTTTCGAATATTCGAATGTTGAATCAATTATTTAAATTTCGAATCGATTATTCGAATTTAGAATCGATCCTGGTGAACCCGTTCATTACCTATATCGATATGTTCATTCAGTCGATCTTTGATCGGTCAATGGTCGATAAAAATTCTGAAATATCCTGGAAAAAGGAAATAAATCGACTTGAACATTTGATGAATTCGAGTCGATCATTTCCGTTTTTCAAAAGATTTCAAAATTCGTATCAACCGATGAAAAATCGACTAAGTAGACATATCGATATAGGTATGTGACCAACGATCAATAGCCCAACAACGAGTCCATTAAGGGAATTTTCGATTTTTGGATCGAATTTTTGAATACTCAAATTTTTGGATTTCGAACATGAATATTCAAGTTTTGAATGGAATATTCGAATTTAGAACATGTATTTTCGAATTTCGAATCGAATTTTCGAATTTCGTATCGAATATTCGCATTTCGAATCCAAAATTCGCATTTCGAATCGAATTTTTGAATTTCGAACATGAATATTCAAATTTCATATCGATTATTCTAATTTCGAATCGAAAATTCGCATTTCGAATCGAATATTCGAATTTTGAATCGAATATCCGAATTTCGAATCGAATCTTTGAATTTCGAACATGAATATTCGGATTTCGAATCGAATCTTCGAATTTCGAACATGAATATTCGAATTTCGAATTATTTGTATTCGATTCGAATTATTCGACATTTTGAATTATTCGTTCACCCCTAAAATTGATTAAATTTTTGTTGTTTAGTTCCACTGAGGAGCGCCATTCGACTGCACAGCAGATGGAGACGAAGGAGCCATTATCATCATCATTATCATCATCATCATCTAGATCAGAGGTGCGGGAACAGGGAGAGATCGTTAATAATGGCCGGACTGTACCAGCAGCTTCAATGCAGACGTCTATTGCAAAATTCATCGAGGGACATTCATTTCGAATGTCAGAGGCTGATTTGGAGGCAGTGGAGCTTAATATCGAGGATGTTGAACCACATTTGAGGACCACCAAGGAGAAAGAGTGCTGGCATCTTTACAGAAGGATGTGTGATAAAGGTGTTTGCGTCTCTTTCGATACAGTTCTCAGGTAATTATCTCATTCATTGATCAATACAGCAAGAAATGAAACTCAATTAATTTTCAATTTCATTTGCAGGGGAATGCTGACACCAACAGAGTACAGATTACGAAGACGTGAGCCAACCTGACTGAAGAAATCTGTGGAAAAATTGATAAGCATGATATAATTAGAAATTAAATAATGGCTCTGATTGTCAATAATAACTCTGCTACTTCATTTAATGAAGTAAAATAAACCATTATAATTGTTGAACTGTATTTATTGTAGAAAATTAATTTTAATAATGAAGATATTAATGAGGAGTTATTTTTGTTGTATAAATAAAGCACCTGTTTTTTTAATGAGACAAAATATAGCTGCATTTCACATATTTTGTCACCATAAAGATGCAAAAAAAAAAAAACGAGAAAAATCAATGGATATTTATTTATTCATTCATTTAATGGACCTGGAAGTCACGCAAGTTGTTACTCCTATTTCCTTTTTCACTCGATAAAAATAATGAAAAATTGAAATGATTCATGGAATTCACACAAGCGCTGTATGTTAATTCTCAGTAAAATGAATTTTCTCATGACATTGAGAATAAAAAAATGAGTCAGATAATAATTTGTTGAATGTTACGATAGATATGAAAAATTAATTGAAACATTGAGGCTCATGAGAAATGAAATTATTCGTGATTAGAAAAACGAGATGATCATAAATTGGGACAAAAGGCTATTGTCATGACAGGAATACGATAATGTCGTTTAAGAAACATGGAAATAAGGCTAATGTGGACTATAAAGCACGTTTGGAGCACAAATTGTACCTGGTAAGCTCATTAAAACTGTAAATTTTCATTAATTTGAAGGTTTTACACATTTTTTAATCAATTATTTTATGATTTTTATCAATTACAAATAGGCTAGGGAGACTCCAGAGCCAATTTTTGATGTCTCTGACTGTGGATTGAAGAATGTTCCCTCAGGAATCTATTCATTGTGCAAAGTATTCAGGAAAAAAGAACTAAAACTCGGTAAAAATAGATTGACATCATTATCTGGAGGTGGTATGTTGAGTGATCTATCTCTTTTAACTGTTCTTGATCTGAGTGACAATGAATTCACAAGTTTACCACCTGAAATTGGTGCTCTCACGTCTCTAGAGGTGAATAGAATTTTTTTTTTTAATAAAAAAAAGCCTCAAATACTTTAAATTTACATGGTTTTCCTCAAAAAAATTTTCAGGAACTCTATCTACAAAATAATGGCCTGAGAAAACTACCGGAAGAGCTCATAAAACTCCCAAATTTAATTTCCCTTAATGTCTCAAATAACAAATTGAAGTCACTACCAGAGACAATGGGAAATTTGAAGACTCTGAGTGTTCTTGATATAAGTAATAATCCAGGAATTACAAAAATACCAAAGTCTATGGCTCTTTCACAGCAATTGGTACACATTAATCTGGATGGATTGACTATTAGTTATCCACCAGATCATGTACTTCAGGGTGGAGCTATTGCTATAATTGCTTTTTTAGCTGGTGAATTGGGATTAGATTGTAGTGCAAGAGATGAATTTTTGGATAGAGAAATGGAGAATAGAATTATGGATTTGGATGATTTTAGGAATTCTGATGCAAAAAAAAATGATGATGTACAGGTTCGAATTTTATCAGTTTTTATGGATGAAAATACATGTTCACTGTGTTTAATTGCTAATTATAATGGGGAAAATTGGTGCAAAATTGTCAATTTTTACTTGCACATTTGTTTTGCTCCAATCTTCTCTTTTATGAAAATATCACTGTTGTAAAGCTATTTTTATTTGTCTATTTTTTTTGTTTATTTAGGCAACATTAACGAAGCTAGAAAGAGCAAAGGCACGTCAACACATGCACAAGTTTATTATTTATTTTTTAAATAATTTGCAGTATTATTTTTGCTAATTTTTTTTTTTTTACATTTTCATTACGTTAATTTGCATTCATTCCATCAAATGCACTGGAAAAAAAAGTGTTAAAGTGATGTTATTTTTTAGGAGAGAAGGCAAAATGCTTTGTTGGAGGTTGAAAAAAATATACGAGAACAAAAGGAATACGAAGTTGGCCTTCAGTCTGTTTACAAGGATCAGAGAAAAAAATTGTTGGAGGATTTGGCACTTCAACAGTCAAAATTAGAGGAACAAATTGAAAAAGTTCAACAAGAGAGAGAGATCAATCGAACCAGACTACTTTCTGTTATTTATGATGCTGAAAAAGATGCTGACAATGTTATTAAAGAATTTTTGAGAAGTTCAGAGGCTGAGAGACATACTCAAGCTGAATTACTAGAACGTGAGACTAGAGAAGAGATGGAATTATTGTCCCAGTGCCATTTAGATCAATCCAAGTGTAGAACGAGTGAAACTCTTAGTAAGTCAAATTTTTTAAAATATTCCTGCTTGCAGAATGATTTATTTGTAATATTTATTAGTTGCCATGGAGGAATTGTTGGAAGAAGAACTGTTGAACCAAAGAAAAGTCGAGGAATACACGAAATTCCGTGAATGCAATGCTCAATCATTACTAAGTTTGGAATTGAGAAGCAATGAACATTTGGCTTCAGTAGTCAAGAATCAGGAGCAAGATCGTGAGGATCTATTGGAACGACTGAGAAGAGACGAGGTACTGCAGAAAGCTGCACTGGCTGCACTTTTGGAGAGAAGTGATGCCAGATCCTGGAGTATCGTTCAACAAGTTAATCTCGTGCAATCCCAACTGGTTGCACTAACAAACATTGAATTTGAGAGGAAGAAGCTAGAGATTAATCAGCAAATCGTAAGTTCAGGGAAATTATGATTAGCTTTTTAAATTCATGCTAATGATTCTCTTTACAGAATGATATCGCTGAAAAGAGAGTGATTCTGAGTGGAATACTCGTAAGTCTTCTGGAGCAACAGGAGAAACGTCGTGAACAGCTCTTGGAGACAATCAATCAAATTGAACAGCAAAGACAAACGAGAAGAGACAGTTTATTCTGGTTGATGCAGTATCAATCCCTGATGGAGCAGAGACCCCAGGGATTACTAGAGGGCCTAGAACCCAATTTAGTGAGACACGTGGCTATTGCTGGAGCTCTACACTGCCTTCCATTTCTGGCAACTTTGCCTTCAATGCTACCTCATGTTGATCACGAACAACTGGACGAGGTGAGGCTATCTTGAAATTAAAATGTAAATGACGAAATAATGGGATTATTTAATTTTTGCAGATTGGTATTCATAATGAAGATGATAGACGAGCCATAATAATTGCCGCTGAGAATTATCTGGCTGAGAAAAAAGTTTACGAAGAAATGGAAACATGTGAGCCTTCAGCTCCACTCGATGAACCTTCTACCAGCAGTACAAATAGTCTCAATAGGACTATATCCAGTATAAATGCGACAGAATGTGTAGTCTGTATGGATTCACAAGTACGTTATTCGATTATTCAATTATTATTATTATTATAAAATTAATTATTATTCAATTCAAATTATATAAGTTAATTTCCAGACAATTCAACATCAACTATTAATGTTAAATTGACTGAAAATTAATTAAACACTTGATAATTATTTGTTTTTTTTGCTTTTTGCAGTGCGAAGTGATTTTTTTGCCATGTGGGCACCTATGTTGCTGTGCAACGTGCTCAAGTATGGTGACAACTGAATGCCCTATGTGCCGCGGCTCTATACAGCGCAAAATTCAAGTTATTAAACCTTGATACTGAGAAAATATAATATTGGAGATTTTTTAAAATTCCACTTTGTCATGCTTCACCGTTAAACTGCTTAAAAGTTCATTCCATTTTTCGCTTTTCATTATTATTAGATTAAAATAGAATAAAAGTGGCGTTTGTAAATTTTTTTACAAAACGTTTTACCACGTGTGAATTTTATACGAGTGTAATATCGAATTAAAAAATTGTTTTGACATTTGATTATTGATTAGAACAATTTCAAAGGATATTAAGAATTTTACACGAATTGTATACTGCTTCCACGTGTGTTGATAGAAAAAAAAAAAATCGGTGAGATATTCCGTTTGTTATATATAATGTGCCTATTATTCATTTAAATTGGAGTCAATGAAGAAGAATATTTGCAGCTGGTTTATTAGCACAGAATTTTCATCGATATTCAAACGAAATAATTGTGAAAAATTTCCAATATCTGAGAATATCAAAGCACAACATTAAAAAATCATATGAAATTGATAAATTAAATATAAAAAAAAGAATTTGAATTTTGAAAAATCATCTTTAGAATTTGTAAACCTTAATTTCCAAAGAATTTCATTGAAAATCATTACAATTTAATACCAAGAAGTTACGTTTGATTGAAAATAAGAGTCCATGATATTTTATGAAATAATTTAATTTCAATTATTTATAAATATGTATAAAAATGTTTTAATCTTTGAAAACCACAATAATGGAATTAAATTGTTTTTATTATTCATCTTCAGCCATATCATTTCCATCCTCCTCATCTTTTCTCTGTTGTTTCTTCTTAGTATTAGCATCCTTCTTTTCTCTCTGTGATTTTTTAAAATTCTCGAGTGCTTCTTTCAGTGGCTCAATAAATCTGTCGAATTCAATGTCCTCCATTGCTTGAAGAACATCAGGACCACTTATCGTTTTTCTGTTGCCCTTTTTGGCTATTGTATTGGCTGCTGTTGTCAAATACAGTATGAATATTGAGGCAGCTTTTGCAACAGCTACTCTTGCCTCTTTGCCAACTGTAACACCTTCTGGTAGGGCTTCCTTGATGATTCGTGTAACAACTGCATTTGGTAGATTCAGGTCTTCCAATTTTTCTGCCATCTGACCAATACAACATTATTCAATCATTTTAAATATCTCATGACAATGAAAAAATTCCACTAATTATAACAAGTGAATAATAAGTATTGCTTCCCAATTGATATAGGGGAGAGTGGGGCAAAATGGACACTGTTATGAAACGCTTAGAGATGGATTTTTTTGATGATTCTATTGAAAAGATGAGAAAATTTTAGCCGGAAAACAAGTCTCAGATGCATTTTTTTCGATTTTTTTAAAATTTCGATGTTTTTCTGCATTTTTGAAGGGTCAGCCTTTCCTTTCTCGAAAATCCTCAGTTTTTTGTAAATATCTCTGGTTCTATTGGTCTTAGCAATCCGTAGTTGGTCTCAAATGAAAGGTGAGCTCATTTCCCATCGATTTATGGGGTTTTAAAGTCAAAAATATCAGTTTTTGGGATAGTTATAGGCCGAAAATTTTCTAAAAAAAGAAGGGTTTCACCCCTCTAAAATGCTCAAAAAAATCAAAATCTCCAAAAATTCAAAAAAATTCATTCCGGCACTTTTTCCTCACCCAAAATTTCCTCAGCTTTCCAATGGAATCATTGAAAACAATCTACAACCAATATTTCTATTAATTTCAAAAGTTTTTCATAATATTTGCCTGAAAAATTTAGATGTGTCCATTTTACCCCTGATGTCCATTTTGCCCCACCTTCCCCTAGCTTTTTCTGCTGATATTTTAGCAATATGCTTCCGAATGGAAGTGATACCACTTTTTTCAAACCATCAAAATATAAAATTTTGAAGAAATTCATTAAAACGGTCAATAATTCGAGAACTAATCATGCAAAAAAGCTCAAAAATTGACAGGCATCTAACTGGTTAAATGGACGTAAGTGCTATTTTTTCCAATTTTTTTTTCTCAAAATAACAGAAAGACGTATCTCCACTATTATTGCTCCAATAGGATTTCCAAGGCCTTTTACGCAATGTTAGTAAAAAAATAAAAAATAATAAAATATAGGCGTAAGTACCAGTGACTGATAACAAAGGGGAATAAGTGCCAAAATTTAGATAAAAAATCCGAAAAACAAAAGGGCATAACTCCAAATATTCTCATGAGATAAAAAAATTATAAAAACAAAGAGGCGTAAGTGCGGAGATACGTCCTTTTTCACTTTAACTTTAGAAATTATATAGCTTTCAAAAAGAAAATAACAAAGGGGCGTAAGTGTTGAGATACGTTCCGTTTATTTCAAAATTGGTAGTTACACCACTTTGTTATTTTAATTTTCAATTACCAAATAATTTTCCAAAAACTTGCAAATGGAACAAAAAAAAGGTTAACTACGCGTCGAGAATTTTTTTCTCGAAATTCTCAGTGAATCAATAGTTCATACTTACATTTAGTTAATTTGTAAAAATTTAATGGCACTTGAAATGGAACACAATTGTTTTTTTTGAGGTAATTTGTTGCTTTTTATCATTGATTTTATTGGAAAAATGTAAATAAACAGCTCTTTCCCGCCAATCTATTCGATTTTCTCATTATTGAATGAAAATCCAAAACTCCCTAGACTCAGGGGACCAACGTAAAACACGAGATTAATGAATTTTTTAGTGTCCCTAGAAATTTTCCAGCATGTGATTGTGTGTGTTTAACCTGAGGGTCCATGAAACTGGGGTGTGATTGCGTAGCAGAGCCCATTTGACAGCTGATAGGGGTGGAAAATATAATAATTTTATCATCACGTTAATTTCATTGATTGAATAATCAATTATTTTTTGAAAATAGCTGAGTAATTTTGCAGTAAAAGCAACATTCGAAAGAAAATGTCGAAAATTGAGGAGGGAAATGCGCATCTTCGCGCAGCTGAGAAGAGGTATTGAGCGTTAAACAATTATTATTTGGTATAGATAATGACTTTTAATAGAAAAACATTGAAATAATGATTATTATATGATTTTTTTAGCTTAAAGACTACATTACTCAAGTGGAAACCGGACTTTGATGTTGCTGCTGAAGAGTACAACCAAGCTGGTATATTTGCTCCATTCTATAAATTGTTAAGGGGTAACACTACTGTAGAATTTTCAGAAAAATCGTTTTTTTTCTTGTTTTAAAAATTACTTTGGGCCTGCCAGAATACGGGCAAGAAAAGTTTATCACCTGAAACCCATTATTTCACATAAAATTTTGCATTTTTCCCAAGGTATTTCTTCGTATTCGTAGCCCGAGTCAAAATTTCAATCGTGTTTTTCTCGAAACATAATTTTCCAAATTGGCACGCAGCATAACTCGAATAATTTTCATTATTTTCATTTGAATTTCCCACAGCATCTTGAAAACAATATTTCGAACAGTAACACGTAGGGGATTTTCAAAAAATTGATTTGCACAATTTTATTGATAAAAAATTGACGGTTTTTTGGCCGAAATTTGAGTTTTTTTCATTCAAATGGTCACCAATCCCACAAAAAACAATATTTTCGAAATCCCCTACGTATTTCTGTAGCTATGTGTATCTAGACTGAGCATAATTTTTTTTTTTCAATTGAAATTTACACCAGTTAAACTGCGTGCCGCAGAGTCTTTCAAATTCGAGAGACTTCGCAAGGATGGCTCTTGTGTCGTCATTTTTTGATATTTTTTGATGATTTTTTTCTCTGAAGAGTCAAATATATGCTCAATCACTCCCTCAAATAGCATTATTTTATTGCCACTTTTTCTATAGAGAAGAAAATAGCCAAAAAATACCTTTTTTTGAGACTTTTACCGTGGTGTTACCCCTTAATAATACGTAAAGATGAAAATAAAGATTTTTTTATTTTTTAAAAATGTTTTAGCTACTTGCTTTAGAATCGCAAAGTCTCTGAAACAGTGCAAGGATGCTTTACTGAAAGCAGCTGACTGCTACAAAGAAAATCGATCGTATCCTTTTTTCATTACATTTTCACGTGATTGAAAATAAGATAATTTCCCTAGCTATTTTCCTTAATTCAAACGAATAATAGATGGTTTCATGCTGCCAAGTAAGTTAAAACCTTTATGTATCATAATATCGAATGATTCTGATGATTTAAACTATATATTTGATGTTTAGGAGCATCGAACAGGTGATTCTCATCAGCAGAGACATGGGAGAACTCTCGGAAATTCCAAAATACGCTCATTCTTCATGCACATGGTATCAGCAGCATGGATCACCAGAATCTGGTGCTAATGTTCTCGATAAAGCTGGTAAAATTGTTGAAAACCATGATCCAGAGGCTGCATTACCATTATTTCAGAGAGCAGCAGAAATTGTTATGGTAAAATCCAAGTTTTGAAGTAAAATCTATCTCTATAGGGGAAGGTAGGGCAAAATGAACATCAGGGGTAAAATGGACACGTCTAAATTTTTAGGCAAATATTATGGGAAATGCTTAAAATTAATAGAAATATTGGCGGTAGATTGTTTTTGATGATTCCATTGGAAAGCTGTGGAAATTTTAGGTGGGAAACAAGTGCCGGAATTAATTTTTTTGAATTTTTGGCGATTTTGATTTTTTTGAGCATTTTAGAGAGGTGAAACCCTTCCTTTTTTTGAAAATTTTCAGTTTTTTGGGAATATCTTCGGTTCTATTTGTCGTAGCGTAAAAATTCCGAATGGAGGTGAAAGATGAGATCATTTGCCATCGATTCATAGGGTTTTCAATTTGAAAATATCGATTTTCAAGGTATTTATGGGCATTTTTGTGAAACAGTTTTGTGAAACAGTTTTTGGTCTATATCCATCCCAAAAATTGATATTTTTCGATTCAAACCCCGACAAATCGATGGGAAATGAGCTCACCTTTAATTTGAGACCAACCCCGAATTGCTACGACGAATAGAATCGGAGATATTTGCAAAAAACTGAAAATTTTCCAAAAAGGAAAGGCTCTATCCCTCAAGAATGCTGGAAAATAGTTTCCAGAAAAAAATTTAAAAATACATCTGACACCTGCTTTCCACCTAAAATTTCCTCAGCTTTTCAATAGAATCATCAAAATTGATCCATCTCTAACCGTTTCATTACAGTCTCCATTTTGCCCCACTTTCCTCTAAGTGAGATTGTCCTTAATTATTTCCTTTGCAATAGGGAGAGGACAGCCCGAGACAAGCAGCCGAGTACTTGGGTAGAGTAGCGAGAATTCTAGTGAAACTAAAGAACTACGATGAAGCAGCAAATGCAATTCGAAGGGAAATCAGTTGTCACCAACGTATTGAGCATACTCCATCAGTTGGAAGGCTTGCAGTTGTTCTAGTGCTTGTACAATTGGCCAGGGGCGATCAAGTCGCTGCAGAAAAGGCATTCAGAGAATGGGGAAACTATTGTGATGCTCCAGAGGTGAATGAAGCATGAATAAATCAATAAATTGATACTATTGATGATTTGAAAATGATTTTCTTCTGATATTAGATCCAAACACTGGAAATGCTGCTACAGGCTTACGATAATGAGGACGCAAATGCAGCCAGAGCTGCCTTGAATAGTCCATTTATCAAACACATGGATGTGGAATATGCTAAATTAGCTAGAGGACTACCACTGCCTCAACAAGAGTATGCTGTACCACCAGTTGGTGTTAGGGCCAATGCTGCACCACCATACGTATCACCAAATCTTGATAAACCATCAGCAAGTCGTGAGACTGTTGAAGCTGAAGTTAATCATGTAAGATTTTTCCTTATTCCAATGAATTTATTGAATTTTAAGATAATTTTTATCTAAATTATTCTTTTAGGATACTGCATCCATAGAAAAAGGCTTAGCATCCACAAATTTATCGAGTGATGAGGCCGAAGAGTCACCTACGACCCCTCAAGCTCCACTAGAGGAGAAAAACAAGAAGGAGGAGGAAGAAGAGGAGGAGGACGAAGATAACTTGTGCTAATCTCTCTCTAATCAATAACACAAAGTTCTCTCCATTTGATTAAATTTATTGAAACATAATGAAACAGATTAATTATGGCTCGTTTTATCCTGCACATACAATTGTCAATAATTGACTATTCGCGAATGAAGAAAAAAACAAAGAAGGCTTACAGCTATTTATTCGCATGCATTTGAGATATTAAATGTTCATAGAGTATTATTTATGATAAAATCCGTAATGTTGATTAATAATGAAGACTATTTTCTTGCTCGGAAAAATAATTACACTGTAGCTACATTGTGCAAACACTTGTTGACTTTATTCTTCTGTTTTTTTTTTTTTTTAATTATTTTGATAATTTTTCTCGTTCTTCAATGAAAATCGAACTGATGTATAATTATTATTAAAGATCTTGTGTTCACAAATTTTGCGAATTTGTGTTGAAATAAATGAAGATAAATATATAGATATAGATATAGATATATATATATATTATATTATATAGGTTAGAATGAACCCCTAAACCTCAAGTTTATCGTGATTTTGTTTCTTACCTTTAAGCCTTAATTATCGAAGATTCTTCCTCCCTTTATTCACTCACAGAAATCTTCTAAATTATTTATTCTACAAAATCAAAAAAATGTTTATCTCGAGAGGATTCGTGGTTTTAGAACCGGTGAAAAAGATAGATCGAAGACAACTGACAGTTTTTGAATGCCGAGCGCAGCGCCACTTGTTGCAAAGCAAATGGCGCCAATTTTCAAAATTCATTGAGGGGTACACCACTGTAAAAGTCTAAAAAAAGGCGTCTTTTGGCTTTTTTTTTTCTATAGAAAAAGTGGCAATAAAATAATGCTATTTGAGGGAGTGATTGAGCATATATTTGAGTCTTCAGAAAAAAAAATCATCAAAAAATATCGAAAAATGACGACACAAGAGCCATTCTTGCGAGGCTCCTCGAATTTAAAACACTCTGCGGCACGCAGTGTAACTGGTGTAAATTTCAATTGAAAAAAAAAAAAAATTGGCTCAGTCTGGATGCACATAGCTACAGAAATACGTAGGGGATTTCGAAAAATATTGTTTTTTGTGGGATTGGTGACCATTTGAATGAAAAAAACTCAAATTTCGGCCAAAAAACCGGCAATTTTTTATCAATAAAAAATGTGCAAATCAATTTTTTGAAAATCCCCTACGTATTACTGTTCGAAATATTGTTTTCAAGATGCTGTGGGAAATTCAAATGAAAATAATGAAAATTATTGGAGTTATGCTGTGTGCCAATTTGAAAAATCATGTTTCGAGAAAAACACAATTGAAGTTTTGACTTGGGCTATGAATACGAAGAAATACCTTGAGAAAAATTCGAAATTTCATGGGGAATAATGGGTTTCAGGTGATAAATTTTCTTGCCCGCTTTATTCTGGAAGGCCCAAAGTCATTTTTAAAGCAAAAAAAAAATCGATTTTTTGAAAATTGTACAGTGGTGTTATCCCTTAATCTGTTTCTGTGCCGTCAGTGATTTTCAACAATGTACAAGTGTTATTCAATTTATCCCACTCGTTTTTCAGGGCTCGATCAACAGAAATCTCCAATGATCTCTTGCATTCACGTGTTTTCACAATCTCTAAAGCTGCTTCGAGTAATTCATTCGATACTCTGCACTTTTTAACGTCCAGATATCTGAGATTTGCGGCGAGACTTATTAATTTAATCAATCCAGCCTCCGATACTTGAGGACAATTCTGAGAGTTTAAAGCTGTCAAACTTCGCATTTCCTCGAGATAATAATCCGTAATTTCTTTCAAATTCATTATGTTGAGAATGCGAACGTCTGGTAAAGTGCAGAGTTTTTCCATTGTACGATCTGTAATTTCTGGATTCGCTGCAAATAAATAGAAGAAATGAATAGAAGATATGAGATCCCGGTTAAATTTGAGTTTACTTGTTTCTTGTAATTCTAGTAAAAATCGGTAAATTCAAGAAAAAATTGAAAATTCAAGTAATTTGTAAAATTTCTGTCTCAATTCTACTCAAGACCCACAGATTCCTTTGAATTTTCTCTGAAACTCACAAATTTCATAACTATATTCCCATTAAAAATAATAATTAAATATCACATTTATGCAAATTTCCATTTTTTTTAATTCTAACAGTAAACTCACAGTTAATATCCAAAGCCTGTAGATTTTTGTTGGATGCCAAAAGGCCGATCAGTGATTTATCGTCCAGTCTACAGGAGGATAAATACAAATGCTTCAATTTTGTCAGTTTTTTCAGTCTATTCAGCTCTACTGTTGGTATCAAAGAGTCACTTAGATCCAGAAAAAACAAATTTTTCAATTCTTCAATTCCTATTAGGCCATTCTCTGCTAATTTGAAACCGCTGATGGTGAGAGCCCTGAGTTCTCGAAATTCAAATAGATTCTGCAGAAAAGAAAAATTACGAAATCAGCGTTTTTCCAAAGGATTTAAAGAATAATGGAAAACATGTAATGGAAAAGAGTTTTTACAAGAAATTGTTGAGCTTCTGCATTGGAAACTGCTCGTTCCTCCGCTTCTTTCATATAGCAATGAATTTGTCGCATTGAAATTGGCAAATTCCTCAGACAATTCAATCTAAAAAGTCGATTGAGATTGGTCAATTGAATGTAATTGATACGTGGACAATAGCCCTGAATCAATGATGTTAAATTATCGTAATTTTCTTTCTCTTCACATTGATCACAATCAATTTCAATTCTTTGTGCTTTTTCAAATTGTTTTTGAAGCTCTGATAAATCACTGGTATCATAATTCTTAAGATCAAAACAGATGTAATCTTCATCCATTCTGCTATTCACAGGAGTACTTATTCGTTGGCTTGACGATACAATGACTTTGGAATATGAAATACGACTAAAAATAATGATACTAGTGCGTTTGAAGAGTAAGGACAGTACAATGACAAAAGCCACTGACCTATTGACCACTTGGCAATGATTCAGTTGCCAAAAAAAAATTTTCTTTCTAGATTAATCATGCAGGTAGTGGACTTGAACACGTATTTTTGGGTACTCATTGCAATTATTTTACGGAAAATTGATTGATTTGCTTCGATGGGACCCTTAACATGAATCATTAACTACCCGCCGATACTCGATATCCCGAATCGTTGTGGCTTTTGGCCCTTAAGGATCCCCCATCATCTTGCTTTCAATCAACTCTTTGCGAAATTTCAAGGAAAACCTCTTATGCCCTCGGGAAATGGGTGAAAAATGAGGATAAAGGAATATCGAAGGAAATGAGCCATCATGAAAATCCTGATTTTCAAATCTTCATAACTTTTTTTCTGTGGCGTATTTTCTGATGGAATTTTACAGTGATACTGCCGGTATCGTCATGAAAGAGCCTTCAAAATTTCATAACAGCATCGCAAACGGTTCTGAGAATTCGATAGAGTAGACATTGACATTGCTACTGATCCCATATTGACGTCCATTTCGCTCTATCTCGCTTATTTACCGAGATGATCGCGAAAAACTGCAAAAACTTCTTTCCTGACTCCATATTAATGTCTATTTCGCTCTATCTCGCTTATTTACCGAGATAATCGCGAAAAACTGGACAAACTTTTTTCCTGACTCAATAATAATGTCTATTTCGCTCTATCTCGCTTATTTACCCAGATAATCGCAAAAAACTGGAAATTTTTTTTCCTGATTCCAATGGAGTCAGAAATGGAATCTGGAAAAAAATCAGAAATACGCTACAGAAAAAACAGGGAGTTCACATCGATTATAAAATAGAAATGGCTTGGGAAGTGCGAAACATATGAGGCACCCCCAGTTTATTAAAAAAAAAACTATTATAGATCAAACACTAATTCCTTCGTATCAAATCCTCTGTAATGCGTATCAATCCGTGGGTATATTCAAAATTTCAATTTTTTTTTATATGGGGTAGTATCTAACCAGAGGTAGTTTCACAACCTGGAAAAAGGAATTTCAATTTTTTGAAATTTTCGCCATCTGGTGATTACAACGTTAAATTACACGTGGAAATCACGTCGCGCACATGTGCAAAGCCATTTCTTTGTCTCTTCTCTTCTTCTGAACAGATATTGAGAATTTAAAAAATACAAATTATTTAATACGATAATGTAATATGATATCGTGATAGCAATTCTTCAAAACATCTTGCCCCATTTTCCCAAGGAAATAATCGGTGAGTACAGTAAATTCTCAATAAAACACCGAAAAACTAGAGACGAAAACGAGATTATAACCTATAAGCCGGCAAATTTCATCCATAAACAATTTTTTGAAAAAATTATGGACTCATGATTAGTTTAATTTATTTTTCAGAGTCAAAATGGCAGCACCTAAACAATTGTTTTGTGGTCTGGATTACTCGACAACGCCAAATTTCGACAGTTGTTTGAGAGCAGCCTGGGATGCCAAGTGAGTTCATAAGAATTTGACATGATCTCTTCAAAAAAAAAAAAAAAGACAAGGCTAGAGGTACAGAAGTGCCTTTACTAACTGCATTGAATTCTGTGTATAATGTTAATGTCATTCAAGTGTACGTAAAGTGCATGTAATTCAATATATACTCAAAGGTCATGTTAAATACACGAAAAAGGCACTTCTGTATCTCCAGCCTTATCGAAACCAAAACACATCTGTAAAAAATTTCCTTTTTTTTTGTCTGCAGCTACAGTTTCATTCTCAGTCCAATGGTTCATCCTCAGTACATTCAAGAATTTGTATCTGGCCCAGCTAAAGACAGAGATGGTCCATTCACAAGGCCAGATCTCATATTGAAAAGTGCTGATTGGAATCGCCTTATTATCGGTAAAATATCACCAGGATTGAGAGTTGATTCACCGATTTCTCATGTTAGACAGAACAGTGAAGCAGCACTGAATCAGGAATTATCCTTTGCCTCACATCTCGGTATATTGACAGTAACATTCAAATTGAACGGTGGAATAGAGAGAAATATGAATCTAGCGAGAATTGTTTGTGATAAAATAAGTACAATAGCACCATTGAAGTTTTTGGTTCAAGTACCAATGGAAAATCCAGAGAAACAAGCAATGTCTTATTGTACTGATGATGAAATTGATTGTGAGAGTACCTGGGAGTGGTGGAATGGCTTTAGAAATGTCTGTGACACGGATAAAAAAGTCAGGCTTGCTTTGATCGTGAGTTCTGATCTTCCTGATGAGGCTGAGATCAAAAGATGGATTGGAGAACCGGTTAAAGCACTGATTTTACCTACTTCTATTTTTATGAGTAACAAAAAGGGATTTCCCGTACTTTCTAAAGCACATCAGAGTCTTGTCCAGAAATTCTGCTCTCTCAATGCACGTTTTATTATCACTGGTGCTAATAGACACGACAGTATTGCCTATTATCACAGTTATTTGGAGCATTTGTGGAAGGTAATGTATTTTTTTAAACCATTTTCTGAAGAACATTTACTATAGAAGAAGCTGGAGTAAATGAATTCGATTTTTCTACAGAAAGAAGCAGCATCAGATGGTCCACTGGAGCGTTTTTGTCGTGGCTACGAGGATTATCTCCAGATTCCTCTTCAGCCTCTGAAAGACAATCTTGATTCAGGAACTTATGAAGTCTTTGAAGGGGATCCAGTAAAATATACAGAGTATCAAAACGCCATTTACAATGCGATTCTTCATAAAATGAAATCACGAAATAAAATCACCAATCAGCTAAAAAATGACAATGCTGAAGTGACTACAGAGCAAGAGGAAGAGATTCCAAAGGAGAATGAGAATTTGAAGTACACTATTGATAAAAATGTAGAATTAATAATTACTGTGGTTGGTGCTGGTCGTGGACCACTAGTTCGTGCTTCTCTTCAAGCAGCAGATTTAGCAAAAGCACGTGTTAAAGTTTATGCAGTTGAAAAAAATCCAAATGCCATTGTTACACTTCATGCACTAAAGGCTGATGTCCTTGGGCCAAGAGTTACTATTGTTGCCTGTGATATGAGAGACTGGAAGAGTCCAGAAATGGCTGATATTCTTGTCTCTGAGCTTCTTGGCTCATTTGGTGACAATGAACTATCACCAGAGTGTCTTGATGGTGCTCAAAATTTTTTGAAAGATGATGGTATCAGTATTCCACAATCTTACACGTCATACATTGCTCCTGTACAGTCAGCTAAACTTTATCAGGGACTCAAGTCATATTATGATAAGGAAAAAGGACCATTGGCTAATTTTGAAACACCTCATGTTGTTTATCTGCAGAATAAGTATGACATTGCTCCTGTTCAACCTTTGTTCACATTTAAACATCCCAATAGAGATGCAATCATTGATAATTCAAGATATGATGTTAAGACATTCAAAGTTGAACAAAATGCAGTTTTACATGGATTCTCAGGATACTTTGATGTAGTATTATTCAATGATGTGACTTTGAGCATAGTTCCTGAAACCTACAGCAAGGGAATGATCAGTTGGTTTCCAATTTTTTTTCCAATTAAGGAACCAATACAAGTCAAAGCTGGTGATGAAATTCAGGTTCATTTTTGGCGCAGATGCACCACGAGAAACGTCTGGTACGAGTGGAGCCTGAGCAAACCAATTTCAATATCAATTCACAATCCAAATGGTAGAACAACTACTATAGGACTCTAATTTCTATTTCATTCCATTATTTCAATAATTATTAAGTGTTCGCATTGGGAAAAAATGCGGTTCATCAATCGAAATTTATGAACTTTGACAGAAGTATCAGTTATATTTCACAAATTTTCACATTCATTTAATTTACAAATTATATTGATAATTAATTCGAATATGAATGATGTTATTTAGGTTCTATACATCATGCAGTTATGATAAACTCATTATTTGCTCATTTTTTTTCTTCATTTGACCCTTAAGAAGAAGGGCTTCAGCTGATTTGAAAATTTTAACAGTTGCAACATTGGATAAATTCAATTTTTGTAAGAAAATTAATATGAAAAAGTTATTGAACGTAAAGATTCAATAAAGAACATGAGCATTGATAATTCTTCTTCTTTCTCAATGAATATGAAATAAATTAAAAATGATGATAAACACGCGTGACATACTCTTGACCTCACGTGTTCATTGAGGAATATCACGTCTCTTTCAATACTTTCTCGGGATTAATTACGATTAAAATTATAATTACTTTAATTTGCTCTTGTCTTTCTTTTTTGTTACAAAGGAAAATTTGACGGTTTATCTGAGAAAAAGATTGCACAGAAAAAAAAAAAAAGAACAAACACAGTGCAAAGGGAAGTACTTGTGATATTTTCAAGTGTTTGTCTGAGGTCAAAGGACTCCTATAGATTCCCAAATTGATAAGAAAGGTCGTATGACACAAGAGAATAACGAAAAAGAAGTGTAAAGGCCATTGGGGTTTTTCTCTATCATTCGATTTTCATCATTCGTTTGAGTCACGCGGTCTTATTCGTTCCAATTACTCGAGTGTAGTTGAATTATTCGAGTAAAAGAGAGGCTAGGGACTGAAAAATATCAAATTTTTGAGAGATTTAAGGAAGGACAGCTTTTTTAAAATGGCCCAATTAGTGAGCCAAGTTGTTAGACACAGTATTCGTTCATTTTCGTGCTCACAAACGATAAAAATCGTTAATTTTGGAGCTAAAACAAGGGAATCTACACATGTTAGGACGATTGTCACGACATCAGTTTCAAGAGCGGGTAAATTTTGAATTTTCGTAATTATTTGAAGTTACCTGAGATGATTCATTTCCTGTTTTATTTTTTTTTTTATTGTAATTGATTAATTTGTTAATTTAGAGAGATGGTTCACTGAGAAACACGAGTGGATCGAGGTAAACGGAAAAATTGGAACTGTCGGTATCTCGGATTACGCTCAGGATGCACTTGGTGACGTTGTCTATGCGCAATTACCCGATGTTGGAGCAGACATCAAAAAAGAAGGTAGGAGGGAGGTCGGGGCAATACGGACGTAAGGGGTAAAATGGACACACTCGAGTTTTCATGCATATATTATGAAAAAATCTTCAAATCAATGAAAATATTGGAGATGGATTTTTTTCAATGATTCCATCGAAAAGCTGAGGAAATTTTAGTCGAGAAACATGTGCCAGAATTATTTTTTTTTTCAATTTTTGGAGAATTCGATTTTTTGGGGAATTTTTGAAGGGTAAAGTCTTTCTATTTTTAAGCAAATTCAGTTTTTTGAGATTATCTCCGGTTCTATTAGTCGTATCGACCTGGGACCGATTTTAAATGAAAGGTGAGATCATTTCCCATCGATTTATGGGGGTTTGAATTTGAAAATATTAATTTTTCAGATAATTATGGGAACTTTTCTGAAAAATTATTATCATCGGTTTTTGCCCTATAACTATGTAAAAAATCGATATTTTCGAATCCAAAACGCCATAAATCGATGGGAAATGATCTCACCTTTCATTTAAAATCGATCCCGGGTCGCTACGACCAATAGAACCAGAGATATTTCCAAAAAACTGAATTTGCTCTAAAATCAAAAGGCTTTATCCCCCAAAAATGCCAGAAAAAATCGAATTCTCAAAAAATTGGAAAATAATTAATTCTGGCATATGTTTCTCGACTAAAATTTCCTCAGCTTTCCGATGGAATCATCAAAAAAAATCTATCTCCCACTCTTCCATCACAATGTCCATTCTGCCCCACGTTCCTCGATAACGGAGGAAAAGGTGGAGTAAAATGGACACTACAATTGAACGGTTCGAGATAGAGATTTTCTGATGATTCAATTGGAAAGCTGAGGAAATTTTAGGTGGAAAACATGTGTCAAGATTTTTTTTTCTTCAATTTTTGGGAAAATTTACTCTTTTGGCCAAGTTTTGAAGGCGTTTCTCTTTTGAAAATCGAAAAAATTCACTTTTCAGGCGATATCTCTGGTTCTATTGGTCGTAGCGATCTGGAATTGATCGCAAATGAAAGATGAGCTCATTTCTCATCGATTTGAGTGGTTCAATTTTTTTTCGAATCAATTTTTCAAATATTTATACGTCATTCTCTGAAAATCAGTTTTTGCCCTATAAGTACTTGAAAAAATTGATATTTTCCTTTTCAAACCCCATAAATCGATGGGAAATGAGCTCACCTTTTATTTAGAATCAACCCCAGATCGCTCTGATCAATAGAACCAGAGATATCCTCAAAAGCCTGAAATTATTCAAAAACAGTAAATTTTTACCTTCAAATCTTGCCCGAAAAAAATGAATTTATTGAAAAATCCCAAAAAATAACTTCTGACATATGATTTTCATGGGAAATTTTCACATCTTTCCAATGGAATCATCAGAGAAAACATATCTCCAATAATTCCATTCATTTCGAGTAATTTTCATAGTCTAAATATTCCTAATTATAAATGTTTCTTCGCTTTATTCTATGAATATCTCGGAAATGGTGAGGTTTGAAAGGATTTAACAATTTGATTCTCTTTCTTCAGAGGAAGTTGGAGCACTTGAATCGGTCAAAGCAGCTTCAGAAGTCATAACTCCAGTAAGTGGTAAAGTTGTTGAAAAAAATGATGCAGTTGAGAGTAAACCAGGACTTATTAATTCCTCGTGTTACAACGAGGGCTGGCTCTTCAAAGTTCAACTCACAAATCTGGATGAAGTCAAGACATTAATGAATGAAAAATCGTACGAAGAATTTCTAAAATCTGATCCACATTAATTAACTGGCATTTGGGAATGATTGGAGAGATTTCTCTGGTGTCTATTTATTCAACTGATTAATGTGAGAATTAGTTTCCAGCATTATCTGCTATTTTTTTTTTTTTTTTTTTTTGTAATTCTGATAAGCTCTGTCACAATCCACTCGTAGCCTTCGAATGGAGTAATTTTTATTTAGAAATGGCAATAACAATCCATCACAACTCATCTCAGATTTTTCTCTTCTGTTTTTAAGTTAATTTTCATTTAAGATTAATATGATTTTGTGCTGAGAATGGTGAATAAATAAATGCTCAGGAGCTGTTTTTTTTTTTTTTTTTTTTTTTTTATAGAGCAAAATTGATATTTCTAGGGATAAACATTTTTGTTTTTATCTTGATAATAAAGATATATATTTACATTGAATGAAAATCTTCATTTTTTTCTTTCTTTTATCTTTTTTGTATGGATTCTCTCATTTTTTTCTACATAATTTACAATTTGCCATCGCTCAACGGCAGTGTCAACAAACGCACAAAGTATTTTTTATAATTTATTTATATATTATTATAACTTGTGTTCTCCACTTGCTGTTTTTTTTCGTCTTATCGTCTATCCCCACCTCCCATTTCTGATTTTTGTTTAAATTTTTTGTAAAATTTTTAATTCCATCGAGTAAGCAATTTCTTATAATGTTTTTATTTTTTTTTATTTTTGGATTTTAATCACATCGAATATTTAAATTAGGAGATAGCTTATTTGATTTTATATATATATATATATATATATCTATAGATATATATATATATATATATTTTCACCGTTCCTCAGCCGATTAATAATAAAACTGTACATTAATTATCTCACACAATGTACAATTAAACACTTTTATGAAATATCGTGGAGATTTTCAATGTCTTCCTTTTTTTGTTCCACAAATTTTCAAAATTGTTTTTTTTTTCTCTCTCTTTTCGATGAGAACGAGCTGTTAGTTTTAGTGGAATTTAATCGGACGATTCAATAGACGTGGACGTGTCTTTATTTATACAGAGATAAAAAGGCTTTGTTCATTTGATAATTAATATTTTTTTTTTTCTCGATAATCCACTCGCTTAGTATACCAGCCCTTTTTTTCCATTTTGCAATGCCAATCAATTTGAATTATTTGAAACAAGGGCACGACACGTTATTCAATGAATTATTCTCTCCTCACGATTGTGGGAGAATGTTTCGAATATCGTCAGACCGGCACGCATTTAATAAAAACCACCTAATTAATGAATAAAAAAAAAAAATTCAACTCATTGGGAGACATCTGGATGAATGAAATTCACAGAATTTATAATGAATTGAGGCTGCTTGAGGGGCAACGAAAGGCCCAGTAAATTTCAAATTTTCAAATCTATTGTTTTAGTAATAATTATGAATTTTTGCATCAAATATCAGGAGCATCGACTTCCTAATTTTCTTCACCAGTCGTTGCCACTTCTCTATAATAAAAATATTAATAAATATCGTTGGACAATTCAGTTGTAAAGAGGTAAAACAAGACAAGTCTTCTTTTTTCGCATCAAGTTTTTTGAAAATACATTAGAAAATAACTGAGAAAGAGCAATTTTGCCCTAGAACTCTTCTGTAACTTTTGAGATTCTCAATAAAAACAAGATGAGTAATAGCACCTTATCTCGCTTAGTTTCCGAGATATTTCCTTCGAAATGACCTCGAAGATAAGTCGATTCTTCTTGTTTTACCTCTTCACTACTGAATTATTTCGAAAATTCAATGCATACAAGAGGTAACACCACTGTAGAATTTTCAAAAAATCGTTTTTTTTGCTTTAAAAATTACTTTGGACCTTTCAGATTACGGACAAGAAAAGTTATCACCTGAAACCCATTATTTCACATGAAATTTTGAATTTTTCCCAAGGCATTTCTTCATATTCATAGCCCAAGTCAAAACTTCAATCGTGTTTTTCTCGAAACATGATTTTTCAAATTGGCACGCAGCACAACTCCAATAATTTTCATTATTTTCATTTAAATCTCCCACAGCATCTTGAAAACAATATTTCGAACAGAAATACGTGGGGGTTTTTCGAAAAATTGATTTGCACGTTTTTTATTAACAAAAAATTGCCGATTTTTTGGACGCAATTTGAGTTTTTTCATTCAAATGATCACCAATTCTACAAAAAACAATATTTTCGAAATCCCCTACGTATTTTTGTAGCTATGTGTATCTACACTGAGCCTACTATTTTTTTTTTTTCAATTGAAATTTACACCAGTTACACTGTGTGCCGCAAAGTGTTTTAAATTCGAGGAGCCTCGCAAGAATGGCTCTTGTGTCGTAATTTTTTGATATTTTTTGATGATTTTTTCTTTCTGACGACTCAAATATATGCTCAATGACTCCCTCAAATATGATTATTTTATTGCCACTTTTTCTATAGAAAAAAAAAACAGCCAAAAACGCATTTTTATAGACTTTTACAGTGGTATTACCTCTCAAGTGTTTAATATGAAAAAAATAATAATGAGAATGCACAAAGTAGTAGACTGATTGATAATTATTGAATTCAATATTGAACTTGGCGATTAAAAAAAATACATTGAGGCCTTCATAAACCATCAAGTTTTTGGATAATAATGCCAATTAATTCCATCGTATTCATTCAGAAATTTTTTTTCTTAATTAAACCAGGAGAGGCCTACTTTTCCGGGTCAGAGGTGTGTTCTTCACTGAGGTATGCGGTTACTAGAGATGTAAAAGTATAAAAACTTAATACACTTAATGAAGAGGTAGTCAATCATAATTGTCAAAGTCAGCAAATACTCCTTTTTTGCTGAACTGTTCTTTTTTTTTTTTTTCTCTATGAAAAAACAATCTAATCTTTCTTTTTCGCTATCGATGAGGAGAAATTAATTATTTATGCTGTGAAATGAAACTAGTTAATTCAATTGAATGTCTTTTTGGGGTAATACCGGACTGGAAAATTTTGGGGAACTTTTATTAATTGTATTATCTCGTATTTTTTTCACCAAAATAACGAATAAAAACCTTTGAGGGAATCCTTGCTCCATTTTTTTTTAATCTAAAAAAAAAACATGAATTTTAATTTTGTTTATTTTAGGTCCAGCCTACTCGATATGCCTGTTCGAAGTTAAGGACAATCTCCTGGTGCTTATACTCCCACATTATTCTTTATCGTGTATCATAGAATAAGTGTGTTGTGTACGTGATTCAACATCCAGAAAAATAGAATATTTTCAACACTTTTAAAATACTTTTTTTTTTTCTATAATTTTACCTATTAATTAAATTTACGTAAATTTTCATTATCTAATTTTATGTGAGGAGCTTTTATTTTTTTTTATTTTTTTAGTTATTTCAAGTCGCAAAGACTCACACTCTCAGGTACATCCTCGCTGCGCGCACTTTATTATTTTTAGTTTTCTTTTTTTTTCTTTTTTTTTTTTTTAAGATTTTTTTTATAAATCGTTGTAGTTATTGTAACTGTCTAATTCTTAGCTTCAAATGTTTCTGCACCATTCTATATATCGAGCAAAGATTCCACATCGTGGTTTCAAATTTTTTTTCATTCGAAAAAAACGCGTTAAATTTTTCGCTTCTTTCACTAGCACAGTACAATGGTTATTTTTTTTTTTTAGATATCCACAAATGTCTAAAAAAAATGACAGCCTTCACAGCACTGAAAAATATTTTCTCTTTTCCATCTATTCTGTCTGTAATGTATCTGTTCAAAGAATAATGCTATGGTTCAGTGAAAAATAAAACTGAGATATTTCTCTTAATTTTTCTCGCATCCTCGTGGTTTGTTTTGTGAATTAGTGTTAATTTCTTCTTTTTTTTCAATCCATCGTCCGAGCTAAATAGATTTTTTTTTCTCTTCTTTTTAACATTCAGTAAATATTTTTTTTTTTTTTTTGTTCATTAATTATAATTAACAACTGCAATAAGACAATGATAGGTTTTGCTTAGTTGGTAAATCCTTCATCCTTCAATTCTTAATGGATATCAATAAACTATTTAGATAATTGTAATGGGACCACATAAACCTTGCTCCAATGATGCGTTTATTAACTTTTTTTTTATTTATTCTTTCATATTAATTTTTTTTTCTGTGGTTAAACGTTTTTTTTTCGTAATCCATCTTTTTTTTTTTTTATTTTTATTTTTTTCGTACTTAAAACATAAAACTCTTTATTTATTTTACAATATACAAGTAATAAAATATTCGCGATTTTGTGTGTCGTGTATTAATGTAAAATGTGTTGTTATTTTCACTCGTTTTTTTTTCTTTTTTGTTTTCCGCCACCTATGTAATTTATTTTTCCTTGAGAAAAAAAAAACAAGTAGAAAGAGAAAAAAAAAATAGAATTTTCACAGATTTTTTTCTTTTTCATTAATTTAAATTTCTAAAAATTAGTGAAGACATTAAGTAGCTAATGATTTTAATTGTTTCTCTTTATTTTTTTTTCTTCTTGTAAGCAACAGGAATATATATATTTTTCTTTTTTTTTTTTATTCTTCATTAAACTATACACAAAATATCATAATTACATATTTAACATGATGCTTGATTCCTTCCTCTCTTCCATGCTCCAAGTTTATCATTATTCATTTTCATTTGAATCAAATTATTTTTTTCATTTTATTTTCTGTAATTTTTTCATTTTAATCTATACAACGTAAATTGGAATGTGTTAACTAATATTTACAATTATAGTAGCCCTGCTTGTTGTGCAAGTGGTGAGAAAAATGCAGATTTAAAAGAAAAAAAAAACGAAAAAAAAAAAAAAAAAAACTCGAATAAACTTTTTAAACATTTCCGGAAATACTAAGGATGACCTCAGGTGGCCCGAAAAAAAAAATTGCATTCTGATTGTTCATTTCTCCAAAAATCCTACACAAATATATATATATTGCCATGGCGTTTCAAACGCATCACAATTATAATTTCCCTTCATTTTCATTTTTCCATTAGTTTGTCAAACGTCTCAAAAATATGCCCATTGAATCCCCTCATAACTTTACCACCAAAAAAAAAAAAAAAATGGCTGATTTTCATTATTTAGCTTTGGATTAAAGAGTGAATGATAATTAAATAATATTAGAGTCCCAGTTATTTTTTATTCACTTTGCTCCGTTCAATCAGTGAAAAAATATTTCATTCTCAAAAAGAAAGAAAAAAAAATGATTAAAACAAAAAAAAAAAGAATGAAGAATTTTAAAAGAAAAAAATTGCAACAGTGATTCGTTTTTTTTGTTTTGTTTGTTTTCTGTTAATTTCACAAAAATATAATATTTGATTATTCACGATTTGAAGTTTTTCCTTTTTTTTTTTTTTTTAAAACTCTATTCTGTCGTCAGTGAGAGCAAGGCTTCAGTGGTACACTTAAAAATAATTGCCTCTAGATTATTAGAAAAATAGCATTTTTACTTATTTAGACAAAAGTTGCCTGCCCTTTGACCATTAATTTTTTTCCTTTATTAATTTTTTTTTAATTTCTTCATTTATTGTTTCTTCTTTTTTTTCGTCTAACCACCCTTTGTACTGTATTCAAGGCATCTCGCTTACTTTTCCCTGCGCTTGTTTTAATATCGACCCGCCAAACTCATGAGGTGTCGTGCTCGGTGGAGGGGGGACGTTTCACTATCAATTCATCAATATTATTTATACATATATATATATATATATATTTTTCTTTTTTTCTTCAATTGATCACTCATTAGTTTTTTTTTTCTTTGTTGCATTAAATTTCATTCTTTCACCCCTTTTTTTTCGGATACATCTCTAAAACTTGAACATCAAATATAGAAAATATATGTTATGTTTATATATTTAAATACATGTGTTCATCTTTCATTTTTACATATAACTATACTTGATTCATTTCTCAATTTTTAACTATTGAAAAATACATTCATTAATCATTTCGTAATGATTATTTAATTTGAAAAATTCTTTCGCACGAAAAAAGTTTCATAATTTTGCACATAAATTCTTGTATCAATTAGTGGTTTTTTTTTTTTTTTTTTTTTGAAAGAATAATTGGGAGAGCCATTTCTCATTTTCACATACACCTGTTATCAATTTTTTCTTTCTTTCTTTTTTTGTTGGTCCAATGAAACCTAAGCTCCCGCTGGCACTCCCTTAATTAGGTACAATTTGTCTTTAGTTCGGGAACAATTACCGGGACTTACTAGACAAAATAAGTTTCGATATATCAAACTCCACGTTATATTTCATTTTCTTTTAGCATGTAGCATCTCCATTAGTAGAGTTTGAGTTGGTGCACCACCGTTGCAATGCTTCTGATAAAGATGATCCTCACCCCTGCTTGCAACCACATGGATTTCTGGTAATACTGCCAGTAGCTTGTTGAATTTATCCTGCACATCAAATAAAATATGTTTCCATTGTTTTTCTTCGAATGTTAACTATTTTTTTTTATTCTTATTTATGCAATTATGTGGTTTCCACTTGTTTTTTCAACTGTTCGTCAACTATTTTCACAATAATTAGGGGAAAAAAGTAATTAGAAAAACGTCAGTTTCTATTCATTTTTCGTGTGAAAAAGAAACTAATTGTATGAAAAACATTAAATTATCTTTTTGAAAAAAAAATATATATATATTTACCGGTATCGATGGATAACACGTTAGACAGTAGTCAAGGAGTGCCTGTTGGACCTGCTCGTGGCCCTCCTGGACGTGTTTCTTGTTGACCAATCCCCGTACATCTAGGAAAAAGCCAAGAAAAGCAAAAAAAAAAAACAATTTAATCAACTAAATGTCATTGATCTGTTGTAAATAATATAATCGCCTTACCGTGATTGAGCAGCATGAGGAACTTGATGCAAATATAATCAGAAAGATCGAATTTTAATTCCTGAAGTTTCTGGGATAGGTCGTTGAATAGATCAGCTAAGGAAGGTACACCAAGTAGGCCGAGACAGAGGAGATCAAACTTTTGGCCATTGTGTAGTGTTGTCTCGTCTGGTAGATTATTGTGTAACCTCTGGTGAAGATGATCTAGCACCAGCATGTCTGACCAAGAGTGCTGCAGTAGCTTCATTTGGTCATCAACCTGGCGAATAAAAATTATATTTAATAAAAAATAAAGCCGCGAAAAATGAGCTACATATGTGTATGGAGTGAGAATGACGTGCATAGAACTTATTTTAATTCGCAAGTCTCATTGACTGTGGACTGATAGTCTAATCAGCCCTGAAGATAACGAGAGAAATAATTGAAGTGTAATTTTTTTTGTTGATACACTTGGCATGCTTGTATTCAACAGAATACACAACTCGATAAGCTGATAATTATTCAGTAGTTTGTACAGGAAAAGGAATTAAAAAAATTGGCAAAAAAAAGAGAGAGAGGGCAAAAAAAAAGAAACAGATTTTTTTTCAATGAATATTTGATACAATTAGTCGCTAATGTGAGTAATCAAAAGTGTTTGGGGACGGCTACAATAACCTAGAAACGTTTCTTGTTATGACCCAGATATGAGGCGATGCTTGAAATCATTCAGTGATTGTGCAACAACCGAGCTGGTTACCTCACATCCCAACACACTGTGCTAGCGTTGGTTCTCTCTAAACCAGCGTCTTACCACCAATATCCAATGGTTAATATCATTTGCGTTCACAATTACAACTTATATTTCTCTGTATAAAATTGACTTTTAATACATTGAAAAGATGAAATGTATAAAGAACATTGAAGTAAATTGACTATTAACGAATAAAAATGAATACTTGGGAAGAATGCTGTTTTTAATATCTGCTTTGATTTGAAAAATTATTGATAGGAAAGAAAATAAAAAATATATTATTATAAAATAGAAAAAAGAAACAAACCTTGAGATCTTTGAAGAAAACGGAATTTCTCGCCCAATCAACTTGAGAAAAGAGATTCTGATCTAGCACTTTGCACATTAGTTCAAATAAATCAACTTCACACTGATTGTACGTTTGATTTTGTAATAAACCAAATAATGATGCTTGCCACTCACGATCATCAACAGACTGTACAAAGTCTCTTATCATTGGACTAGTTTTTAATGTTGCAGTTGACGGTGTTGGTACTGGATTTTGACCATGTGATTGACTGGATTGTTCACCAAAATTGAATGCCTTAGGGCTTGAGGTAGTCGAATTGGCTGCCCACAATTTACCATCGAGGCTTTGATTAGGATTGTACATGTGATTACCACCAGTCAATGTTGGCTGTGATGATGGTGCTATGAGCTGATGTTGTCCAGCATTACCAGCTCCATTATTATTATTATTGTTGTTATTATTATTACCACTGGGTTGTGTTGTTACTAAGCCAGCAGCAACAGCAGCTGGCGATGGACTCGAGTCTGGTGATGATGTTAAACTCGAGACTTGAGGTATCTGTATTTCCTGTTTAATATGAAGAAATGGCGTTACACCAGATGAGTAACTAGTTGGATCACCTAAGCTACCACGTATCGTTTGTAATGCAAGTTGACGCTGTCGCAGTAACTGCAATTTTCTCGCTCTGTCTCTCTTGTACATTGGCCCAAACTTGTTTCTACCGCCTCTCATCCTGTCTGCACGTACAGCTAAACAAGAGAGAAAAAAAAAAATACAAAAACATATTTTAGTATTGTGTAAAACATTCTACTGAATAAAAATGTGCATGCATTTTAAATTTATCCTCTTTTCTTTAACTACTCGTTGCATGTTTTTTTTTTTTTTTTTTTCATTTTCACATGATTGAAACTATCTCTCTCTCTCTTCGTATATCTCTGTTACGTCCTTGAACTAAATTTGCCAGTTAATTTCAAATCGACCTTGATGAACAGTGAAAGCGGAAATGGGCCCAAGATAATTACTCGGAAGTTTCTATCGATTTTTCCTATCAAGGATCAATATTCTCATGTTTCTTTTTTTCTCAGCCATTTGAGCTCCATTTTTTTTTTTGTTCTTCTATCGATTTTTTTCTTTTTTTTCATTGATCTACCTATTGTACAAATTGTAACTTTAAAATTGGAGGTAACGTCCTTGAATTCACATACGGTGAATAAACACGCATCCCAAGTGGGGCCTCCATAAAACGTAAGTATGTCGAGGCCACGCCATGGAGTGTCTTCCTGTTTCCCATCACGCGGGCCCCCATCCCCTCTGTTCCTCAATCAATAAGAAAAAGAGTATTTTCAAAGAAATAAAAGGCAAAAAAAATTCATACGAGAAACGTACGGTGCACTTGAAGTCAGACTCGACGATTTTTTTTGTCCCTTGTATTTCAATTTTTTTTCCTCTCTTCGCTTAACTTCTTCTTTTTTTTTATTTATTTATTCATATACGCATTCAGCATTTTACATTCAGTATAAGTAATCAAATAAATTGATCCATAAAATTTGAAAAAAAAAAAAAATTGACTCAGTATTTTAGCCCAATTCAGAAGCGAAAAATAAAATATTGAAATTTTTGAAATTGTTTCCAATTACAACCTTGAATACTTTTAAAGCTTACAAACGTTCTATTTAACGCACAGATGCGTCAGTTTGTATTTGCCAATTTAACAATACATCGTCATAATTAAATTTGTATTCAATCATAGTGTCATTGATTTTCCTACATTATCATGCAATTCCTTCTCTTTTCTCGGGTTTTTTTTTTCTTTTTTCATACGAAAAATAATTGTGCCATGAGGTTATATACTATTAATAGGAATTTAGTGATGTAAAAAAAGGAAAGAAAAAAAAAAAAAAAAGGAAAATGAGAAAAAAAACAGAACCAACTGTGGTCAAAACCTTTAAACAGCGTTGCCTATTTTCGTGGCAGTTTGGAGCTGGTTAAAAACAGTTTTTTATATATATATATACATATACGAGAAGGCCCAAAGCAAGTAAAACCAAGCGCGCGCACAATTTTATGTTGAGCGCGCCACTCGTGTTGAAAGTGAAAGGAGGTTGAATCGCTCGCCCGTCCACTTCTGCCTGCGTTTGACTTCTCCCCTTGCCCTCTTGCCTCCTCTTCGCCCTTTTTTCTTATTTTTTTTTACAAACTCTTGTGTGCGCTACTGCTCCTTCGTCAACTGCTGCAATGAGATTTAATACCTCAACTACACACATACACATCCTGCAACTGAGCCTTGTTACCATGCTTGTCTTTACCCTGTCGGCTTGGATTTACTCGAAGTTCTTCATTTTCACATAACATAAGCTTTTGTACTAGTACAAAAAACGCTTACGTCTTCATAAAACTTCGAGGACAAGTTCATCAAGTAATCCAGAATATACCATGATTTTTTCGAATTTTTTCACCATTGAATAATGAACGAAAATAATTATCAAAGTTGGAACTTGTGTATAGGACGACATGAACAGGCAGATAACTTAGCAAAATTACTACTTTACCAGCATGTTATTAAAGGGGGAATTAAGCTGAATTCCCTCGATGTTCATGTCGTCCTATATATAAGTTCCAACTTTGATAATTATTTTCGTTTCTCATTAGGTGGTGGAAAAATTCGAAAAAATCATGGTATATTCTGCATTACTCAATGAACTTGTCCTCGAAGTTTCATAAAAACGTAAGCGTTTTTTGGTTCAGTACAAAAGCTGAAACCTCCTTAACTTTTCTCTATCCCTGATATTTTCTTCAACTCCCCTTAATGCTGATGCATCTCCCATGAAAAAAGAAGGGTTAAAAATAAGTAAAAACCTGAGGGCTGACGCTATTTAAATAATTGGAAACTGTATATAAACACTGTAATCACATATATTTATGTTGAATAAATCGATTTTGACTTGACTTCATTTCTAACTACTGTACCCATCCGAAATCCCTTGGTTTTTTACTCAACCAAGTGATACATCATTTGGGGCCGCCCATTACGGACCTTTTCCACTTGGAGATAACTATTTTTTTCTTCTTTTCTCTGCGTATTCTCTCTCATTTCAAATACACACAGCATAGAGAAAAAAATTTGAAAAAAAAAGATTCTTTTCATCTTTGAATTCATTGTCTTTTTTTTTCTAATTTTCAATTTTGAAAAAGAATAGATGTCATTTGTCAAATGAAATTTAATCTCTTTACTCAAAGAGATTTGCCTTTGAATCTCGTCAGTTCTTTCTACACACAGAGAGGTACTTTATGAATTTGCCAGGTCAAAGAGAATCCTTTATACTTGTTTTATTTTTTTCAAGAATTCTCTTTTGGATATTTTTTTGTTTTCTCTATGAAATTAATGGTAGAGAGCTTATTCAAAGTGGGCCCAGAAAGAGGAGGTTTGCGCAAAAGAGTTACACACACTTGCAAAGGTAAAAGTGAACGAGGGAGAGATAGAGTCTGACCGAGATATTTGGAACGATATATATATATATATATATTTCTTTAAAAGCGACGATCCAAAGGAGTTGAGAAAAACAAGTATTCGAGAACCCATGAGATTGTGAATTAAACCGTAGATAAATTAATCCATGAAATACGAGAAAATAGATCAGAGTTTAGTGTATTCAATCCTCCTCGATTCTCCCATTACGTCTCGCCTCTCCTTTTTTTTTTCTCCTTCTTTCCAAAATGTTTTGAGTAAGAGTTGAGCATAGGAATAAAAAAAAAAAAAAAAAAGAATGCATAATGAGAAGATTCGAGGTAGTTTACTCGTGTACTTTGTGAATTATGCAACAATTTCAACGAGCACAATACAAAACGCCTACCGGAAAAGTTTCATTTTCGTGGAATTGATGGACACAAGAGTGTGAGCCAAAACTATGGCTTCCAACAAAATGAAAAATATACAGAAAAAAAAAAAACAAAGAGTAAATGGATAGAAAAAAAAAAAAAAGAAACTTTTTTTCTTTTATCCATGTTTTTTTCTATTAGATTGCCAGAAGGAAACGGAAAGGCGTGTGTATAAACGTTGAATTGCGGAATAGAACTCGAGGAAGCTCGTCTAGTGCCCGTATCACATGTGTTCCATTCTCTCTAATGTGCCTCATTCTCAACTCCCGTTTGCCTGCGTGGGCTAGATTAAACCCATGAAAAGAAAAATAGAGGTAGAGAGAGAAAGAGAGAATAATCAAAAGTTAATGCAAATTCAATACATTCAATCCCCTTTTTAAATACTCGAACAAAACATTGTGTATTGATAATTTTTTCTTCAATTTTTCTCTTTGCAAATAATGGGAGAAAAGTTGAGATTTTTTTTTTTTTTTTTTTTTTTGAAAAATCACTGGATGAAACTCTGGACGCTCAGCGTGGGTGTTACACAATATCTGTCCGCCTCAGTCTAACCTTTTTCCCCCACTTTGAAAAATTGCAGGAGGGAACACGGTGTCGAGCCCATAGAGGCGCAGGAGTCAGACAATTCCCTCTCTTTTTACTCCTTTAAATGACTGAGGTACGAAGAGCATACAACTCTTCATGTACCATTCTACCCATCCCTCCCCCCCCCACTCGCATTTTATCCCTCTCTCTCGCTCTTTTTCGTTTTTTTTTTTCGCTCATTCAACACGCGGGTCCAAATGGGGCCTCAGGTATGCCATACACCAACTGGGATCTCTCTATCTCTCTCTCTTCTCTCTTGCGACATTATACAATAATTATGAAATTCGTAAAACTTTCTGAAACGTAAGATTCGTTCCCGATTACTCGTTTGTCTCTCGTTAATTCACAATTAAATTCAATTGAATGGAAATAGGGGAGGGGGGGGGGGAACGAATTTTCTCTTGGTAATTTATTTAAATAAATTACTCTGACTTTTAGCTGTTGTAAAAATAAATTTTAATTACAAGTCAACTATCAATAAATGAATATTTCTTGGGTGTAATAATTTAATTAAAAATAGTAATAATAATAATAAACCAGGAAATGTAATGAATTTTACAGTCAGAAATTTTCAATGGACTCGTGTTTGGGTACTCGTTTACGATACAGGAGAGGGGGGAGCCCCTGAAATTTTCACTTTTATTGGAGGATATAATTCGTAAACTGGTCACTTCACTGTGAAAATTTGCCTGGGTCCTTAATGGTAGTTTGTGTTATTAAAGGAGACATTATAAATCTCAATTCATGGGTACATTTGCAGGACATGTGGTGTGCATGTGGTGCAATGATTTACAGCAAAAAAAAAAAAAACCAAGTCTTTGAAGGGAAAAAACGTGAATTCATGGACTCCCGGGGAAAAAAGCAGTATTGAGGTTTTTTCTTCTTTTTTTTTTGTTGCGAAGGTGAGAGGGTTGGCCTTCTTCGTCTGATGAAGGGAAAATGTTATTAGACTTGGGCTTCGAAGAAAGAAAGGTAAAAACGAGAAAAACAACCATTGACGAAGGTCCTCTAGTGTCTCTTGGTCAGTGTCAAGGTCGGATTGTGTGGCATCCACACGTGATTAATCGACGTTGAAATGGCAATTTTGCCGAACCGACACATAGACATACAACCACTGAGTCAATGTCAACTGTGGCCTGGAGTCAGTGTCAATTTGGAGGAGGGGGATGGGAGGAAAAGGAAAATTGGTAGTAGCTCGATGATGAAGATTTGACGGTGAAATATTGATTGGCAATTTCCCTTGAGCCAATAGAAAAACATGATAATTTTTTTTTTTTTTCTTCTACTTTGCTCCCTCAGGTGATGAAAAAAATATCCATTAAGAGACTTTTATTACTGAATATTTTTCAGCTCACAACGACGTTTCTACTCCCAAGGGTAAAATAAATGTGTACAAGAGTTCTTTGATAATTGGCTGGAATTTAATTTTTGGGTGTACGCAGACAGTACGCAAAGTCGGCGACCAGTTACACCGGTTTAATTATGCTCGTTATAAAACAGTATATCTCTTAACCCTCGGGTTCTTACGCAATGACTTTTTTTTTTCTTCTTTTTTTTTTCTCTCTCTTTTTCTCAAACGATCGATGTACATCGATCCTCGACACACTTTTCTTCTGCACTTTAAAAATAAAGAATAAAAGGCACAACTCCACAATGAGAATAAGTGCACAATACAATTTTAATACCTCAAAAATTCATAATATTACGTTATTTAATATTTAATTTGGCCCATTTTAACCACGAAATGCTTTTTTTTTTTTTTTTAATAATGAGGAATTCAAAACTTTTACTTGAAAAAATTTCACGCAAAAAAATGCTGAAAATTATTTCGAAGAAAAAGTTGGGCCACTTAATTCGCCTTTGTCCCACGTGTGACCTAAATATATATTCCACACCCATCAATCAGAAGTAAAGAAAAGAAGGAAAAAAAAAAAAAAATCTAATTTTTTTTTTCTTTCCAAAGCATACTTCAAGTGTTGTGAAAACGTGTGTGAATTATAACGTTGATGAAATACTTGAAAATATTTTTCAAAAAATTCCGGGCAATTAATTTTTATGATTTCCAGAGGCCCCTTTGGGAAGATTGTATATTACTTGAATACAACACACAATACAATGCCATGACGAAGCCCACGTGCATGCCATAAGACTTGTCTTAAGAGACCAAGTGAGTCTCCTTTTGCTAGTACATGAATTCATTGTATATATATCTATATATATATACTGAGTAAAACGGTGTGACGAGGCGTGCCACACGCGTCATCGTTTCCCTTTCGATAATCGCTAGTAGTGCACCAATCTCCAAGTACCCAGCTCGAATCGAATTAAAAAAGTTTCAGGTCAATCATAAAATCCCAAGAATCTTCTGTAACATTGTAATCTTGAATCATCCGAATTTCGTTCTACCCTTTCAAAGCCCACTAATCCAAAATTCAACCGAGCCAACGAGAACGATCGATCAAGCCATGAAATTTATTTCAAATTCATTTCATATCCAATTTGGGAATTTTGGAGTTGAAAAAAAAAGAAAAAAAAAATGAACTCGCCGTCATTTGGAAAGTTAGTTGGATACACGAATAGAGTTTCACAATCGTTTTGAGTGTGTTTGTCAGCGCCACCGTGCGGCAGTACCAAAGGCAAGCGTGAAATAATTGCGACAACATACAGAGGAGAATTCCCCTCCTCCCCCCTCTTTTTACCTCCTCCTCCTACCTCTTCTAATTCTCATTTGTAGATTCATAGTATAATCATCGTCAGACGTAGAGATAGAGATAGAGAGAGAGAGAGAGAAAGCCTTGGAATAGGCCTAGACCCAGTTCCACCACCAACAATTCCTCCCCCTATTAACCTCTAAACACCGAGAGATTAGAGAAAGAAGAAAGAGTCTGAGAAAATCTATTATCTTTAAAAATTGAAATTTCGTCTATTTTTCATTAGAACACATTACGAAATAAGAAAGTTTACGAGTTATCTTTTTTGAATATCTTTGACTCTCTATGTGTGTTGAGAAACTGAATCAAACTCTTTTTTAATTTTTTTTTTTTTAACTCTTTTCGTTTTTTTTTTTTTCGGGTTTTATGGGAACCGGTGCAGAGAGAGAGAACAAACTAACCGACATGAGAGGAGGACCGGAAGTACTGCATGACGTCACTTTCAGCTCAACCAGGCAAGGAGCGAGGGATTAAAAAATAAAGAAAAAATAAAAAAAATTGTATATAGGAGAACGCGTTGGCGTTCGACGCACGTTTTTTCTTTTTTCATACGTCGTGGTTAGTTTACAATGGCAATGCCGTTTGTGTGACTTTAATTTGCGTCGCCTTTTAATTCGCAAAATTGTCATGTTCTGTAGTATTTTTATCATTTTCTTTTTTTTTTCTATATTTTATATCAATTTAAACTATCTATCACTTTTATCAACTATGTTTTTACCAAGTGTAAACAAAAAATTACGTGTAACTATAAGTTGACTGATATTCAATGAAATTTTTTCTATTAAAATTATGTTTTATTTATTCATCATTTTAAATTGATTCGAGATATGGTCTATTGAATAATTTAATGTAACTAATAAATGTGTAAATTGGAGTTAAAATGCAGAAACTATTTTAACGAGTTAATTTTTATCAAATGTAAATTATCTCAAATCAATTTATTTATCTATATATATATATATATATTTTAGAAAAATAAATGTAAAATTCAACTAACCTTCAAGCTTCATGCCCACCTCTAGGCACTTCTGGAACCTGCAGAATGGACACCTTTTTCTCTGTGTTTTATCAATATGACATGATCTTTCAGCAACACACGTGTAAACCTTTTTATTTTGTACAGTACGTTTGAAGAAACCCTTGCATGATTCACAAGTAAGAAGGCCATAATGATATCCAGAAACTTTATCACCACAAACTGGGCACAATTCTTCAATAACATCCTTAGTATCCGGAAAATCCGATGTACCTGGTACTGAACCAGTTACAATACCAACTTGTCCAATACCAGGATGACACACATTACCAGGTACTTGTCCAGAACTACCAACATTTTGATTGGTATTACTATTAGTAGCGCCAGCGCCATTATTACCACCACCACCACCTACACCAGTTGTTGTACCACTTGGATTACCATTTGTTGTATTGCCATTACTACTGTTGTTGCTATTACCACTTTGATAATTGCCACTTGTTGTTTCAATACCACCACCAGATGTACCGCAATTACCACCACCTCCTGTTGGTGAAAATAAACACGTGTATACTTTTTTATTGCTGCATGGTGAACTATTACGTTTGAAAAAACCTTTGCACGATTCACATGTCAATAAACCATACTGATAACCAGACATTTTATCACCACACATTGGACATCTTTCTTCTAATGCAATAGCATCAAAAAATGCTGATTCAAAACCAAGTACATTGCCACTCTGTGTTGTACTACCAGATTGACTTGATTGTGAGCTTTGACTGTGATTTGCTGATAATTGAGTTTGTGATTGCTGTTGGCACATTGTCGTTGGGGGACTCTGTGCACAACTTGCGTATGGTGAGGAATTGTATTGGTTAGTTTGTTGTTGTTGTTGTTGTTGTTGTTGTTGCTGCTGTTGAGCACCACTGGGACCATGTGGACTACCCTGTGGGCTCAAGTGAAAAGGCGACATGTTCAGGGACATCAGACCCGAATGTTGCTCCATGTCCAATAACATATCACCCCCGCACGAGGATCGCACACTCGGCACATATAGAAACTCAGATATTCAAGTCTCAAAGCCTTTTTTTTTTTTTTTTAATCAATGTTTTTTTACTCAAAACTACTTGTCATATATTCTGATCTCAATGGAGGATCTCTTGTTCTTTCTTATTGTTTAATCATAAAGTGGGACGAGTTTTTCTTTTTTTTTTTATTTTGGAGTTTATACGTTTGTTTAATGGAATTCACACAGACACACTCAATGTCCATCACTCACACACAGACACACACACACACAAAAGTTGGCAGAAAAGAAAACCTCATCTCAACACGCGCGTCTTCACATGGATCGATCTCTTCGTCTGAACCATATTCAAATAAGCCTCACAATTTGAAATATATAATTTTTTTTTTTTTTTAAATTATATTCAAGATAAAATGATTATTATTATTATAATTATTTTCCTTCACTGCAATCCGAGTTACACTTGTCACTGTTTTGTTTTCCATAAATAAATTCACAATTTAAATTAACATTAAACTTCAATTGATTTGACTGGCAAATTTTAATTGTTTGAATAGGATAAATTCAATTTTTTGGAAATAATTTTTTCGAAATAATGAGGAATAGAAGAAGAAAAACAAAACTGATTCAATTTCGTGTCAAACTAATTAACAGAGGGATGATTTTTTGGGGGAATTTAGCGAGTTAATAATAATATAAAACCGGAGGCGAGTGTAAGTGCGACCTGACAGCTCGACTATCTGCGTGCGACTAGCTGCCTTCTCGCCTCGTTGCTCTCCTGAAGGGCCCGCCCTCTTCTGTGCCTGTGCCTCTATCCGTGGTGTAAGTACCCCCTCCCCTTCTTGCCCTCCTCCACGTTCTTTTTTTTCACGTACGTAATACTGGCCTCACTGTACTCTTTTATATACATATATATATACATAAATGAAGAACTACCACGAGCGCGCCCTCCACCCTGCCCTCGTACCGGCACCAAAATCCAAATATTTATATATATATATATACATATATCGTTGATAATCCAGAAGAAACTAACATCCAAGTAGAAGAAAAACAAGTAGTAGTGGCACAGTACTGCACAGACCCAAACTCTCTGTTCACTCACGCCCTCTCAATGAATACGAATGAAAATTTCCGACTAAAACTCCGCAGAAAAATCAAATGAATTTTTTTTTCTTTAATAATAAAATGACAACCATTAAAAAAATAACATGGAAAAATTCCTACTTGTTAGGGAGAAAAAGGAGAGAGAACTTTTAATTCTCAATTTATTGATATAATGTTTTTCTTCTTTTTCTTCTTCTTCTTCTTCTTTCTTTCGTATTTTTCTTATTTTCTGTGTGTGAAGAAGAAAAGAGTCACGACGAGGAATAAGTGAAAGTGATCCAGAGGCGCATGCCAGAACGCTCGGCCAGGTGCCACTATGAGCGCGCCCCTCCAGAGGGTAGGGGCAATGCTGAAGTAGAAGGAGGTAGGCTTGGGAGACGGTAAAGAAGGAGGAGGAGGAGGAGGAGAATGAGCGAGGGAGAAGAGGAGGAGGTGGAGGAAACCAAGAGTGGGCATTAAAAGCGGGGAGGTAAAAGACAGGGCGGGGGGAAGGGGGGGTCGGTGAGGCTGCGCGGGATTGGTATTGCAGGAGTGGGGATGACCTACTTACAGAACCAGGTCTATGTCGGCCGGAGAAATATTGTCCGAGTTTGCGCGAAACTACAAAGTACCAAACGATAATTTTCCTTGTTTTTTTTTGAATTTTTTTTTCTTTTCCCAAACAGACGAAGAGGGCCAATCAATTAATCCACACTTCTAGGCCTTTTAATCACTCGTCGTAAATAGTCAAATTACTTGATAAGTTTAGAGGGGGGGAGAGGGAATACACATTTGTAAAAATAATAATTCGAGAAGATTAATTGACATGGTGTTCTGATTTCATTAGTATTTATTTGAAAATACTTTGGCTCCTTTATTTTTTTGTTATTTTTAGCAGGTTCTCTTCTTGTGGCCTCGCTGGTTCGATGGTGAAAGTTACGTTTGAATGAATTTGGAAGAGCCCACCCACTCTCGAGTTAAAGCCGTTCTCGATGGTTTAATGAAGGGTTACACAAGGTTACGTCACACGTGAAATCGGTGAAATAAAGGAGAAAAAATGTGGAGAGAAAAAAGAAAAAAAAAAAAAAAAAAGGAGCGCTGATTTTATTTTAATCCTCTCAAATAAAGATGAGTGGCAGGAACAATAAGATGATGAACAACTGTTGTTTCAGAGATGAGAACTGATAAATATTTAATCACGAAATTAAGAGGAGAAAAATGAAAAGAGACGAGTTTTTAGAGATATGATGATGATGAAAAGAAAAAAAAAAAAAGGGCCTGGCTTGGACAAGCCATGGCATCCAATACACACACGGGGCTGTGGCTGGGTCAACAGCAATGCCGTTGGCACTCCTCCGGCATTCGATGTGGCGCACTCAACATTTCCCCCCTCCCCCCACTCTCTTCACTCTTTCTCACCCCCTTAGTCTGCCATAGTCTCTCTTGTGCCCCTGTCCCACCGCAACTCCTTTATCATTCCATCTTTCTTATGGTAATACTGCTGGCTCTCTTGCTCTCACTCTCGGTGCTATTACGAAGCTCGTCCGATGTGCACCGACTACTGGGGCCGTCATAGTGGGGAGACCCACTGACCCAGTTCGATGAGAACATGACGCAGTCCTGCGACTCGTTCGCGCGCTTTTTTTCTCTTCTTCGTACGTTTTTTTTTTTCTTCTTATTCTTCGTGTTTTTTTTCCATTATTTTTTTTTTTTCATTACATCTTCGGGAATTTACCTCGATGCATGGAAATTAATATCAAGTGAATTATTTTCTTTGGAAATAATGCAAATTATCGGAGTTAATCGTTTAATTTCGAGAGATGGAAATTTTTTTGAGGATTGCACTGTTAAAATGAGGAAATTTGCGGTGGAAAGCATGTCAGAATTAAATTACAATTTTTTTTTTTTAATGAAAAATTTATTCTTTTGGAGAAGATTTGAAGAGGTAAATTTTTTGAAAATTGATGAAAATCAGTATTTTGGAAATATCTTGGGTTTTATCAGTCGTTTATTATCGATTTATGAGGATTTGAAGAAAAAAATTTGAATTTTTAATGTATTTTTGCGAGCAACAGTGATTTTCATTAAAAAAAAAAACATAAATACCTCTAAAATTGATCATTTTTATTTAAAAACCCCATAAATCCATGGCAAATAAGCTCAGCTTTCATTTACGTACAACCTCAATGCACTACGACTGATAGAACCAGAGATATTCCCAAAACAGTGATTTTCATCAATTTTGGAAAGGGTTACGCCTTCAAATTTTGATTGAAAAATCAATTTTTCAAAGAATCCATAAAAAATGATTTCTGACACATGTTTTCAACCGCAAATTTCCTCAATTTTTCGATAGAATCATCCAAGAAAAATTCAATTCCAACATTTCCATAAAAATTCCAAATTCACCCTATTCTTTCCAAACTATTGAGTTATATCACTGATTTATTCTCAATTGATTTATTCGTAAAAATTAAGATTGAGCTTAATCGAAATGGAAATGTTTTGTTTCATTGACGATTACTTGCAACCCCTCTCGAGCAAGTGGGCGTTTTTTTTTTCTTCTTTTTCGAAGGGGTACACAGTAGGTTTTAGTAACCAGGCAAGCATATCGACTTCAATATCGACGAAGGAAATCCTGTTTTACGCCCTGTGGCCCTCTCTGTGCACCTGAATGCTCCAATACCTTGTGTCCTTTTGTTCAGAATTACATCGTTCCATACGCCCATCAATACATATATATATATATATTATAATAAAAATAAATAAAAATACCTTCACCCTATTATTTCTCTATTTAGATCACGAAATCTTTGTTCACCATTATAACATCGGAATTGAATAGAAATTTTTTCGTTGATGAAAATGTAAATGGGGTCTATTCAATAATACCACCGGATATGTGCTATCGGGGGGGGGGGGGGGGGGGGAGGGGATTTTTTGGGGAAAAAATCAAAATCGACAGAGAGAAAGAGCAATGAAGAATATCATTTTTTTTTTTTCCCCCATAATTTTCTTATGTAAGAAATCACAAATGATTTATGAAAGAAGAGTGAATATTTGCTCGTGGGAGTTTTAAACGAAAGGGAAACTCTCCACTCTCAGTGCTGGATGCACGAACGAGAGGATGTGGCACGAACGAGAGTGAAAGCAGTGACCTAGAAACCCGTAACTGCCGAAAAAAAAAAATAATGATAATAATAATAATAATAATAATAATGATTCTCTTATTTTGTACCCATTCTCCTTAAACTTTTTTATTTTTATGGGCTACAGTATTCTTGATCACCGATTGTATATTGAGAGCACACAAGATAAAAAGAGATGGACTAACCTACTACTACTACAACAACATCAGTGTCATAACCCATCCCTGTCCTAACCCAATTTTAAAATTGTAGAGAGCTCCAATTCCCACTTGCTCACCAAGCACTTTTATCATCTTCGTGACACATCTAATTATTATCGCTTTAAATATTTTTTGATTTTTTTTTTTTTTTATTTTTTTTTTTTTAAATGCCTGACTCATTCAGGGTCGTGGAGTGATAAACACCCCATGATCAGGGCACGATTAGCAAGGTTGCCCAGTAAGTCCTTTACCCGTATATCTGAGCGAAATTATACCGTCATTATCGGCAATGACTATTTCTGTGTCGCAGTATATATTTTATTTTTTTTTTCTCTCAATTTAATATTAAGGAAAAATTGTAGACAATTTTTCATGATATCCAATTTTTTTTTTTTTTTTTCTTTTTTTTCTTCAATTTCACCTGAATAGAATAGATATTTATACACTCTCTTTTAAGAGTAGTTCTAAATAATTTCACATCATTCAACAAATAAAGCCTGTCTTTATGAGTATCTAGTTAAGACATTTATGGTACTTTATTTAGGTAAATTACACGAAGTGTGTGAGAAAATGAATTTGTATGATTTTTCATAAAATCCTTCGTAAAATAGAAAAATTTATTGTAATTATCAGTGGTAATTGTGAATTCCAATGCATTAAATATCACGATATCTTAGTACGTTTTATTATTATTATTATCACTTTTTTTTTAAATTTATTTATTCTCCACGTCTTTTTTTTTTCTCCCTCTCGATTTTTTTTCTTCTTCTCTCGTGTGTCTCGAGCACAAGTTTCTCGTTTGTGTGTGAGAAGTGTGCCAAGGCCCTAACGTGCCCCACTCCGGCGTTCCCCATTTTCGAAACTAAAAGTAAAATCTAACTTCATTGTGTGTCTCTTATACAAATGTGAAATCATATGGAAATTATAGAAAAAAAAAAAAAAAACTTTTTTTTTTTTAGAATAGAACGTGTTAAGAGGCGCGTAACCGTGATATATATATATATTTTTGTCGCACTATAACGAAATAATGGTCTACGTGAGGAAAAGTGAACTACTTAGAAAAAATTTAGAATTTTTTTTTTTATATTTTTTTTTCCTTCATTTTGGGATGAGTTGAGCCTCACTTTTTACAGTATTGGGCAACTACAGACTCACGAAATCGTCTTTCGAGATTTCGGGGCCTTTTCCAAAGCTCATAAAATCATTTCTCAACAATTTTTTTTTTTTTTTTTCAAAATTTATATTACTTTTTTTTTTCGATCAATGACAAAATGAAAAATACGATAAAACGATGAAGATGGAGGCACTTGAGATCTAACGTGTCAATGCAAGCTGATTCATACACACGTACATACTGCAATGATGCAGAGTAAAATCATGCGATATACACACACATACATGTATGAGAGTCTCGCCAAATCCCCCCACCCCCTCCCCTCTACCATGTGGGTAACTGTGTCAAGGTCATGTGAACTGGGTCAAAAACCCGTGACTGTGATTCGTGGCAAATTTTACAACTCACCAAAAAGACTCAAATTACATCATCATCTTCAAATAATTTTTCCTCTCTTCATTTTCGTTATAATTTTAGAGAGGTGGATTAAATTGTTTGGATGAGAAACGAGTAAATTGTTGCTAGTAATCTGTTACAAATCTCCATTAATTTATTATCTTTTGGAATTAAAGAGAAAAAAAAAAAAAAGAAGTAGTGGGGGAAACAAAAAATTCATCAAGAAAAAGATCATTACATCATTCTCAAGGATATCATTCTTCAAATTTAATTTACAAAAAAAAAAAAAAATTACGTTGATTAGGTTTATTATTTTTTCTCAACATTTTATGATGATAAATTCTCGAGATAATGAAGAAATTGAAGAAACGAAAAAAAAAAAAAAAAAAAACAAGTCAAAATTTTTCCCAAAATATTCTGCAAAATTCCCCTTCATTGTATACCTGATGAACTGGCAGGAGGTCTATCGGTCAGGGATGTCTTGCCCCTGGAGGTCATAAATAATTCTACAGGAGGATAAATATTTTGAGTACCATCCCCTTTCACTTGGGTACAACTAACCGAGGCAAAATAAAATGTTAAGAGTGACGGTGGGTTACGGTGACGAATTATTGCGTGCTATTCACCAACGGTAGTTTTATTTTCTTCCTTTTCTCAAGCTTCCTTTTTGTTTTTTTTTTTTTTTTCTCTACCGTTTTTCCCCAGTGACCCAGTGCCCCGGAGAAAATTCATCTTTTCTACACGATATTGCACCATAGTCGGTAAAATTTTTCGTAAAGGTATATATCTATATATTCTGAGAAAAGGGAGACCCATCAGGAAACTTTCGCCTCCACTTTTGTGTAAATTTTTACTGTCCAAATTGACGGTAGTACAGAAAAAAAAAAGAAAATTTAGTGAGTAAACCCATGGAAATTGGATTTTAAACGCTCAATAAAAGAAAGAAAACACTGTCATTTCTTTCTTCTTCTTCTTTTTCTTTAATTTAAAAAGTTTTTTTTTTTCAACCAAGGTTGAAAATCGAATAAATCCTGTACAGAGGCCAATGATAATGAGGAACTCTAATGACCCGCATATAATTTCCCTTCTGAAATTATTTGCGATCCAGAGCATCGTGATACTCGTTTCTTTCTCTCTCTCTCTCTCTCTTGTCTGGTACGAGAATCCGACTATGGCGATGCACGTGACGCGACACAAAATACCCGCAAAAAGAATTACACAATTTTCATCCCAGTGTTGTAATAAACCCTGAAATAACAATTTTATTTTTTTCTTTAATTTCAATTGGCATTTTTCAACCTGATTTATATGAGAAATTACCAACAGATATACGTCAACTAAAAATTATAATAATTTTTTTTTTTTTCATGCCAACCAAATGTTTAATGTAATCAAATGAAATTTATTCGAATCCTTAGACGTGTAAACTTTCTATTACCTTGAATTATATATTTCAAAAATCAAAAATTAAAAGTGAAGTTAAAAAAAAAAAAAGAGGAACATTTCATTTGGAATTATGTAATATAGCATTTGAGTTGATGGATTTCCCCCAAATTTCAATTCTTTTTTTTTTCCTCGTCCATCTAATTGACATAATTGAACAAATTATATTTCCTCGAGCACAAAATGTCAAATTAATTTTCTAAATTTCACTGTTATACTCGATCATTACAATATTGCATAATAATTAGAAAATAATTAGATAATCCAATGTGACGACAAAATGAAAGAGAATCTGGTGAAAGTTCATCCTCTCTCGTGCTCGTTACACTTTGGTTAGAATCTACTTGGATTCTGAAGGGGGAAAATGTGGCTCGGTTAGTTTTTACTTTCTTTCTGTTAGAGCCACAAGTATACATACCAGGGCTATGTAGTTGGCTTTCATTGGCAATGGTACTACTTACGTTCGTTACGTTGAACGATTACGAGCAGAATAAGACAGTAGAATTCCTGATCTATTTTAATTAAATTCCCATTGAGATGAGGAAAGTAATATTGAATAGAAAAATTACGTATAAAATAATTCAAATAAACCAGAATGAGGAAGTTGAAGCTTTGTTTTTTAGCAATTTTTATGTCCAAATGACAATAACTGTTGACAAGATTTTTTATTTTATTGAAATTCAACCCTTGCCGGCGCCCCTTTCTTCTGTATTGCGCTTGCTGGCACCGTACACTGAGAAAAAAATTCACTTGTGTTAAAAAAAAAGTTATTGCTAAAAGAAAAGACGAAATTTTATCGCCAATCAGAATTTTACTTATTAAAATAATTTACATTTTATGGAATAATGTTCAAATAGTTCCACAATATGCATTGGATTCCTATAATGCGTTCAGTATTGACGAAAAATAGAGAAGGTTTCTGCCGAATGCAGTTTATTTCGTGTAAACAGATTTTTTAACGATTATTAACTTTTCTTCTGGTCAAATTATTTGGTTTAGGCACAAGTCAATTTTTCTCTCAGTGTAGGGTGTCGTTTTCATGGAAAATTGGAAGCTGGTAAATAACAATACTAAATGATTGTCAATTTGCGATGTTTTACTTAATATTCAAGCTTCCTCAGGCTCTGGAAGGCTAAACGAAGAAGATTGTTGAATTCAAAAAATGGGTCTTCAGTTTTTTTATTTATTTGATTTGTATATGTATGAATAATTTGTGATTTCGTCTTTCAGAACCTAAGGAAGCTTAAATATTAAGCGAAACGCCGCAAATTGACGTCATTTGGTATTGTTATTTACCAACTCCCAATTTCCCATGAAACTGAGAAATATTAATCATCAATATGGAAATGAATCCACTTTATCAAATGCTTATTGCAAACAGGACATGCGTACGTCAATTCCAGATAGCATTGTCAATGATATTATGAAAATTTTAAGCAAGTAAAACTATAATTGAGAAATTCACCTTCGCGGATGAGCCCAGGGTGCCAGCCAAGGGCTAATGAAGAATTTCGATGAATTCCAAATTTAAACAAAAATCCTATCAACTATATTTTTTCCTGTTTTAGTCCTAGCATTTTGACCAATAGACTAGAATCAGGGAGTCGAAAGAAAAACACGTTTATGTTTAATAAACAACAATTTGATTTATATTTCAACTATTTACGCTATTTTGCCGGACGTCAAAAAATCAAAGGACACCTGAATCATTTTAACACGATAAATATTACTGAATAATCTGTATTTCCTGTTTGTTAGCAAAACTCTTTGAAGAGTGATTCAGGATAGTATTCAAGTACTTGGCACTTGAGAGGGCGCCTCTATCGGGGGGGGGGGGGGGGGAAATAGTTGTATCCGGGTCAAGTTGAAGAGTTCGCAGTGACGAAGGACGATCGGTGGTACCAATTGCATGTGTACGGTATAGACACCGAGGCCAATACTAGTGGTTGGAATTACCGAGGGCTCGACGCTCGACATTTCTGTGCATCACAGACTCATGCAGCATGCACTAAATTTATTTTTAGAAACACTGAAGCTGAGAGCCGTTTCTTTCGTTTTTTTTTCCCCTTTTTTTTTGTTCTTCTTTATCGTCACTTTGAATTCAGCAAAAGCCAATTTTAAAAAAAATTATATATACTTATTACGTTTTTTTTTTCGAAAATATTTATTTTTTGGATAAGAAATGTAGGAGTAGCCGTTTTTTTTTTTTTTTTCTTCATTATGCGTTTACTTGCAAGTACACACAATGATGTATATGCAATAATCATATGGTTAATAAACGCTTTATCAAAGACGATAACGAGCGCCAGGCGATAAGGTATGTGGGTCATTTTGATACGTATGACCTGATTCTCCTATTGTATGGATATATAACGTAAAACTTGACAGCTGAGGTCTGTCATGTACAAACGCGTGCGTCTCGGTGTGTTGCTGATTTAATCAGAAATTCGTGGCTATTGAGTTTCATAATGATTTTTTTTTACAGGAAAACGAAGGCTTTTAAAAAGCAGCTGAATTAATTAATTGATGCATGATTATTGTATTTTTTATTTAATTTCAAATTTTGCAGAAAGATGAAATGCCATTATTTAATCGAGGAATGGGGGAGGAAGAAAAAATTTATTGCTGAGAAAATTTGATATTTCATGAAGGATGAAATTTCTAGAGATAAAAAGGACAGTAGTGACGGCGTAAAAATACTAGGCGGGGGTGTTTTGACCCACTTACCCTGTGAACTTGAGCCACACGGGTGTTAGTGCAAATAGTAAATAAAAAATAGTGGGGGGATATGTATATGTAACCCAGTTGCACGTGCAGAGAAAAGCGATCAAGTACGATGGGTATATACAGATGGATTTCACGTTTGAAAGAAAAGAAAGAAAATTAAAAAAAAAAAGTATTATAGATAGAGAATGACGGTGGTTGGTGGTGTAAGTGGAGCGTTTATTCGAGGCGTCTCGACAGCCACATTGTGATCGATGCATCGTATTTGCATGAGTAGATGGCATAAGAATTTCAATGATGTTCATGTGTGTGCAACACAGTGACGCTTCCGGTTGTCTAAAACTGCGCGATTCAATGCCTCACAAACGTCATTATGACTATCGATCAACTCACAATTATTTGAAGAAAGAGAAAAAAAACACAGGATAGAGTCTTCTTTTTTCTTTATTTCTTTGTAATGACGTAATTTATCAAAAGTTGAATTGCATAATGTAATTGAATGAGGAAAATATCTTTGTATTATTAGTTTATCAAGTTATTGAGATTAATTGATTAAACAGAGTTCATTTTTTTTTTTTGGGATATTAATGTTCTTTCTTTCTGCTGATAAGAAGATTTTATTGGAATTCAATTTTACTCACTCGCTCTCTTCATCTCTTTTGCCTTTTTTTTTGCTTTTTTTTTTTTTGAATGATCCAATAATTAGATTCTGCTGCTATTCTGTATTGATTAAATTTCTGAAGATTGACGTTTATATCGTGGTCCTAGAGTGAGAAGGGCGTCAAAAAATAGGAAAGTTTACTATTTGCGCCTTTTTCATTCTAGAACGACAATATGGATGTTAATAAGCAAGAACCTCTCAATGTTTTTTTCGAAATTTCATAGATGGAATATTTGGGTTCAGAAATGCTTGTTGATTGAAAATACGCTGTCAAGAAATTTTTTTTCTTAATGTCGGTTAAGACTTCCCCAGTTTCATGGGAAATTAGAAGGTAGTAAATAACAATACTAAATGATTGTCAATTTGCGATGTTTCGTTTGATATTTAAGCTTTCTCAGGCTCTGAAAGATGAAATTACAAATTATTCATACACATTAGGATTAATATGACTCACTACTAAAAACGTCAAAGTAATTTAATGCTGATTTATATTTAATAATTGCAAAGAAATTTGAGAATAATTGTTGTAAAGGTTGTAAAAGTGAGGTTAAACGTACGAAATTGTTAAATTCAGAAGATTGTGTTTCAATTCTTATTTATTTGCTTCGTATATGTATGAATAATTTGTAATTTTGTCTTCCAGAGCTTGACGAAGCTCAAATATTAAGCAAAACGTCGCAAATTGACGATCATTTAGTATTGTTATCTATCAGCTTCCAATTTCCCATGAAACTGAGAAAGATTAATCATCAATATGGAAACGAATCCACTTGTAAGTTGGTTAAGACATTATTGCTTATTATTGTCCATATGGAATTCACACAATTTATGAAAACGGTTTTCATTCTAGAATTACGAAGTTAGGTTGGAGGACCACTGTTTTCTTGGAATAAGCATTCTGTGAGTGGTTAATGTCCCTCGAGTGTTATTCGAGCTCTGCCCTCAGTCTTCTGTGGGTCTTTGTTAGGTTTCAGTACGTAAATTTAACGTTGCTCTCAATATGTTCTACTGGATTAATGTTCTCGTGCTAATTTCCGTGTTTACAAACATCCGTACTTTGGATAATTTTAATGAAATTGACGTTTTCAATAATCGAGAATCAGACCGAAGAAATGGAAAACGAAAATGTGAAATTAGTGAGTAATAAAAATGGATGGTTTCCTTCAAATAATCACACAGATTCATGGATTTTTATGGTTCTTCTCATTCTTCTTTGTTCTTTGTCGACAGAATGTGAAGAGTATCGTTTGCAACTTTCACAAAAGAAGGTGGATCGATGGATTTCGATTGGGACACGAATCACTAGTGGACAGAGCGTTCAAATTGGTGAATTTCCACATATGGCTGCTCTAGGATGGTTCGAAAAACACCTTAAATTTGTACATCGTTGTGGAGGCACACTAATATCAGATAAATGGATTCTCACAGCTGCCCACTGTACTCAGAATTTCATGTAAATTACTTTCCTCAATTTTTATCAAGGAAATGGAAATTAAGAAGTTGAAATTTTGAAGAAATTTATGAATTTTCAGGAGAAAACGGGGAGTAGCTCGATTGGGAATAAACCAGCTGAGTGACATTAAAGCAGGATTGATACTTGGTGTAATTGAAATAATTCGACATCCAAACTACAGATCACCGAAAATGTATGCGGATATTGCACTGATGAAACTTGCTAGGTCCGTTCCATTTTCTGACGATATTCAACCATCTTGTTTGTACCTGGAATACGATAATTCACCGCAAATGGCAGTTGCAAGTGGGTGGGGCTCTTTGAACTTTGGTAATTCTGTTTTTTCCTACAAATATGTTGAAATGAATATTTGAAATTGAATTTTTATTCAAATTCCATTGAATTAGGGGAGGAAGACGTTCAGGAGTACTTGCACAAAGTAAAATTAGAAATAATTGACACTTTAAAATGTGCATTGGCTTACAAAAAAACACCAGCAATACCGCATGGAATTGTTCCAAGCATGTTATGCGCTGGTGATCCAAGAGGAGGCTGGAGAAGAGACACGTGTCATGGTGATTCTGGTGGTCCTCTTCAAATTTTTAACACCAAGGATCATGTGTATGAGGTCGTTGGCATCACGAGTTTTGGTAAATTTTGTGCAGCACCGAATTTTCCAGGTGTCTATACAAGAGTCTCTCATTACTTGGATTGGATAGAACCTATCGTATGGCCAGAAATGACGTGAAATATCAATCAAGATTAACTCTTAATCTTCTGCATTTTTTAAAAATTAGATTATCATATTCAAAGCCTGTTAATTCATTCACGCTATGGAATAAATACTTTATACGAAAAATCTCTGAAAATAGCCTTTGTTTCATGCCTGCAATAATTATACCGATCACAGACAACGAAATATACGAAGTAATATATATATATATAGATATATATATAGATATATATATGTATATATAGAAATGTGTTGGGTTGTGCCTCAGGGAATAGAGGGGGCGGTGAGACCCTACGCCTGCGCGAGACTCGTCAGACAGTTCTCATTGACCTAGTTACCCGGTACACTTGACCGTATCGTGTCTCACCTCTCCTCAGACCCTTTCAAAAGGGTATTTTATATGTATTAACAATTCGTGTCTCTTGCAAGTTCATGTACGTGCCTCCACCAAAATTCTGTACTCTAGAATTTTTGTAAAAAAAAATATTTTAACTTCTAATTTTTTCGGCCTGCATGAAAATTTATTGAAAAAGTTCAGGGCTTTTTTTTTTTTTTTTTGACATTTTTGACCCACTTGCGTATTACCCTTGACCGCATCACGGATGGTAGTGCAACTCTCCTACTCTTCAGGCCATAAAAAACACGTTAATGTCCATGCAGAAGGAGAAACATGCTCCATTAAAGTCTGCAAGCTCTTGAAAATGGAGTTTTTTTTTTCTTTGAATGATTCAGTCGCTGGGAAATAATTATTTAACAGAGCGCGAGAAATATTTCGACCTGAAGCATTAAAAAAAAAAAGAAAATAACAAAGAGAATTATGAACGGATAATTTGGCATGAAGTTTCGCAAGATCCCTCATGTCCTGCATCAAAGTATACTCTGGAGATTCCTGCATTACTCTGAGGGGGGAGACGACTGTACGGTTACTAGACTGCAGTTCCGGCCTCCTATGTACCGAACATACATACTGTGGGCTCACTTGAAATAATAAAAAAAAAGAGTCGACCACAAAAAGGCCCGAAACGAAAAAAAAAAGAAACCCCCAAATAGATCGAACGATCCCACGAAATTTGATTTCTCCAAAAAATTTAACCTTTTAAATTGAAACTGGGTCAAAGGAGAGGCGTGAGACGAGGGTTGGAAGAGGCTGAAGCCTCCAAAGGTGGAGATGATGAACCGGAAATGAAAGGAGAGACAAACCCATAGTAGACAATAAATTCACAAAGTCCTCTCTACTCTAGAGTTTGAAAGAAATAATTATAAAGTCATTGTAAGCCATGAATTTCGGAATTTAACCCATTTTTTTCCCCTTCGAAATTCAATGAAAAATATTCCAACGAAAAAAAAAAAGCAGACGAATGGAGGGAAAAAATGATTAAATTAAACGATCGTGCCTTTAAATTAAAACTCAAAATTGTGGAGAACTCAAATAATAGTGATTGAGTGGCGATTGAAAGCGATCGTCGAGAGATCAGTGGTATTGGACATATGTTTGTGTTTAATAACACGCAGGTAGAGAACCAAAGGGAGCCTGTTTTTTTTTTTTCTTCTTTTTTACCTCTGTGCTTGCCTGATTGGTCTGTGCGCACAGTGCTGAGGTATGAATATTTTTCGGTGTTTGTAGTTGTAATGTAACACGGTGTTGCGCTGGTGTGCAGCCTTGAGCCTATTCCACGCACGAAAGCCTCCACCGCACGCCTGGCTGAACGCTGCACTTCGTCGAGTGTCCCATGAATTGCACGAAAGAGAAGAAAAAAATGGGCAAAAATGCTTTTTTTTTTTAAGGCTTTATGGCGATTCTTCTCGGCAATTTTTCCACAGCCAATGAAGTCCCTTTGACTCATCGCCAGTTGATCAAAGAAATTAGATCAGCCAGGAGATCACACGAAAGAGCCAATGAATTTTATACAATTTTAGAGAAAAATGGAAATTTCATAGACAATTTCATGGGAATTTTCATAAACGTGATATTGAATTTTTTTAAAATGGAAATATGATTATGAAATATGAGATAGGGATGGAAAAGTCGACTTTGGCTTTAATCGAGAATCGAATTTTCATCTAAAATAATCGACTTTTCAGAATCGAGTTGTACAACTCCAAGTCGACTAGAATCGATTCTCGATCAATGACTTTTCGACTTTTTAAATTTACTAGCACCACCCGGGCCATTTCGTTGTTTTCTTCTTTTTTTTGCTCTTAGCTAGACTCCCATTTCAATCAATGAAGATATGTGGTTCTCTCAATTATTTAATTTTAATATTTAATTTTAATCAATGTTCAGAGTCATATTACGTGCAATTTCTTCAGAGAATATGATTGATCAAATGATTATCAATGATACTGATGTGCGCATTAGTTGATGAAATTTTTAAAGAATATTTAAATATTTTTTCCTATGTTTGAGAATCTAAAAGTCAAAAAATCGACTTCCAGAGGTTATTTTAATCGACTTTGAGAATCATAAAGTTTCCAGTCAATTGCAAAATCAAAATTCGACTTTTCGCCGGCCTTTTCCATCCATAATCTGAGAGTTTCAGAGGAAATTCGAAGAAATCTATGATTCTCAATTAGAATTGAGACGAAAATTCTACGATTTACTTGAATTTTTCAACTCAACATGAATATTCAGAATTAAAATGACTTGAATTTTAAATTTTTTTTAATTTTTCTCTTTTTCCTAAATTTTTAAGAAACCATTGAACTGAAATTTACAAATTCCATTGATATCCAGACGTTGAACTATTTTAAAATCGATGATGTGTTCATTCCTAAATGACATGATCATCTGGAATTTCCGTAGAAATGTGACTTGTTAGAAATTCAGACAGAAATTTTTAACAGTGATAAAAAGAGAAAAAATGAGTATAAAAAGTAAAAGTTAGATATTCAAAGGAACTCACAGTTATTCATTTATTACAATTTTTTTTTCTTCCAAAAACAGTCAATTTTACATGACTGCTAACAAACTCTGTGATTCAGTCAAATAAAATTCAAATTAGAAGTATAAAAAAAGTAAGAAATAATAATGTACTCGATCGTATAAATTCTATTAATTCAATCGTGAGAATCTGCGGTGTTCCGCGGCATTTGTATGCATGTGTGTATAGAAGTTATACATCTATATAAGATTGTGGAGAGCCTCAACAGCAAAAGCTTATAGCAGTGTGGCGTGAACATATACGATGTAAAAGTGGAATCTAGGCCGATATAAATAGGCTGACGGCGATGGAATAACAGGTAGCCTTTAGGCGTCTCGGATGGATGGTAAATAACGTAGAAGCGTGGGTGTGAAAATATTCCAAAGAATGGACAAATTCTTTTAATTTAAAGAAAATCCTGAAAATATGCATAAAACACTGTTAATAATCACTTGCATTGATGTGTCTGAATGTATTTTGTTTTAATTGCAATTTGCCAGAAAAAATTGAGCGAAATCTAAAGAAATGAGGGAGAAATAAAAAATAATTGAGAATGAGGTAAAATATAATAATGCAGGATATACAGTAAGAGACAAAGTGTGTTTCGCTTGAGTGCCCTTGCTCGCTTTTGTGATACTCGAGACGAGTGGAATAATGCCATTTTATATTTCACACAATAAACAATCTTTGCTGATAATTATTTTACATTAATTTCATCAGGATAGAGAGAGAGAGAGAGAGAGAGAGAGAAAGACAATTCTCTTTCATTCTTGATAATAACAAATTGTTAACAATCATTTCAGCAAAATTCTTTAAATAATTTTTTGGGGGAAGTAAAAGATTATTCTGAACACTGTAATTACACGCTTTCCCTTTGCATCAATCTGGGTGGTCGTCACTTTGTGCAGAAAACAAAAGCATCCTCTGGTACATAATATATACATTATTATTATTATTATTATTATTATTATTATTATTTCTCGAGTGGAGGAAGAAAAGTTGTATCCTGTAAAACGACGAGAAACCGGAACACATGCACTCTCGACGTCAACAAAGTAAGTTTTTTTTTTTTAAAGGAATAGAGTGAAAAGGGAGAAACAATGTTTAACCACACCCCAGTAAATTGAGCATTAAATACCTAAATTTTTGATTATATCAGGATTAAATGGAAATTGAATGCAAAGATGTTTAATGAAAACTTGAGAATTAATCAGTTTGAAAAATCTTGTGTGAGTAAAAAATTTATGAGAGTTAAATTATTTATTCATTAAAATAAAAAAAAATATATATATAAATATCTTCTGACTGTAAATAATGAGAATATTCAGCATTGATATAAATTCTCAATTCCTCCTCTTCCCACTTGCATATTTAACATTCAATAATTAACATCATGATAAGAATTAAAAAAGAAAAAAAAATGACTTGATTAATGAACAGGCACTAATCAAGGAACTCTTGAATTCTTTATCTCTCTGCAACATTGAAGTTTATGTATTTAATAACATCAAGTTGTGAGGAAAAAAAAAAATTCTATTATAGGCTAATCTCCGGCTCACCTATCTCAACTGACCCATAACGAACGTAATCTCTGCGTAACGCATTCACGGGTGCGTAATTACGGTGGGCTCACACATTCACTCTTATTTCACCCTTTTTCTCCACTCATTGCCTCATTGTCTTTGAAATACTACACATATAAATTTACCTCTTATTTCCCTTTTTTTTTTTTTCGTACTCTCTCCTAGATCGATAGCACTGATATGTTAATTATCCCCGTGAGAATCCTGTTTATTCTCCAATTTTCCTGTTTTTATTTATTTGTATTAACCCTTAATAGTTTAATTAAAGACCGGAGAATACTGACAATTAAATTGCTTTTTTTTTCAACTGTCTCTCAGTGTTATTTCAATTTTCCACCCGCCCAGGGACTCTTCTAACCCGTTTGACTCTCTAGGGGCTTGGCCTAATGCGTTGGCTGCTGCTGCTGCTACTGCACCAGTAAAAGAATTAGAAAAAGAAATAAAAGACAATAAAAAAATAGAGTGCACTTTTAAGAATCCAATAACCCGATAACTATGCCAATTACAATCTAACATATAAATAAATTTAAAATAATCAGATTGAACCGACTTCAACCTCCAACCCTGTAATCGGGGAGGAGGGGGGGGGGGGGGGGGGGGGGTTGCTGGAATTTGGATCAAGGAGGGCTCTCTTTGCTGTTTACCAAAGCGTAACAAACTTTATGGAGTTCACACACGGAACGACCTGTGTATACAACTGTCTTTGTTTCATTGCTTGTATGTAGATTTAATGTTGAACATCGGACATTAAACGAAAGAATTCATCGAGTATAAGCCATTGATAATTAAAATTCATACGTGAATTTTTATTCTCTCATTCTTCTAGGTTTTTTTTTTTTTTTTCTATTTCTCCAAAATTAATGGGATATGTAAAAGAGAAAGCTGGAGCTTAAAGCATTTGAATTGAATAGAAACGTATTAATTCAAGATTATGTCGGTTGGGATAACATGAAAGATTAGCAATCAATTTTACGTAAAATTGGAGGAAGATAATGTGAATCCTCGTGGGAGATTGCACATGAAAAAAAAAAAAAAAAAAAAAATGAAGGAAAGATTAGAGAATAGTAATTGCATAAAAATCAGTGGGTATTGATGCAACCCCAGGATAAATTTTTGTGTAACCCCAGATGCGCGTTATGATGGAAGAGAAAATAAAATCGAATTGTAGTGAGTTACTCATACAGGTATATTTCTGAGTGAGGGAGGGAAAGAGGTAATCAAGGGGGAGGGGAGGAGAAAAAAATCTTCTCGTTTTGTTTCGGCTTCGTCACGGACCGGTGCTCGGTAACACCGTATAACATACATACCTACATATATATATACTCTTTGATATTAACTCATACACAGAGTCTCTCTCTCTCTCCCTCCTTTTTTTTATTCGTAGTGTGTGCCCTTGACACAGTTTCTCCCTGCGACAGAGGAGTCTCTCTGCCGGGCTTGTGTTTGCGCACACTCGAGACGAGGCTTTTCCGGCCTCTTCAAAAAAAAAAAAAAGAAAAAAAAAAAAAGAGGAAAAGACTTGCACACAGCCCGTCTTTTCGATTAATTACGAGCAAATAAACTTATCAAATAGATGTTCAGTTCCTAGCTGATGGTAGAAAAAAAGGAATAGATATAAAACATTAAAATAATAAATTTATTATTGAAAGAATGGATTTTATATTCTTTGTTTTTTAACATTGCCGCTGAGCCGATTGCGCAAAGCTCCAATCGTGGCTCGACACTTATACACACGTGGCCACCCGTGCGCATATATATGCCCAACACACTCGGCACTAATACGACTTTAAATGAGAAAAAAAGAAAGAGATAAAAAATCACATCAACCTCCCGCGCACAATTGTACACATTTATTTTTCATTTTTTTTTTTTCTTCTTTTTCTGCATTTCTATGACAAAAGGAAAGGGAAATAGAGAAAGGGCCGAATGCTGTTATCCTTAATTGCCATGTGCTTCTGCGCATGGAATTTATTTATAACGTAATGGCTTACCTCTGATCTATGATAATTGATATTTCGTTTAATTTTATTTAACTGGGACATATTTTTTTTTTTTTTCGACTAAGCTTCCTTTCCTCTTTTTTCATTAATTCAATTGACTTTTAATTTTAATTTGTATCAATTATTGTCGTCAATTGGAGTTGAGTCTATTTTTTTTTTTTTTTTCGTTAATTTTCCTTCCTTCTCTATCCAAGTCTAGTCTGATCGATGATGCAGTTATGTGGGTGAGTACACGGAATGAGGGGGGAATAAGGGAGGAGAGGGGTAGTGGTGGCAAGAGATGAGAAGGGGATGGAGAAAGAGGTCGAGCTGAAAGTGGGCCAGGTTTACTCGGTAACTGTGTCAACGACTATCGATTTTCCCACACAGTAAACTGCACAACCCCACTCCACATTCCATCCCCTGCATTCTTCATCCCCCTTCATAACTTCGTCATAGCATACTTAAACAAACTGTTGCAATGGCTCTTTTTCTTTCATTTTTCTTTTTTTTTCACTACTTCGTCAGCATATTTCGCGAGTATATCACATTTATCTATTTTTTGCGGTTAAAAATAAACTGTATTAGCACACATGTTTCCAAAGCTGTTCAATAAAAGAAAAAATATAAAAAAAACATTGATTCTCATCATTTTTCATTGACACAAATCAGTAATGAAGAGGTAAAATGGGATAAATCGACTTGTCTTTATGATCATTTTGAAGGAAATATCTTGGAAAATAACTGAAGAAATGGTCTTAAAGAAAAGACGAAAATTAAAATAGTCTATCAATACTCAGTTAATTATTTGGAAAAAAAACCATAACTGTCTTAACAATACGACTTTTTTGTAAGACTTTCTAATGTTATCGTTCGTTTATTGATGAAATGTAATGCCCAATACTATACTCAGGCTTGATCAAACAAATAAACATTTGAAAAAAAAAAAATCTCGGAAAATAAGCGAGATAAAACGATGCATTGTGTTCAAAAAATGAGATAACTGTAGTGAACGAAGTGTGGATGGTGAAAAGTCGGAGGGAAATGAATTTTTGAATGCACAGTATTCGAAGCACGTGGAAAATCCTTTTATTCACTGGGAAAAACTAGTGATCAAAGATCTTAAATATACAAGATCACAATATATGAAATACGTTGATTAACACGTCCATTACCCATGTTTTTTGATAGAAAATTTCAAAATTAACCAAAGAGGTTCACCAAAAAAAAAAATAACTATTTAGTCTCAAATTTTGAAATTCTCGAGAAATCTTGATTTTTTCTATACTATATATCGTATTATATGCATATTATCTCATATTCATCACAGCAAAATTCTCCCATATCTTTCATTTTCTAATGTTCTTCAAAAAAACTGAATGAAAAAAAAATGACTTATCTTGTTTTACCTCTTCACTACTGAAATGCTTCGAGAAAATTGGTTTTGCTGAAAAACTTGTCTGAAAAAGTCTCGTCACATAATTATACAAGAGTCTGTAATACGTTGTGTATTGCCCTCGAGCAATTCTGCGATCGCATATTTGAGGCAGGTCGGTAATGTTCAGAATTATTATTGTGTGTGTATGTGTGTGTTTGGAGAAGTGAAACGTGGCGACCTGCCTTACCACCGATAAGAGAGTTAAAATTATCCTCCCAAAAATTTTTGTCTCCATTCTTTTTGCGAGTATCTGATAAAGAGTAATGACGAGTAGTGAGGCATTTAATTCGAAGAGGGGGAACATGCGGATTCTCTTCCACCTCGAATTGAGAAAAAAAAAACTTGATTCAATTGACTACGAGAGATAATTGAGCCTTCCATTCTGCCTTGGACAATTTTTTTTCCTCTTTTTAATCAACTCAGAAGCTCATCGAGAGACTCGACTAGCTGCCTAATGCTGCTGTGATAATTTATTATTTTCACTCATCCAAGTTTATAATTAAGTTTGTATCAAATGAGTGAGAGAGCATTAATTAACGCCTGAATTTATGATAGTTGTGTCAGGTCAAGTGTAATGAGGTCGATCGATTCTCTAGGGTTTTGTGTAGCTGCTTAGGACAACCCCCACTTCTATTCATTGTAGCTGTATTTATGATTGATAAATGATACGTTAAATTATGGCATGACCTATGAACTCTACAGTAGAGTATTGGCTCGATATATCGGGACTTAGTAACAATGTCTTTCTTTTTTTACAACATCTGGAATATAGTCGAGGCATTAAATTATTTATCACGACCCCTATACACACATTCCAACGAATCTATAATAGTAACAGTATTGATAATTAAATTAAACTGAAAGCTTCTTACAAATTTTGTTACTCATTTAAATTATACTCTCATCGACTTCATTGTCTCTTCATCCTTTCACTCTCGACAATTCAAAAGAGCACATTGATAATTTGAAAAAAAAAAAAAAAACGTACAAATTATTATGTATGTGTGTGTATAATATTTCTCGGTCTGTGGCGGCTTTCGTTTTCACCCAGCCTACTTGTTAATCCGGTGAGTCAATAGTTGTATAACACTGGAACTGCGATGTTGCGCAACAACCATTGGTTTCCCTCACGACCTACTTGCCCACTAAACTAGACACACATTCTTATCCATTGCTCTCTGTACAATATACATTGTCTTGACCCACGTAGCTATTTATTAATTATTATTCGATAATTACAAGTAAACATCCAGCATTTACTCTATCTTATGTTATCAGTTCCACACGTTTAATTTGTTGGAAAAAGTGTCGCGCCATAGTATTGTATTATATTGTATGTACTGTACAGTGAGAGAAAAATTGACTTGTACCTGAACCAAATAATTTGAAAAAATCTGTTTACAGGAAATGAACTGAATTGGGCAGAAACCTCCTCTATTTTTCGTCAGTACTAAACGCATTATAGGAATTCATTGTATATTGTGGAACTATTTTAACATTATTCCATAAAACAAATTATTTTAATAAGTAAAATTGTGATTGGCGTTAAATTTCGTCTTTTCTTTTGGCAATATTTTTTTTTTTTAGGCACAAGTGAATTTTTTTTTCAGTGTATTTTTGTTAATTATGTATGGGGAGGTCCATCCCTTGCTATAAGAGTAACTTAGGTCTCTTCGAGAGCAATATATAAATAAAAATAAATTTTTTTTGGAAAAAGAGAGAAAAAAATCATTATTCTTAGACTCGTGGTGATAATCTTGTGTTTTTCTGTATTTAACAATTTAAATTAATAATTTTACCTTCATTCGAACGTGAATGTGGCTAACAGGTAAATTTCATTGTAAAAAAATTTGAGTCTTCGATAATTTATCGAGGGAATGGAATAATACTTGTATATCTCGAAATTTTCCAATTGAACTGAAAATAACCGATAAGAAGTCATGATCCTATTTCTTTGAAAACAAGATTTCAAACGATTTTTTTTTTTTTCAACACTTTTAAAGCTGTTTTTTTCAATGGAATTTTGAAAGAAATTTGAGGTGAGCAAACATAGATAACTCGTAGCGTAAAATCAAGAATGAATTTATTCCAATGAGAAATAAAAAACGTCTTTAAAAATGTTTTTCCAAGATTTCTAAAGAGAAAAAAAAATGGTAATCATTTGCTTGAAAATTATTCTCAGTATGTTCGATAAATGTCAATGAATCTTCACCTTCACACGACCAATTGAGAACGGTATTTCCTCAATTTTTAAAAAATTTTCATTTTCCACTCTTCACATACAGAAAGATCAGCAGAATTTGAAACTCACAATCTCGAGAATAAGAAAATAAAGATAATATGGATCACGAGGCTTTAAAAAAAATACGAATCTTTGATAAAAACGTAAAAAAGAATTAAAAAAAAAAAAAAAAAGTGAAACAGAGATTAAAAAATTTCTAAATTCAACGAGACGATCGAAGATATTCAATCTGATTTGCTTTCAGAATCTAAATTTCCAAGGATCACTTGAATGCGCGCGCTTATACTTACTATAACAGGGAGTGAAATTCAAAAAAGGGAGAAAAGAGGGAGATACGTTAGTACAGAAACCTTGAGCTCGATACTTCGATCCGTTTCGGCGACCATTTACTGGCGCTGAAACGGGGGCCTATAAGTCACATTTGCCAGTCCCCCAAATGTTGCAAAAAAAAAAAAAAAAAAAAAAAATTAAGGGACAAAAAATGTATCACGTAAAAATGTGTCAAGTCAAGCAAAACAAATAAGATATCCGATTCCACTCAGTCAATGAGCTTTTATCAATTTTTATGATGAAAAAAATAATAGAAGAATGGACTCTTCATTAAGGGGTAGCACCACTATAAAAATCTGCAAAAACGCGTTTTTAGGTATTTTTTTTCTATAGAAAAAGTGGCAATAAAAAAATGATATTTGAGGGAGTGATTGAGCATATATTTGAGTTTTCAGAAGAAAAATTCATTAAAAAATGACGACAGGAGAGCCATTCTTGCGAGGCTTCTCGAATTTAAAACACTTTGCGGCATGCAGTGTGACTAGTGCAAATTCCAATTGAAAAAAAAAAAAATTGGCTCAGTCTAGATACACATAGCTACAGAAATACGTAGGGGATTTCAAAAATATTGTTTTTCGTGTGATTGGTGATCATTTGAATGAAAAAACTCAAATTTCGGCCAAAAACCGGCAATTTTTTATCAATAAAAAATGTGCAAATCAATTTTTTGAAAATCCCCTACGTATTTCTGTTCGAAATATTATTTTCAAGCTGCTGTAGAAAATTCAAATGAAAATAATGAAAATTATTGGAGCTATGCTGCATGTCGATTTGAAAAATCAGGTTTTCGAGAAAAACACGATTGAAGTTTTGGCTTGGGCTATGAATACGAAGAAATACCTTGGGAAAAATTCAAAATTCCATGTGAAATAATGGGTTTCAGGTGATAACTTTTCTTGCCCGTATTCTGGAAGATTCAGAGTAATTTTTGAAGCATGAAAAAAAAATAGATTTTTTGAAAATTCAACAGTGTCGTTACCCCTTGAATCCGCCTATCATTGACAAATGAGAGGAAAAAAAAATTGTTTAAATTTTCATTAAGCCTAGTATTGAGAGTAAATATATTCAATACGAGTGCGCCATGACACACTAACCAAGTGGTCGAGACCCACTTTATACCCGGCTGACCTCCATCGAAATGGAATGGATGGGGTGATAATACTTGCGTTATTTTCAGCCGCCATGAAAGCCGTAGTAAACCAAACAGATTAAACTTGTGCGTTGGTAGTTTATAATGTACCAAAAGGCAATATGAATGCAATAGTCAAAACCGTACGTAGCACATTTTGCTGTCGAGGCCATCACGATTATACCACATTGATTGCAAGTGTCTACGACACACAAAATCCACGGATGAATGTATCTCTTTATATATATATTATTATTGTAGATATTTCATTTTTTTTTTGCATTTTTTTTTTACTCTCAAAAATTCAATGATAAGACAAACGCATGATTTCATACGGTCGAAGGACAATTTTCTTGTCTCAGTATTATTATTTTTTAAATTATTTTTCTATAACTATTTCTCAAGTAATTCCACGTAATGATGAGTTACTCTATTTACTTGAGTTTTTTCATTCTAATTCAATTGAAGTGAGGAGAAGTTTTGATTTCTCATTATTTTACTTTAATTAATAATGAGAAGAGTCTAATGATATTCATTCCATTGTGCATCAGAGAAATTAAACATCAACTGATTCAACAAATTAATACAATTTTTTTTTTTTCTTCTTTTTACTAATTAAAGAAAGATGAATATGTCATGATAAAAGAATGCTTCCTCAATTTCATTAATAACTAATTTAAATAAACTACACCATGTAAATTCATCTTTCAAAGCTCATTTTGTATGTGTGTGTCACAATTATTTCAGTGAAAAATGATACGTAATTTACGTTTGAACACGTCGAATCATAGCAGGCGTAACATTGGGCGAGTTGAGAAAGTTTTTTCGGGTGTTTCATTTCATCATGCAAGTCCAGTATACTGGAGGAGAGAAGAGGGACAAAAGAGGGATTGTGTCACCTTTTCTCCCTCCTTTTTTTTTTGTCAACCCATTGGTAGACTGGAGAGTTCGAAAAAAAAAAAAAAAAAAAAAGATTAAAACTTTCCTCGATAGGAATCGTGAATGATTCGTTATTGAATAAAATAAGAAGTATCAAAGACGATTAATATTAAAATATTTGGCTTTTAAATAATTTCATGTAAATTTTTCTAGTTTCTATTAGCCAAAAGGGTTTTATTTCTCTCTCTCTCTCTCTTTTTTTTTCTTCTTTACTAAACTAAAATCATGATCCAAAGAGTGTCCCAGGTGGGCATTAGCTAACCCAAACTGAATACATATATATTCTTACGCAAACTAGCGAAAGTAGGCGGCTACGTAGCTCGTTCAGTTCTCTCCTGTTGTAAAACGCGCTATATCTATATATAGGATGAAATAATACGTGAGCTCAAGCGCGTGTGTTAGCCGGTTGAGAAAATATTGCGACATTTGAAAAAAAGAAAAAAAAAAAAGCCTCATATACCCAAACCTTAATGCCGAAAGCGAGAGTAAGGCCCGCTTCTCCCACTTAATCTCTCTCTCTCTCTCTCTTTCTCTCTCGCTACATCGAAATAATCTCCCACTTGAAGCCCAGCATTTCTTTTTAAGGAGGCGTAAAAAGAGAGAGGGGCACAAGAACCGGGTACCACATTATACCCGGGCCTTACTCAACACTAAAAATGCTGCAACCAGTGAAAAACAACAAAAAAAACAACTGATGACTTCCATGACCATTACAATATCCATTTTCTCATTGAATCAAATAAAATTCATCGAAACAAAAAATTGTGACCCAATTTTTGTACGGTTCTTCTAGTCTTCATATCAGACACTTTAAATCCATTATACATTTATTTAAAGCAACCTCAATTTGATTTTTTTTTGTAACCACATCGATCTACTACTTTATTCAATATATTGAATTCATGTATACATGCAGAAAGCTATTGAATAATGTAGGGGAAGGTGGGGTGAAATGGACATCAGGGGTAAAATGGACACATCTAAATTTTTAGGCAAATATTATGGAAAACTCTTGAAACTAATAGAAATATTGGCGGTATATTTCTTATGATGATTTCATCGGAAAGCTGAGGGAATTTTAGGCGGGAAACTAGCGCCGGAATTAAGTTTTTGAATTTTTTACGATTTTGACTTTTTTGAGCATTTTTCAGGGGAAAACCTTTCATTTTTTTGAAAATTTTCAGTTTTCTGGGAATATCTCCGGTTTTATTTGTGGTAGCGTAAAAATTTCGATGGGAGGTGAAAGGTGAGATCATTTGCCATCGATTAATGGGGTTTTCAATTTAGAAATATCGATTTTTAAGGTATTTATGGTCATTTTTGTGAAACAGTTTTGTGAAACAGTTTTTGGCCTATAACTATTCTGAAAATTGATATTTTTTAATTCAAAAACCCATAGATCGATGAGAAATGAGCTCACCTTTCATTTGAGACTGACCCCGAATTGCTACGACCAATAGAACCAGAGATATGTGCAAAAAACTGAAAATTTTCAAAAAAGCAAAGCCTCTCAAAAATGTCGAAAAATATAGAATTTTCAGAAAAATCGAAAAAAATACATCTGACACTCGTTTTTCGGCTGAAATTTCCTCAGCTTCTCAATAGAATCATCAAAAAAAAATCCAAATCTAACCGTTTCATTACAGTGTCCATTTTGCCCCACTCTCCCCTAATAGAATTTTGATGACAAATACTCGTGGGATAACAATGATTTTTTAATTTGACAAAATTAAAATTTGGTTAATTTCAGGGGAAATAGATGCTGTGAATTTGCATAAATGATTACGATCAATGTGATAAGTACTGTGTGTAACTAGCAGTGGTTCACTATGTCCGGGTATATGTGGGATGGATGAAACACTAACGCCTACAAAACGACCTTAACTAGAATGCAGATCCACAAAGCATAGATATATGTATATAGATACAGTAACAAATTATATTATAATTAAAATTCAAATGCTGATAAAATCATGTTGCTTTGATCGTTTAATAAATTTATTTAATGAGGATGTATCATTGGACTTGTTGAATATTTATCATCAAGTTAATAATTATTTAGCATAAACCTTTGACACAAATTTTACATTTAATTCTCAATGAATATTAATGTTAACGAGAAGAAGAAATCACAATGAATTTATTATTTTTTTTTTTTTCTCAAATTTTTCGATTCAATGAATTTGATTTACGCATTTGCCAAATGAATGATTATCTGTAATCAGTGTTGAATTGAAATTATTCAAAATTTCTTGATAAGAACGATTTTTTTTCCTCTTAAAGAAGAGCATCTCAATAATAAAAAAAAAAAAAAAAAAAAAAAACAAGCACGATCTGCTTATCTTGCGATAGATACCAAAAATAACTACAATGAACAATAATAATTTAATGATCAATAATAAAAGCTGAAAAAGAATATATATGTGCACTGGCAAGTATCTAGTCGTCCTCGTGCTGGAATATTTATTTGAAAAAATGAAGGAAAAAAAAAATGGAAGTATCTATATATCTGTTAGAAAAAAAAGAAAAAAAGTAGAAAAGTACTAGGCAAGGGGGAGGAGGACACGTACCGGAAGGTGACAGTATTTCCCCACCTTTCGCACGTTCCCTTGTCCTCCGATTGCTCTGTCCCTGAGGGAGGCCTCGAGGGAGCTCTCTTTGCGCCAAGAGTGAGAAGCGCGTTGGTGGCAAGGATTCGTGTCATTGTCAGTGGGTAATCAGGTCAGTGGGCCAGTGGGACAAGTCACTTTCAATTTCAGTCCTTCTACGCTCACTAAACTTGTGTTAGTTGGATAACGCAGACGCGATATGTATTAATGTGCGTGTGCATGTGTGTTGTATTTTTTTTTATTTTTTTTTTATTTTTAATCTTTAAAAAAATATACACACATGAAGGCGAAAGTGTCGCCACGTTGTGGTAATGTGAAGAAGCATGGAAATGTGTTTAAAATTGAGTATTGTGATGAGGTAAGGGAATGGGACATGCGCCTATCACGTCATACGTCTTCGGAACGCATTTAAGGATTGAGAGGGACAGTGATTTCGTCAGTGTTCCAATCCCTAAACACGAAAAAATGAGTTTTTCAATTCCTCATTAAAATTATTTTTAGGTAATTATGGAGTGCTGAGGGTGTTTAAATATTATATTATCATTATTACATTTCACAGATACTTCTTGTTTATTCTTTATTTAATTAGTTTGAGAATTATTTTGAAAAAAGCGTTGCATTCTAGGAAATTCTGGCGACACAAGTTGGCAGCCCTAAAGCACCAGTGACAATTTCTCAGTCATTTTTATCACTTTAATGCCAATTATTGACCCAATTATCATATAAAAATGTAACGTTTGTGCGGGATGGTAATTTCTCACCTATATCCGAAATTTCCATCGAATTTGGAAATTTTTTCGAAAAGTTTCTCGAGCTTTTGTGAATTTCCCATGAAAAGACATGTTAAATGATGGTTTTTAGAAAATTCATAACTTTTAAATGAGGTATGAAAAAAATCCAAAATTTTGCATACGGTTTCTTTATGAATTGGAGAACCTTGGAAATAAAATTTCATTGAATTCTTGCATTTTTTAATTTTGATAAAATACCAGTAGAACATCCTTAATAACGGGCAAGCAATCATTAAGGGACCCACGCATGTACGAGAACTTTAGCGAACATTCCCGAGTTCGTTTTAACACAGAGAGAGAGGGAATGCATGGGTTTTGTACAAAAGTTTTGTGTGTATATGTGTGTATTGCCACGAGATAGCGGAAAGTAGGACGCGTATTAAAAACCACGGACCGTGTCCCGCGTGCGGTGGAGTTACTTCACGGCGAGCTGCTATTACCCAATCGAATTCGTCATAACTGGCACGAAATTGTGTGCGCACTAGCGCGGGAATAATTCCATTTTTTTGAATATTTTTTTTTTTTTCATACTAAAATCACACTACCAATAGATGGACACTGACCAAAAGATGGACGGTTTCGATTATCGAGGATTTTCATTAATAAATGAATGAACCAATTTGAAGAGATTATGCTAATGAATTAGAATCAATTACAATTTAATCACAATTATGATTTATTAATATAAATCTGTGTAATAACGATTTAAATAAACGATTTACTTGGGATCAACAAAAAACGCGACTGATCGGGTAAAAAATATGATTCTCATACTTTTCACGTCAATTTCAAATTCCTGCATTCATATGGATTTATAAACTATTTATTACATACAGATTGATGGAAATTTAAAATCATACCACTGTAAATATGCAACTGTCCATCTGTTGGGGGTTCAAGTTATTTTCCAGTATTTCCTTGATTTTCTTGAATTATTTCTACATTATTCAAGTTTAATTGATTTTTAGTCGATTCAATGTATATTTTTCTGTACATCACTCTTTTCTGCAACTTTTTAACGTGATTTACCTATTTCATATAAATTAATAAAGTCTAATATTTCCTTAACCGTCCATCTATTGATGGTTATATGTTACCCATATTACCTATATTCTTCTTTTTTCCAGCTATTCAATTATACTATTTTTATTCTGGGGAAATTCCATCTACTGCCGATTAATGATTTCATTGGAAGCAGGAGAAGAAGAGAATGAGATTGAAGAATCAATTTGTATATTATATTCATCGCTTCTTTTCATTTTTCATTTCATAAATTTCGATAATTCAGGAGAGTTTGAACATCTACGAGGAGAAAATCATTTTAAATTGTGAAAAGCAGGCCAGAAAGTTTCTTTTTAGTTGATGCAATTAATAAATTATGGTGTGTTTGGTGAAGAATATCAAATTCGGATACAGATTTTTTTTTTAATGAAAATCGCTTGAAATTAATGGGAACAGATTGAGATAGGGTATTTTCGATGATGTCATTGAATTCCTAGAGAAATTTTCGTTCGAAAAAATAGTGTAAGAATTGATTTTTCGATATTTTTGGAAAAATCTATTTGTTTGGTCCAAATTTGAAGGGGTATAGCTTTTCAAAATTGAGAAAAATCACTATGTCGGCTATATCTTTGATTCTATTCGTCGTAGAGCATCGAGGTTGCCCCCAAATGAAAGCTGAGCTCATTTGCCATCGATTTATGTAGTTTTTAAATGAAAAATACCGATTTTTTAGGTATTTATGAAGCAAGAACTCATTTTCCTAAAACGCACCACAAGTACCTGAAGATTTAATGATTTTTATTCAAAAACGACATGAATCGATGGCAAATGAGCTCAACTTTCATTTGCGGACAATTCCGATGCGTTACAACCAATAGAACCGAAGATATTGATGAAATAGTAATTTCATCCTATTTTGAAAAGGAGTTGCCTTCAAATCTTGACCGAAATACCAATTTTTTCCAAAAAATTTCAAAAAATCAATTCTGATATATGTTTTCACCATAAAATTTCCTCGTGACTTCAATGGAATCATCAAAAAAAATCAATCTCCCTCCGTTTTCTAGAAATCCCCATTTTACTCCGAATTTGCTCCAAAATAAAATCTCTCGACACTCGATGTCAACGGATAATCAATCAACAATGATTGAATTGGATCAATTATTCATCAGATTCTCGTATATTACCTATAAATAATTGATAGAATAGCAATAAAATTGAAATAAAATCATTGACTCCAGCACGTGGGCCTTTCGCGCCACCTGTGGGAGCACCAATTGAAACGTTTTGAGGAGTTCTCTTTCTCTCTCGATCGGACTGTGCAGCGATGCAAGAGTCGATCGATCGAAGCGCCAGGTTCTCTCCACTTTCCATTTCATTTGTCTCTCGGAGGCATTCACAAGTTAAAAACCATTGAATCACCGAAGACTTTGGCATTTCAGCTTATTCAACGAAAAATTTTCAATTCTTTCCAAATGTTAAAAGCTCGAAATTTTTTTTTTTTTTTTCTTTATTTTTGCAAATCATTAGAATGGAAAGGGAAAAATGTAGTTGACGCATGAATAATAATTATTGTCGCCAGTATATGCCGGCTTCTCAGTATGTTATTGAGTTATTCCAATGCGAGGTTTATCAAAGTGGGTCAAGCGACTCAATACGAGTCCGCATATGTAACACCGAGTTGGAAAAACGACGTTCACGCACGCGTGGGAGTATATATAACATATTTATTATGTACACTATTATTACAGCAATATTAATATGAATTATATTATATTCACATGGTATGAAATGATTTAGCTCGTATTGTATCATGAAATAAATGAAAAAAGATGTGTCGATAAGTAATTCGATTTAAGGAGTAACACCACTGTAGAATTTTCGAAGAATCGCTTTTTTTTTCTCGCTTTCGAAAATTATTTTGAGCCTTCCAGAATACGGGCAATAAAAGTTATCACCTGAAATCCATGATTTCACATGAATTTTTGAATATTTCTCAAGGCATTTTTTCATATTCATAGCCCAAGTCAAAACTTCAATTGTATTTTTCTCGAAACATGATTTTTCAAATTCGCACGCAGCATAACTCCAATAATTTTCATTATTTTCATTTGAATTTCCCACAGCATCTTGGAAACAATATTTCAAACAGAAATACGTAGGGAATTTTGACAAAATTGATTTGTACATTTTTTATTGATAAAAAATCGCCGATTTTTTGGCCGAAATTTGAGTTTTTTCAATTCAAATGGTCACCAATTCCACAGAAAACAATATTTTTGATATCCCCTACGTATTTCTGTAGCTATGTGTATCTAGACTAAGCCAATTTTTTTGCTTCCAATTGATATTTGCACCAGTTACACTGCGTGTCGTCATTTTTTGATGAATTTTTTTTCTTCTGAAGACTCAAATATATGCTCAATCATTGCCTCAAATATTATTATTTTATTGCCACTCTTTCTACAGAAAAAAAAATACTCAAAAAACGCATTTTTTTAGACTTTTACAGTGATGTTACCCCTTAAATAAATCACTGTAGGAAAAAATTGCGTTCATGCGATTTTCAACAGAAAATTTTAATCTCTTTGAATGGGTGTGTGCACAATTCCAGGAAGAGTACCCGCTTGAGTTTATGGTTGCTTTGTATCGAGAGATCATTTCGCTTTCTATCATTAAGCTCTCTCTCTCCTCTTGGGTCCGGTCGTGCGTACAGTCGTAAAAGTAAAGTGAAATAAACGAAAAACAGTTTTGGGCCAATGGAAATTGAATGAAAGTATAGGATAGAGAGAGAGAGGAGCATTACCTCGAAAAGGGTCTGTCAATTCGACTCCCGGTGAGAGTTGGGTCAACACTGTCACAGGTATTGCACAACGTCTTCGAAATTTTCGAGTGAGACGTTACCTTTTCATGCCTATTTATCCTTTTGTTAGTTGTATTTAACGACTGTATTTTTACCTCTCATTGCCTGAATTTTGCACAAAACTAAGAAGGCACGCGACCGTACGGGAAAAGTTATGGCCTCCTAAATTTTATTTTTAATGACTCATAATTCAACTCAACGTAAATTGAGTAATTTAATTAGAAAATTTAGTAGCCTCTACATGGCAATTGCATTAGAAAATTGGATAATTTGTATCAACGATTGGCTGATAATTTTTTTTTTTTCTTGTTGCTGTTTTTCCTTTATCAGGCTACATATGATAAATAAATAGTTTGGATAATATCATTGACAAGTGAGAATTAAATTACGAGTTTCGCAGGAATTCAATGGGTTTAATTGATGGATAAAAGAAATGTTTCCTCGTATTCTTTCATTATCTGGTAATTTTTTTTTTCTTTTCATGTAGTCATCAAGAGCCAGGGGAAATTCCGATCAGAAATGCCTATAAATAAAGTCTGCACAACTCCAATGCCCATTTACATCTTTTTTTCTCATTAAGTTTTTTGAAAATACCCTAGAAAATAACCGAGAAAGAGCAATTTTGCCCTAAAACTCTTTTGTAACTCTTAAAATTATCTACGAAAACAAGATGAATAATATCACCTTATCTCGCTTAATTTCCGAGATATTCCCTTTGAAATAACCTCAAAGATGAGTCGATTCATCCTGTTTTACCTCCTCACTACTGAATTATTCTATCATAATTTTTTTTCTCTAATTCAATTTGATAAATTTTCCAAATTGATAATCATAAATACACTTCTCTCAATATTGATTGCTTTCAGTTCGAAATTGCAACAGATCCATACTCATTTTTTGTTATTAAAATTTTCTAACTGATGATGATATATAATCAATTGTTTGTCCAAATCTCCTCCTGCATGGATTCAATTTCGATCATAATTGCCATTAATATTTTCACGTGTAATTTTTATCAAATAATAATGTATTTGCACGAAATAGGAAATTTTAGTCCAAACACACTTCAGTTTGACTCGAAACCGGAATGTTTTTTCCGTCAACTATTCTCTAAAAAGTTTATCTCATTGATTGATGTAAATGTATTCAAATTCATTCCAAATAGTAACGAGGATTCGTCCAAAACATAAATTGTTTAAACGGAAAAAATCTACTGGTAAACCATTTCCCGATTGTCAAGAACTATATAATTAATATTTCTAGAATATTATATTTTGTACCTAGGCCGAAAAAAGTCAAATGCGAAAAGAATTTGCTTCCCGAGGGAAGCAAGGTTATAAAGTCCTTTTTCTGTGTACTAGGTATGAAAAATATTGTTTTTTTACCCTAGGGGCTGAAAAAATGGGTTTCTAACCTCACTTTGCTTGGTTTGAAACGCATTTTTCCAGCACCCTTGGGCAAAAAAATACTATACGCACCATAAGTGGATAATAGTTAATTTCAACAGAAATTAACTTTTTTCCGTACTAGATGCGTAATGTACTATTTTTTCTCTCAGTGTACGAAAAGTATTATTTTTACGTAAATTTATTGCAGTATGAAAAAAAAAAATTTCTAGAAACGTGTCAGCCACGCGTCTTTGCTATTCTCCATGTAATATTCTAAAGTAGGGTGAACTATTCGACCCCCAGTTGCACTTTTCCCAGCGCACCTTGTCTGTCCCCCTGTCACTATCCAGGGGCAATGGGATAATCTTGATTTACAAGCAAACAAACATTTTCAAAAGTGAAACGAAGAAAATCAAATAAGAGAGGATACAATAAGTTACAAAGTGGGGAGAATAGGAGGAAAAAGGGAGAGAGAGAGATATATATATATATACGGGTGGGGTAAATGTACATTGTAGGGGAGCATTATTTGTTGGGAAAGCGCAACAAGTGCAATTGACGCTCATTCCCGGCAGGTAGATGTTGTGTCGATACCATTGTCAACACAGCCAGCGGGAGTTTAACCTTCGTAAAAGTGTCGCTGGCTTTACTTTACACATGCACTCCTTACTTTTTCATCAACTCTCTTTTTTTTTTTTTTTTTTCTGTCACAAACAGCATTAACACAATTACTGTGACATTTTCATTCTATATTTACACAGTGAAAATTTTTGAGAATTAGGGAAAAATACACATAGTGTTTCGGCACGCGACTGGCCAAAATTTACTAAACAGAATTAGTTTCGGTGATTTTGCACACTTTTATAATTTATACTTCGAGTTTAAGAGAGAATGAAAAGGAAAAGAAAGAAAAAAAAAACGAAGAAATATGGGAAAAGTTTTGGCTGCATTCATTCAAATGAAGAGGCACCTGCGCAGACTAAACGAATCTATATAGCCTGTAATTTTCATTCTCCCTCACGAGACTCTTTTTTTTTCTTCATCTTATTATTATTATTATTATTTTATCCATTTCCCTTCGATCCTCCAGTTACATAATCCGGCGACAGATGTCAGTAAAGAATGAACATAGTTTTTTCTTATTATTTCATTTGGGATAAAAATCGATTGAATAAAAAAGTGAGATTGGGGGAAAAAAAGAGGAAGAGAAAAATAAAAAAAAATAAAAGAGTTAAAGAGACACAAATAAAGTTGACACAAATGTGTCGGTTTGTTTCAACTGATGCGTGTGGGCAAAAGCCATTGGCGAAATGAAAATAATCATTCTCGATTTCACAGAGCCAGCATGACCTACATATCGGCTGCACATCCAAAATGCATATAAAATCCCCGGCAAAGAGTTGTAACACGGTCTGGCAGTGAAGGAATATAAAAAGAAGTTGTATACATATTGAAAAAAAAAAATTTTTAAGTCATCTTAGAAGTCATGAAATTTAGTAGATGGGCACATGCATCATGTTTTACCCTGCAAAATTTTTCTTTCACTTGGTTTCTTTCTCTTTTTTTTTTTTCCTTTAATTTACTCTAAAAATAATTTCCCTTTCACGAAAAATAAAAGGGTAAAAAAAAAAGGAAAAAACACAGAGGCGCAATGACTCGAGTAAGGAGAGCCAGACGGTCTTCTTTGTCTCTTCCATCCCGTCACTTCCATCCCAACAAAAGAAGTGACTCAAAAGAGTAAAAAAGAAACATTATGAGTGCTCGTATGGTTCTCCCTCGGCGAGACGTGCTTTTTTTCCCCCATTTTTTTTTTTCATCCTCTCATTCACCAAAAATTACGAAATGCGACAAAAATGTGGAAACAGCAAAATTGGAAAAAATTACTCCTCTCTTTGTGCCTCATGAAATCAATTATCCAAAAAGGGGGGGAGGGGGCAAAAATAATACTGAAACAAAGTATTTTTCATTGTACACAGGGACTGAGAGAATAATACAAATTAAATTGACTCTTGATGAATCGTTGATTGAAATGAAAAATTTTAAAAAGTAAAAGTTTTATTCCCAGCCTCTGCTGCTGTTTTTTCTTCGTATATAAACCTAAAAAAAACGAAAGCCAAAAAAACGAAAAAAAAAAAAAAAAAAGGGAGACCCATAAAAAAAAACCCAAAAGGGTGGGAGTGAAACGAACGGCCAATGGGACCCGAGAGGCACAAGAGAGGTTTGGAAAGCGGTGTGTTTCGTCTTCCAACACAGACAACAAAGGACAGAGGACTTGGCCTCTCCCTGAATGACTCTCAGACACATTCACTCAGTCTCTCATCATCCTCACACAGACATCAAGTGTGAAAAAAAAAAAAATAAATAAAAACCAATAAACAAAACTGTCCCATGAACCTAGGAAAAAACCATACTCCTAAACACGATCATGAGTTATCATCATCATTCATTAAACAATACATTACCTGTTGTATCAGTTTGTACATCAGTGACTATTGCCAGTCTAGTATTGGCTCCAGACGTCAGTACCACGTTGTTAATCCCATCGTCACATAGCTGTGGTGATGTTGAGGATTCAGCCAGGCTCGTGGCCGTTGTTGCCACCTCCATGGTCCCATTAATATCGCCAACTTGATTTGCCATTCGTTCCTCGTGCATTACAATTAAAAAATCACCCCCCAAACTTGTAATTAATATTATTCCCTAATAAATAGCCAATACCACGTTTTTTTTCCCTTAATCGTATCACTGACAGTATATTTGTCCTTTATCTCTGATACCCACTCACACATTTACTTGTTATTATTTTATTTGCCCCCCTTCTTTGCGCCTTTTTTTTTCTGCCTCTTCTCTTCACTTTCCCTCTCTGTTCAATTCTCAAGCCGACTAGTCAGAAAAAAGGAGGAGAGCCCACGCCGGTCCCGTCACACTGAGGATCACCTCACCTCCGGGCACGTCTCGATTACCCCCCTGCGCATACGACACGAAACAAGATGAAAAAAAATAAGGAAAAAAAAAAAACAGTCTTACATTGAGGAAAAGCCCTTTTTTCGCTAATTCAAAACTCATAAATTAAAATTAAATAAATTTAAAAAAAAAAAAATAAATATCTTACTTCACTGTCCCCATAACAAAATTAACGTTTTTTTTCCTCATAATTTAACATTTAAAAAATAAACGTCTCTTTGTCCCTCCTCTCAACACCACACTGTTCCCTCCTCTCTCTCTCATTAAATTAAAAACTGAATAAAAATATATATATCTATATATATATATAGATATATAACTTAATACAATCACAGTATAAAACACTCGTACAATTTTATCATCTGTCTCTTCTCTCAAGCCAATTGTTTACAGCATTGTACATATATATATATTATTATTATTCCACGTTATACTTGTAAATAACACAGAGTTGTGGTTAAGAGAAAAAAATTGGTGCGTTAGACAAATGTAGGTCTGTAGGCCACTTCACTTACACTTTGCATCAGGGGGGAACACACGAGCGGGCACTCCCTTAGTCAAGCGAGCGTCCCACTGTGTTGTCGGGAAGAGAGAGGGGGTGAGAGGGATTCACTTTTCATAAACTTCTCCGTATTATCTTGTTCAATCGGCACAACATTCATTGACAAAATGAAATTAAATTTATTACACAATATTAAACATTTAATTTGCGATATATTTCATGTTTCAATGCATTTAAATTTGGAGAATATTTTTCTATTTTTTAAATCAAAACTTTTTTTTATACTGTATTTTTAATAATAAATTGTTTTTTTTTTTTTTTCTTCTTTTTTTAAATTTAACCCCAGGGCCTATCTTGGCCTGGCACACACACACTTCTGACAGCACACAAAACGCAAACCAAACGGGATGCCAGGGACGTCTCCACACATGAAGCCGGGGGGCGACACCTATTTACATGGTTTTAATACACTTTGCCGGAAAAAGATTCTCCCCACTGTGCGCAGACGCACGATTTAATTTTTTTTTTGTTTTTTATATTCCTTCCTCCTTTTTTTTTTTATTTTCTTTGCAATTGCTTTTTCTTTTTCTCTCCCTCCTCTTTTGCACGTTTCCTTCTACCTCATGTGCACTCAGTTCTTCTCTATTTTCTCATTGAAAAAAAAATATATAGGACAAATGGAGATGATGGCGAAAATCATTTGACATTTACCCAACTTGAGAACAAACAAGGAAGAGACAACGAGCTAAATATATATATATATATATATATGTAGATAGGTTTGACTCTCGATCGTATGGAATTTTCTTGGTGGTTCAACGTTTACTACGTTTATACTGTGTTTGTCTCTGTTACGTAATGAAAAAAAAATGAGGACGATTTTATAGACATTTTCTTGTGTGCGATTAATCGTTTTTAATACACAAATTCCAAAGTGTGTTGGTGTTTAGACGTCTATTTGAGAGATTATTGTAAAAAATATTAATTTGCAGATGGTATTATTTTAATTTGCAATGATTCTATTGATGATTCATGAGTTTGATGAATAATTGAGTTAATTCGAGTGATATTTTATGATTGAATGAGAATTGGGGGATGATGAAGGGATGAAAGTTCAATTGAATTTGAAAAAAAAAAAAAATCACGAGATTTTCCCGCGACAGATAAAATACTCGACTTGATACGTCAGTGAGTACGAACGAAAGGGAAAACGCAAACTGTGCCAATCTCCTGCTTTACTCACTCTCTCGCATTCGACACACAACTTTACTCATACTTTTTCCTTCCTTAATTCATTGCAAAAAATCATTGAATAGTTCAACAGCCAATTATGAATTCAAACTAAGTGAAAAAAAAAAACTGAATTTTCCCAGAAACCACCTGTTTGCGTCATTGATTGTCTTTGACTATTCAATGAACAAATTTTTTGATGTACGAATGAATTTTAAAGTTTAAAAATTTTTTGAATAGTATTTTGTGTGACCCAGCATTTTTATCAATTTCTAAGACGTAATTCACTACAATATTAGTATGCAAACAGAGTCCAAGTTATTGGAAATTCCAATAAATTGTTAATTAATAAATAATTTAGTACTAAAAAGTGATTTCTTCATTTTGGTACAGAACAAGCAGAAGCACCTTAATACGTTCCTGGATAAGATCTGCAAAATGTCATGGGACATAATTCACTCCGGGGATTTGATCCTCGAATGATCATTTTTCATTGATTTCCCCAGAGCTTGTTATACTACCTCTCTCTACCTCAATCGATTCAGCTCTTCATTCAAACGTAATAAACTTGGATAATTATGTTTTTTTTTTCTTTTTTTTATTCTTGATGACTTGGTCGCAGTTTGTAAACGACCGCCACACCTAAAGTAGGTCAGGTGTCACAAGACCCCCCCATTCGTCCTGCTACGGAGCAAATTTTTTTTTTTTACCGTACATTGCATAATTTGTCACGCGTGACACCACCAAATATAACGTAGTAAATAAAGGAGCTTACCACTGGCATAGTACGTTATTTAATTTGTATTATGTGGGAGATATTGAATTAAAAAGTAAACTTGACTAGCGTCTTCATTATTCTGCTACATTAGCGACACCATTGGTGGAAAATAGACTTACAGCCCGGGAATTTTTGAAAGTATTATTTGGAGTAAAAAGTAGAGGGATTTTATTATCAAATAGGAAAGAAACAAAAGACATTTCATGTTTTTTGAGAAATTGCCTCTTTGAAGAGTTGCCGTGAGATGATGAGTCGCTGGACCTGTGCTGTACCCTCGTAAATCTGATAAATTTTTGCATCTCTCATGAGCTTTTCTACTGGATAATCGGAATTGAAACCAGCACCTCCAAAGATCTGTACTGCATCAGTAGCACATTTGTTGGCTACATCAGCAGCATAGCATTTAGCAACACTGGCAAGTTTCGATGCAGAAGGATCATTATTATCCGTAGCCCAGGCTGCTTTCATCCAGGCAAGTCTGGCAGTTTCAATGCCAATAACCATATCAGATAGCATGAATGCCACAGCTTGGTGTTCTGCTATTGGTTTACCAAAAGTTTTACGTTCAAGTGCATACTTGGTTGCTTCATCCAGTGTTCTCTGAGCAAGGCCAACTGCTCCACAAGCAACTCCTGGACGAGTCATGTCAAAAACCTGCATGGCAATTTTGAAGCCCTCACCTTCACCACGTAAAACATTTTCCTCAGGTACTCGCACATCCTCGAACGTTATCATGCGAGTATCCGATGCTCTTTGGCCCATATTCCACTCTTTGCGGCCTGGTGTAACTCCTGGTGAATTTCTATCAACTATAAAGCCTGTAAAAGCCTTGCTAGCCGGTGCTTTTGGATCTGGATTTGTTCTGGCTAGGACAAAATACCAACTCGCTACTCCCCCACCTGTTATCCACATTTTTGTACCATTCAGAATCCATTCTTTGCCCTTTTTCTCTGCTCTCGTAGTTATTCCAGCTACGTCTGAACCAGCACCTGGTTCTGTCACGCAATAAGCCGCGAGAATGAGTTCCTCCATCATTGGTCCCAACCATTTCTTCTGCTGTTCTCTATTACCAGCAATGATCAAAGGTATCTGTGCAAGGCCAGTAATTGTTATAGCTGTTGATATACCAGTACAACCATAGGTAAGACATTCTGCCACGAGGCAACCATCAAATATGTTCAATCCAAGTCCACCTGCAATTTTAAGAATCTGATGAAGCTTTATTTCTTCCTTATCATGAAAAAATCCGGAGAAAATGAAGCTCTGATACACATACCAAGTTCTTGGGGTATTCCTTTATTCACGATACCCAGTTCCCAAGCTTTCTTCACAATTGGCCATGGATATTCTCCAGTCCTGTCGTATTCAGCAGCAACTGGAATTATTTCCTCTCTCGTAAACTTATTTGCTGTATCGACAAGCTCTCTCTGGGTATCTGATAATTCTAAAATTTAAAATTACAATGATTATTTTTTCGTCTGGAGTCTTACTTTTGAAGGATGTTCTACATAGACCGTGAGCGAGGGTTGTGCGGCATGAGCGGGCCAGTGATTTCGTCAGTGTTCCCATCCCTTAACACGAAAAAATGAGTTTCATTCCTCATTAAAATTACTTTTAGGTAATTACGAAACGCTGCAGGTATTCAAAAATTATATTATTATTATTAATTTTTACAGATACTTTTTAGATTCTTTACTTGGTTAGTTTGAGAATTCTTTTGAAAAAAGAGTTGTATTCTGGGAAATTTATTAATTTTAATACCGATTTAATGCCTATTTTTATTAATTTTAATGCCAATTATTGACCCAATCGTTTGTGCGGGGGGGGGGGGGGGGGGGGGTAATTTCTCACCTATATCCGAAATTTCATCGAATTTGAAGGATTTTTCGAAAAGTTTCTCAAGCTTTTGTGAATTTTCTATAAGATAAGAACACATGTTAAACGATGGTTTTTTAAAAATTAATAACTTTTAAACGAGGTATAAAAAAAAAATCCAAAATTTTCCATACGGTTTCTTTATGGATTGAAGAACCTTGGAAAAAAATTTCATTGAATTCTTACATTTTCAAATTTTGATAAAATACCGTCAGAATATCCACAAATGAGAATTCACTCACGAAAACTGTAGCCACTGAAGGCACTAGAGGATGCAGAGAAAGACCTGATTGCAGTGCTCTTGAACCCATTGATAAGAATCTGCAATAAATACAGGAAAGTGTTAATTTGAATATGCTGAATCACGATGAAACAATCAATTCAATCATGAGAATGTTACCTTTGTTAACATGATTTCTGTTTTAAAAAGGAATACGCAATGTAAAAAAAAAACTCAGAACTGTGTGCTATTGTTAATTGTTAACTAGTTAATGCTACATATCGTGGTGTCGATGCTTATCAACTGACAGCGATTGACTGCATATATTATATATATATATATATGTATAATATATAGCGATTGGGAGTACTTAAAGTATAAAGTCTACCGGAGATAGCGATGAAATTCAAATTTAGCATCAATAAATATTCATATTCTGAATATTTTCATTTATATTTTATGAAATGATGTGAAAATTTTATAAACTCGAAACGAAAAATAGAAATATTCGACGATTTTTTCGAGAGAATAAATGAGATATAATGGTATTTTTCAATTTTCACCTCAAAAATCAAGTTGGATGATTCGTTGATTGTAGATTATTGTAAAATATCATTTTAACGAGTATATTCAGTTGTAAATAAACCTTTAGTGAATAAATTAAAAAATTCTCTTGCACAATAATGGTGATTGCTCAACAACAACAACATTTCAGACGATTTGGGGTTAGATTCACGAACAGCTGAGACGTCATCTTCAGCATCGCGCCACTTTGCGCGCGTATATTCAAAAAATAATTCGAAAAAAAGAAAACCGGTGAAACAATATTTTGAAAAATATATTTTTCCAAAGTATACAAAAGAAAAATTTCTAAAATATCAAATTCATTTAATTCTTAATGTACAGAGTCTTAGAATATAAATTAACATTTTTCAACAAATGAGAAAATTCTCATTCCAACAATAATAGAATAGCCATTAGATAAATCCAAGTATCTCAACCAGACTTGGACATGGCCTCCTTGAAGAGATGACGTGAAATAATGAGTCTCTGGATTTGTGCAGTACCCTCGTAAATCTGATAAATTTTAGCATCTCTCATGAGTTTTTCAACAGGATACTCTGAATTGTAGCCAGCACCTCCAAATATTTGTACTGCATCAGTTGCACATTTGTTGGCAATATCAGCACCATAGCACTTGGCAATACTAGCTAATTTTGTTGCAGCTGGATCATTATTGTCTGCAGCCCAGGCTGCCTTCATCCAAGCGAGTCTAGCAGTTTCAACAGCTATAACCATATCAGATAGCATGAATGCAACTGCCTGATGCTCAGCTATTGGTTTACCAAAGGCCTTTCTTTCAAGTGCATACTTAGTTGCCTCGTCCAAAGCTCTCTGTGCAAGTCCCACAGATCCACATGCAACCATTGGCCGAGTTTTGTCAAAAGTCTGCATTGCTATTTTGAATCCATCTCCCTCAGCACGTAGAACATTCTCTTCGGGTACTCTTACATCCTCGAATGTCACCATTCGAGTATCCGAGGCTCTCTGGCCCATATTCATTTCTTTACGACCTGGTGTAACACCTGGCCAGTCTCGTTCCACTATAAAACCTGTGAATGCTTTGCTGGATGGTGCCTTTGGATCTGGATTTGTTTTGGCAAGGACAAAGTACCAATTGGCTACTCCTCCATTGGTAATCCACATTTTTGTACCATTTAAAATCCATTCTTTGCCCTTTTTCACTGCTCTCGTTGTTGTCCCAGCTACGTCCGAGCCTGCACCTGGTTCTGTTACACAGTAGGCCTGATGAATTGATAAAAAAAAAGATTTTCTCATTAATAAATCACTCTCTACCCCATTCCTCACCTCACAATCTTTATTATCTCGTACAAAAAATCTCAATAAAAAAATATTTCATCAGAAAAATATTCCATTTAAACATATCCATCGAAACAAATGAGAATATCACAGCAGACAAAAATGCTTCTGGTATCATCAACAAAAATCGAACAGATTACAAACTGAAACTGGGCCCAATGCAAACAGAATGAATGAAGAGTTAAATTTTTAAAAATAGCGATGAGTAAAAATACTGGTGCACACTCATAATAACAGAAACAATAGGAATAAAAGATAAATATCAGCACAAATGCACAATGACAAAAGAATAAAATAACATCATCTAGTAGAGAAGCATGAATTGAACAGTAATCAATTTATAAAATAAATATTGATCAATTATCAACGTAATTACTGCCATAAATAGTGATCTTATCATCAGATATTCAAAATGATATATTAATTCTGAATCCAACGTGATTGAAACATTTGACTCGACATATTATAGTTTGAAATTATCTTTTATTGAGAAATTTTACTCAAGATATCAGTTTGATATCATTTTATTATAATTCCCAAGATGTTTTTGTCCGAGACAAAAACGTATATCACCATTTTTAGAATACTTACAGCTACAAGAGGCTCTTCTACCAATCTTCCAAGATACTTTTTCTGTTGTGCCTCATTCCCAGCAATAATAACTGGTGCTTGCTGAAATTATTACGTAATTAGATAAAGTCTTGTACTAAAAAAAAAAGCATTGTTATCATTTTTCTTACTCCAAGTCCAGATGCTTCGAGTGCTGTTTTTATTCCAGTACATCCGTAAGCCAGAGCTTCAGCGATCAAACACGAATCAAATACATTCATACCAAGTCCACCAATTTTTTGAGGTATATGATTATATGTGAGTCCTAGTTCCCATGCTTTCTTTATGATTGGCCATGGATATTCGCCACTTCTGTCGTACTGTGCAGCTACTGGAATGATTTCCTCTTTTGTGAACTTCTCGGCTGTCTCCAACAGCTGTTGTTGGGTATCTGACAGCTCTGAAATAATGAGACATTCATTAGATTCACATAAATAGATCCATTTCATCGTCTACTTACGATTAACTCCATTGAGTGAAATTCTGGTGAACAGACAATTGTTTGTAGTTTTTAGGCATTAAAAGGGTATTTTTTTGTGATCTACTTACTGAAACTGTATCCACTGGAGACTTTGGAACTGACTGAAAATGTTCTAGCAGCTGTTTGCTTCGAAATGGTGCCAAAAACCTGAAATTACAGAGTAATTTAGATAAATTCATTCGTTAATCCATCAAATTATTGTCCTGATCATAAAAATCAAATTCCTCATTTTTCTATTTTTCGTAGTTTCCTTACCTTTGAAAACATATTTATAGACGTGGATATCACTTTCAATGAGTTTGATTAATACTCAATTAAAAAAAAAAAATTCTGTATAAAACTTGGATGAAATCTGACAATTAAAAATTGTGAGACTGCAAATGTGTCCCTTTGAGCTTGACGCTTGAAGAACTAAAAGTCTCGGGTCAAAGTACAAATTACACTGTACAGCATCTCTATACTTCAACAATAATCGGTCGAACGTAAAAAGGCGCGTAAATTTGACGCGAGTTTTGAATTACTGTAGAGTTTGAATTTGAATGCTTTTTCTTTCAGGTCGCCTGTCATTTGAATTTACTATGCAGCCATTAATATTGATCATTATGAATATCCATAGAACAGTAAAATTGCTCCATTTTTATTCTGTGATAGTGAAGATAATGGATGAACGACTTGTAAATTTAGAATAATAGTTTTGCGTCGAGGTGAAGTGGCTACCGGCAAAATCACGTGTTTTCAAGGACACAACTTCACAATTTATGTATCTGGTTGTTCCAGTGATATTTTCGAGCACAATCATTCATCATGGTTTATTGAATCCCATTGTATCTGAAACTTCAATAGAATCTTCGTACACGAATAGATTTTTTTCTTCTTTGAATTTTCGAAGATTTATATTCCTTTTTATGCAGCAGTACACGAGGAATAACAAATATACGTATTTCATTTGAGTATACTGGAGGAGATGTTGGAGAAAAATTGAGGGCAATGGAGCTTGAATGTTCTGTAGGGGAAGGTGGGGCAAAATGGACATCAGGGGTAGAATGGACGCATCTAAATTTTTAGGCAAATATTGTGGAAAAATTCTTGAAACTAATAGAAATAGAGGCAGTAGATTTTTTCTGATGATTTCATTGGAAAGCTGAGAAAATTTTAGGCGGGAAACAAGTGCCGGAATTAAGTTTTTGAATTTTTGACGATTTTGAATTTTTTGAGCATCTTTGAGGGAAAACCCCTTTCTTTTTTTGAAAATTTTCAGTTTTTTGAGAATATCTTCGGTTCTATTTGTGGTAGCGTAAAAATTCCGATGGGAGGTGAAAGGTGAGATTATTTGCTATCGATTAATGGGGTTTTCAATTTAAAAATATCGATTTTTAAGGTATTTATCGGCATTTTTGTGAAACAGTTTTGTGAAACAGTTTATGGCCTATAACTATTCCAAAAGCTGATATTATTGGATTCAAAGCCACATAACTCGATGGGAAATGAGCTCACCTTTCATTTGAGACCATCCCCGAATTGCTATGACCAATAGAACCAGAGATATTTGCAAAAAACTGAGAATTTTCAAAAAAAGAAAGATTTCACCCCTCAAAAATGCCGAAAATATAGAATTTTCAAAAAAATCAAAAAAAATACATCTGACACTCGTTTTCCCGTCAAAATTTCCTCGGCTTTTCAATAGAATAATCAAAAAAAAATCCAACTCTAACCGTTTCATTACAGTGTCCATTTTGCCCCACTCTTCCCTGTAACGAAAATTGGTTGAAATTGGTGATAATTTTTTGGATAGAGATTTTTCGATGATTTCATTGGAAAACTGGGGAAATTTGTGATGGAAAACTGACGTTAAAATTAATTTTTGGTTTTGTGAAGAAAAAAAAAAATTTGGTGAGGATTTGAAGGGTCATACATTTTCAAAACTCGAAAAAATTACTATTTTGGCAATATTTCCGGTTCTATGGGTCGTAGGGCATTCCAGTTGAGCGCAAATGAAAGCTGAGATCATTTGTCATCGATTTATGCTATTCTCAACTCAAAAATATCGATTTTTCAAATACTTATGGGTCCTTCCATGGAAAATACTTTCTGCTCTATAAGTACCTGAAAAATCGATATTTTTTATTTCAAAACCCGATAAATCAATGGAAAATGAGTTCAGCTTTCATTTGCGCTCAACCCTAATGCCCTACGACCAATAGAATCGAAGATATTGCCAAAATAGAGTCTTTTTTTCAATTTTGAAAAGGTATGACCCTTCAAATCTTGTCCAAAAAAATCCCTTTCTCAAAAAACATCAAAAAATCAATTTTAACACCACTATTTCATGGCAAATTTCCTCAGCTTTTCGATAGAATCAGCTAAAAAAAATTAATGTCAATCGGTTTTCTTGGAATTCCAATGGTTTTTCGTTGAAAAATTCGAAGCTCAGTCGGTGATTTACCGAATCAACCGAATGAAGTTTCTCGAGGCTATATACATTACGTCAAATACTGAGCAGTGACATGAAATTGTATATAGCTAGTCAAGTGCATGCAATGGTCCTCTGTATTTATTTCAAAAAAAAAAATAATCATCTCTGAAGAATCCACACATGAGAGATCATCGAACAATGCATAATTGTATGTTCTCATGAAGAACAAGACACATTTCCTGGAGAATGAAAGCTTTCATACCTGCTTCTGCATTAAATACTTGAAAATAGTAGCTTGAAGTACCAAATGAGGTTAACACTGACAATCGTTATGTCTCGTTAGTGATAGTGTATTTAAATTAATTCTTACATTTATAAAATAACAAATGGATATAAATATTCATCCATTGACGAGTAATCCAACTGCTGCATGGAAAGAATTGTCGCAGCATCAAAAAGTCATTAAAATAAATGCCAAAACACCAACGACTGATGCACCAACCAATAAAGTTAGTATAAAAACGTAAAAACAATTGAGAAAAAAAATTGATAATTAACACATTTTCATATGTTTACAGCTTCGAGTTGTGTGTATGAGTGATACTCACTCTTTAACGCCTTATATAAAATTCGAAATTCCACCAGGTGATATTTTTATTCATGCAGGTGACTTTACAAAATGTGGAAGTCTTCAGGAAGTCGTAGAATTCAATAATTGGATAGGTAAATAGACAAATAAATTTATTTTGATTGTGGTAAAATTTTAATATTTATGAATTTTCAGGTAATTTACCTCATAAACATAAAATTGTGATAGCTGGAAATCACGAATTATCATTTGATTCAACATTTACTCATCCATTCACAACTCACAGTAGTGGTGATAGGCAAAAACACATGGGGACCAGTATTCTCGATAACATTCCAACATTGGGAATGTCGAAAGACACTTTAGCTGAGGCCATTCAAACTACCAATGTCAAAGATTATTTAACAAATTGTACTTATCTTGAGGACTCGGGTTTAACGCTCTATGGAATTAAAATTTATGGAACACCATGGTAAGATTAATGATACTGAGTAAGAATTTCTTCAATTGAGTAATTAATTATTTTCCTTTAGGCAACCAGAATTCTGCAAATGGGCCTTCAATGTCCCCAGAGGTGAGCCCTGTCTCTCAAAATGGCAACAAATACCTTCAGATACTGATATATTAGTTACTCATACACCTCCAATTGGCCATGGAGATTTGTGCTGCAGTGGAGTACGTGCTGGCTGTGTTGAATTACTTACAACTGTACAAGAACGTATTAAACCAAAGTATCATGTATTTGGACACATACATGAAGGTAAGAATATTCGAGCCAACTGGTTTATCTAATTAAGGGGTAACACTACTGTAGAATTTTCAAAAAACCTATTTTCTTGCTTTAAAAATTACTTTGGATGTTCCAGAATACGGGCAAGAAAAGTTATCACCTGGAACCTATTATTTCACATAAAATTTTGATTTTCTCAAGGCATTTCTTCATATTCATAGCCCAAGTCAAAACTTCAATCGTGTTTTTCTCGAAACGTTTTTCCAAATTGGCACGCAGCATAACTCTAATAATTTTCATTATTTTTATTTGGATTTTCCACAGCATCTTGAAAACAATATTTCAAACGGAAATACGTAGGGGATTTTGAAAAAATCGATTTGCACATTTTTTATTGATAAAAAATTGCCTATTTTTTGGCCGAAATTTGAATTTTTTCATTCGAATGATCACCAATCCCACAAAAAAACAATATTTTTGAGCTGTTAATTGATGTTAATCTCGAGATATTCTTATTTTTCACAGGCTACGGTATATCTTCTGATGGAAAAATCATATACATCAATGCTTCTACTTGCGATCTAAATTATCTTCCTAGTAATCCACCGATTGTCTTTGACATTACGTTGCCAGATGGGTTTGATAAAGGAAAGGATTGAATCGTTCTATTGAATTTTCAATTCATCTACATGATTCGTACTCGACTAAAAAATCCTCACAGGGTATTTATGCAAGAGAGGATAAGGGAAGTGAATCCTGAAGACCTCAATGAAATCCTTAATTTATTTAGGAAAATCGATAATCTCTTATTTTATCAAATTTAAGGGAATGAATACGTGGAAGGGACAATATGGAGTGGCAATGATTGGAAAATGAGCATGAACAAGTATGAAATTGCACGCATTTATTTATTTTCAAAATAAAAAAAAAAGAAGAATTTCTTTATAGTAAGTGGTACTAACGCGTATACAAAAAATCGTCTAGTCTTATGAGTGGCAAGAGTTTTTTTTTTTTTTAATTTGTTTTTTAAGAGAGAGAATAACATGAGATTACGATCGAGTGACAGATTATGACACCTGTTTACTCAGTGATAATTAGAATTATAATTTCAAGATAGCATTGGTTCCTTTTTAGTATCGTTTCTTCTACCCACTGCAAAATTTCGCAAGGAGAACCGAAAAAAAGCATACTTATTCACAGAAACCATAAATCAAAATCTAATTCGCCCATTCAAAAAAAAAAAAAAAAGAGACAGGGAATTTGAATAAAATCTCACTTATGAAATGTCCTAAAAATCACAAAAACATTGTATTTCCGATGAAATATGGAATACTCGCTCTCTGTTTATCTCTCTAGCTGTCTGTCTCTAATAAAAAGGAGAAAAATAAAGTCGAAATGTTTTGTTCATTGCTTAATTCCAACAATGTACTATCGACCAGTTGTAATCATCGACTTCACAACGTAAATTCGCTTTTTGTACTTTATACCATGTAATAAATAGGGAAATTGGCATTACACTTCTAATTCAATGAAATCTTTTACCTACCCGATTGCATGAGACCCGCTCTTTATTTCTGGACATCAGCGAGAGATCCGTACGCAATTAATTTCCCTATTATTTTTATCTATTATTATGCATTTTTTTTCTTCTAATATCAAATTCGAAAAAAGTTCACTTTTTTTCACAATAAAAAATTATGGATCTCATCTCTTTCTCTTCATAATTCATTTACAGCCCAAAGAAAATGAGAGAAGAAAAAAAATAATCAAACAATAATTTCAACTATACAGATGATTGTAAATAAACTTGATTTATTTTAATGAGAGAAAAAAAATAACGTAATTGATGAATCTATCGTTGTCATTGGGACACGCTGTCCAAAATTATAATCACATATGTTCTATTTGTTTTTATTTTAAGTTATAAGTTTAATCTATGGGAATAAAAAAATTTCAAGAAGATATTTATGACACTTTTAATCATGTGTGCATGATTTTTGAGAACGAAAAAAAAAAAACAAAAAAAATTCAGAGTCTCCATCAGGTTCGGTCTTTCTAGTTTTGATTTATCTGAGATCATGGTAATTATTTTCCTACGATTCCAGATCGTTGACACATGTTTTTCTCATTTTATTATTCATTCGGTGTCTAAAAATTTTCAAAAGTCTACATGTCTGTACTAAGAACAAATGAAAGAAAAAAAAAAAAAAACAAGATGATGGATGACCTTAATATGAATTTGAACAGTGTTATCTGATCGATCGCATGGAAAATAGAGCAGAAAACAAAGAGTACAAATATGCTGTACTGGGGAATTTTTGAGACTCAATTCCAAATTAATTGGAAAACTTGTTATTTCATTTTATAATATTATGTTTCATTGAAATTTGTATCATTTGTTATGTTATGCTCACTCCGGTAATTTTTTTTTCATTACTTTTTTTCTTTTCTTTTCCATTAACTTAAATTTGAAAAACAACAATAAATTGCTAGAAGTACGGTTACAATTTTGTTTCCTTACATAATAACGTAGTTGCTCATGCAAGTGTCATCTCAATAGGGCACATTTGAAAACAGGTACGATACAGATTCTCCATTGTGGGTTCTCCTAACTGCCTCAGCAAACATCATGGAGACATCGATGCACTGAAAAATGAATTTAACCATGCTATCAATAAATTCACTAATCTTTACTGAAAAAAAAAGTCTTTTCAGCCAATTAATTTACCTGAATTTTAGGACAATCCTTCATGTGTCCATCTTGAGGAATTGTATTAGTGACAACAACCGCCTCGAAACAGGCATTATTGATTCTGCTTATGGCTGGACCACTGAAGATACCATGAGTTAGTATAGCATAGACTTTAGTAGCTCCTGCTTCGAGAAGTTTTTCAGCAGCATGGCAAATAGTGCCACAAGTATCTGCCATATCGTCTACAAGAATTGCTACTCTGTCTTTGACATCACCAACAAGTACCATGCTTGCAACTTCATTGGCTTTTTTTCTCTCCTTGTGAATAAGAGCAAATTCAACATTGAGACGATCAGCAATTGATGTTACCCTGAAAACATAAATAATAAAGCCAAATAATAAATTAAAATCAGCACTTTTCTCTAATGAGAAATTTGCTTCTTACCGCTTTGCACCGCCAGCATCTGGTGAAACAATAATACTATTTCGCCATTCAGCAATATTCTCTTTGATCCACTTGAGAACAGCTGGCTCAGCAAATAAATTATCAACCGGAATATCAAAGAATCCTTGAATTTGACTGGCATGAAGATCCATTGTTATAATATGATCAGCTCCAGCAACTGACAGCATATTAGCAACAAGCTTGGCCGAAATTGGTGCACGACTCTGTAAAAAATAACAATATTATTAATAAAAATTGTATAAAATTAATTTTTATCAATCGCATGAGTCTCCTCAAGTCCATTTGCAACTGGTAATCCCCTGTAACTTCAAAAATACCTATTAATCCTTTCTTTTAGTTCTCTCTCTTTCCCTTTTCTTTCTCTCCCTCACTTGCTCTCTGTCTTTCTCTTTGAATTTTCGGAATTTTTGTTTTTTTTTTGAAAAATATTGCCAAGTGCCTCATTTGAGAGGACAAAATATAAAATACATTTGCCGAAAATAATAAAACTCAATTATTTTCTATCCTGTGATAAATTATGCATTTAATGAAAAATATAAAAAAAAAAGAAATGTATACATATTTTTATCAATATGAGATAGAATAAAGGTAAAAGACGTGTTGCAAATGCACCCCAGTTAGACTCGATGGGTACTGTAAGTAAAGCAATTTCACTAAGTTATTAACAAAAGAAAGATTTCAAAAAAAAATGTGACACAATGCACATAAAAGTATCTGTAAAACCTAGAAAAAAAACAGTTATAGGGGAGAGTGGGGCAAAATGGACACTGTAATGAAACTGTTAGAGATGGATTTTTTTAGATGTTTCTATTGAAAAGCTGAGGAAATTTTAGCCGGAAACGAGTGTCAGATGTATTTTTTTAGATTTTTTGGAAAATACCATTTTTTTCGGCATTTTTGAGGGGTGAAAGCCTTTGCTTTTTTGAAAATTTTCAGTTTTTTGCAAATATCTCTGGTTTTATTGGTCGTAGCGATTCGGGGTTGGTCTCAAATGAAAGGTGAGCTCATTTCCCATCGTTTTAGGGGGGTTTGAATTCAAAAATATCAATATTTGGAATAGTTATAAGCCAAAAACTGTATCACAAAGCTATTACACAAAAATGCTCATAAATACCTTGGAAATGGATATTTTTCAATTGAAAACCCTATAAATCGATGGCAAATGATCTCACCTTTCACCTCCCATCGGAATTTTTACACTACGACAAATAGAACCGAAGATATTCTCAAAAAACTGGAAATTTTCAAAAAAAAGGAAGGTTTTACCCCTCTAGAATGCTCAAAATCGTCAAAATTCCAAAAAAATTAATTCTGGCACTTGCTTCCCGCCTAAAATTTCCTCAGCTTCCCAAAAAATCATCGAAAACAATCTACCGCCAATATTTCTATTAATTTCGAGAGTTTTCCATAATATTTGTCTAAAAATTTAGATGTGTCTATTTTGCCCCACCTTCCCCAAACTAATTTCTAAATATTCTGTAAAAAAATTCTAATCATTTAAGATAAAAAAAAAACAAGAAACTATGAATTCTTTGATACTTTTAGGTACACTGGACTGTTACAATAACTCTTCGTCATTCAACAAGTGGCAGTCTAAGGTACCATAGGCTGTAAACTTCACAAAAAAGCTTGTGGTTAATGATTTCCATTGATTAATTGAATATTTTAATGGATAAAAATTAGTAAATCTTTCAGATCGTATGAAAATCAGGCATCAAGCAGTCACTTCTCAAAGATGACTAAGAATTTGAAGATAAAAAAAAATCTAATAAATCTTTTAATTAGTATCAGAAGTATAAATTATGTTAATAATGTGAATAAGCGACAATTTATTAGTACCCAGAGAACAAACATATTCCATAAATCCCAGGAATTGAAAAAAAAAAGGAAAAAAAATAAATAAATTATTGTGATTAATGATAACGTTTGCAACATAATTCGCTATCGTATTAATATTTTGCCCTCTCATTCCATTGATGTCAAAGTATTTTCTGATTCTATTTCTCAACTGAAAAATCAATGAGAAAGATTATTTATCAAAATAAATTCAAAATTCATTCATTCATTGGGTGAGGGAAAAGTGTCGCTCTGCCTTGCAGCCAAATTAAAAAAGAAAAAAAAAATTTATAATAATTATAATTATTAAGAAGTGAAAAAAAGGTATTTTTTGTTAGTCCTACGGATAATAAACTGCTGTACGTAATTAATTAAAAAAGTAACGATAAAAAAAAAAGAGTAGATAATAAAACGAGTTATACAAAAAAAAGTGACAAATAAAAAAAAAAAATTACAAAGAAAAACTTCACTCTGAAACCTCTAAAAAATCTGCTCTCAATTCACGTAATTCAATGTCGTTTTAATTTTTGAATTATTCTGTTTTTACTCTTTGCTTTTGTTTGTCATTTAACTTTACTGACTGGTACTCACTGTCGACAGGTCGGGCACAAAATCCTGAAAATACGCAACTATTCAGAGATCTATTCTCCAAAAAAAATTATTCATGAAATTATTTATTAAGGAATAAATATTAAAATAATCTGAAATTCAGGATATTTGTTTGGAACTTTGTTCAGATCAATTGAAGAAAAAAATATCATAGTTTTTTTTTTTTATTTGGATCCGCACATATTCTCACTCGTATTTTGCAACAGTTTATCACGAAAATGATAACCCATTCCATTTAAATTATTCCAGTGATACAAATTCGTGGGGGATATTTTTTTAAAAAATTCATCATTTCAAGTGTGGAAATTTCAATAATTGCATTAAACAAATTTACTACGTCACAGATAAGAAATTAAAATATCTAACTGATGTAGAGAGAGAATAACTGATAAAATTGTTAGAGATTTATGTAATAAAACTACAGCTGAATCAATTTTTCTCGCAGTAATTTGAAGTATTATGAAAAAAAAAAATTGGTATTCATGAACCATTCAATTAAGCGCTTGCTATTGAAAAGAGAAAAAAAAAACCTCAAAAAAAAAACAATGTTAATATTTATAGCATGAAAATATTTATCTTGTACTTGAAAAAAAAATGAGTTATCGTGTATGTAGAAACAAAACTATTGATTGACGACATATTTATAAGCGTGTTATGATGATTTAAGCGATTCTACAGTTGACCTGGTGAATCTGTAATCGTAAAAAATTATATGAAATCATGCAAAATTTTGTGAAAAATTTAATTGTGAAATATTGTATAAATTTTGATTTGCCATTAAATGTAGCAAAGCCGATTGAGAATAAGCACTTTTTTCATTGGAAAATTTCAAATGATTTAATAATAATAAGAATAATTTTATGATAAAATTTATGTGAAAAATGTGCCAAATTATTTGATAATCCCCAGAATGAGATTTTTTTTTTTTTCCATAGATCATGAATGTTGATAATTCCCTCTGGATGCATTAAGCTACAGAAAAACAAAAGGAAATATTAATACCCTGAATTTCCACTCGTTCGACTTCATCATTACTTGTCTAGCGTTGTTTGACTTGTCCGGGCCATCACCTCCCTGTGAATAATAGTACGAAAAAAAAGAGAGAAACACTACAGAGAAAAGAGTTTTATTAAAAAAAAAAAATTAAAAACCTCTTCCTCTCTTCCTTAACCATTAGAAAACTACGAATTATTGGCATTAATTTATCCTTCTTCATCCTCTGGACCGCAGAAAAGTCTTTTTATTAAAAAAAAAAAAAAATTATAATGAAAATAGGGGGAAAATAATATTTTTTCAAACTCTTTGTAATCACGAGATTTAGAAAAATGTGCAGAGATAGGAAAAAAAAAATATAAAATAAAATCGAATGCACCTTTGATGGTCCTACCTTGTCCTTCTTGTCCTGTCTTGCATATGGAAAACATGGAATAACAGCAGTTACACGTGATGCTGATGCTATTTTACAAGCATTTATCATGATGAGTAGCTCCATAAGATTGTCATTCACCTCACCACTCCCACTTTGTACAATGTACACATCTTCGCCCCTTACTGATTCTCCAATCTCCACACTGTAAAATAATTGAAGCAAACAATTACAATAAATCTCATTATTTTCTCCAAATAATTATCCCAAATTTGTGCCTATTTTTCAAATAATCAAAACCAAATATTCAACATGATGTTTCTTCATAAATTGCTTCGATATATACATCAAAAATAAATTAATTGCCTTCAAAATAGCCAAGCTCATGTCCATACGTAGAATAATAAATTTACAAGGTCACGATTTTATTACGATTCAAACTCTCACTAAAATCCTCCAATTAATGAATAAACATGTATTATACAATACCAACACAATCTCTATAGATCAAATGAAATATTACACAATAGTACCCACGTGAATTTTATAAATATAAATCAGGAAAAAATTTTTTTTTTTTGTAATATATAATAATCATTTCGTAGACTAATGATTATCTTGAAATGATATGATGCTGAAAAAGTTGCTCAATGCACTCGAAAATTGAGAGGAAAACCCAAAAATCCCAGGGCTTACGAAAGATTATTTCCGAAAAGCGAACAAAGTATGACAAAAAAAAAAAATCTTCATTTTCCTCTTTGTCTGCTCCAATTAATAAGAGAATGGGAGTGAAAAAAAAAAATAGTCTACGTCACAGATTGACATGAGCTATTATTATTGCAGTTAAAATAAATCGATGAAAATTTTTATTTGTTGAAAAATGGAGGATCCCATTAGCATATAAGTATCATGGTGAATAAATATGTCGGCTCATGGGAATTTAATAGATTAAAATTGTCATTAAAAAAATTTTTTATGCTCCAAAAAATGGAGCAAGCTCAATCTCAGTCATTTAGTTTCTTGACACGTGGTTATATAGATATATTGTATAGGAGAGCATGGAGCCTAGTGTGAAACGCGGGAATTTTTCCCCATGGCGTTATTCATTATGAAAAAAAAATATATATATATATATATATACATGTATGATACAAAAATTGACTGTAATTACCATGTCTCCAGATTACTGAATTTCTTAGTGACAACTTTTCCGATGTCAATGCCAAGTCTATCTACTATTCTCTGTGCCAAATCCGGGTGTGATGTACCACTGAAAACCTTGATATTCGGCATTCTGCTTTGCAATACTCCACAACGTGTTTTCTCCAAGTTTGCGCGTAACAAACTCTTGGCACGTACTGGCTGGGACACGGGCATCACTGTATAGGAAAAGAGGGAAAAAAAAAAAAAAAAAAAGTAATCTTTTCATGTATCGTGGTGGAAGAGAGAAGTAGTTCTACTGTACGGGGGTAGAGAATTATTCTCCACCAATCAGCATACATTTACGTCCAATCGGAAGTGACGTTTGTACAAAATGTACACAGACAAGCTCCACCCACTGCTAACCACGTTTTCTTATCAAATTTTTTATTTTTTTTTTCTTTAAAATGAAATGATTATTATTTTTATTTTTCTAACTGAATTGCATACTTATGGCGAAACAATAGTGATAAGAAATTATTTTGCAACACAATTTGTGTTTCTTTTCAATTTATAAATATGTAATCGACTTTCTTTTTTTTTTTTTCGGGCACTCGTGTGTTTCAAATATTTTTGAATCTGCTTGGGTGTATAATCAGTTTCCAGTCGCCAATTGCGAAAACCTCCTTCATGCATCATGTACAAAATATTGTGCAAAATATAACTACTATTTTTGCGTGATAAATTGATAAATGAGGATTGAAGAGGAATGTTTAAAATTAATTATCGACCTCATTTTTTTGGATATGCTGTTCATAAAATCGATGGAAAATTGGCGAAAAAGGAAGGCTGACTAGTGAATTGTTTCCACGTTAACACGTGGGAACAATTATATTTTCTCCTTTTTTTCATGCAATTTCTTTGATTCAAATGTTTAAAAAAGAAGAAAAATTGTCAAATAGTATTATTATTTGTATTTACCGCCAAAACCGAGGCGATGTAGTTGTTCACTATAAATAATTATACTTTGAGTGCTATATGAAGGTGAAAAATTAATGGAAATAAACCAAATACACAACGAAAAGTTGACAGCAAGTGTCTTTTTTTTTTTCATATGGCACTTTTGGTATCGTCAAATGTGGCGCCAATAGTCGTGTTCTTTGCATTGATCATTTTGAGCAGTGATCAGAGCGCGCATGCGCATGGCGCGTTATTTGCATTCAAATTTGAAAATATAACCTCGAGAGACAGTGGAAAAAATATGAAAAAATTATAGTTTGAGTGAACTCATTCGTCATGTTTTCTTTGATCTAGAAGAATTCGAAAATTTTCACATGATTTTGGTATCACTGCGAAATTAATGACGTATTGCTGTGTGCCTAAGTTATGTTTCAGAATTCAAATTCTCGCAAGTAAGCGTTGTGCGCATGCGCTCTCATCATTCTTTCATCTAAATGAAGAGACCAAAAGACACGACTAATTCCATGAAAACTCGGATGGTAAATTCATTGGTTTGTTGCGCTCGCGCGGTTTTTTTCTCTACTGGCAAAGACGCTAGAAAAACGAGTGGCTAATATATAATACACACACACGGGTAGTGGAAGGATTTTTGTGTTGTATTTTGTGTCTCATTTTTGAACGAAAAAAAAAAAAAAAAAAAATTTAAAAATTCCTCAAAAATTAACAATTTATTTCCTAAAAATCCGTGAAAAACTAAGAAAAATAAGAAAAAAAACGCATCAGTGTTTATATTAGTTTTTGAAAATCGAGATATTCAAATAAAAATTTTTCGAGTGAAATAATAAATCAAGTAAAGTCGGTTGGGTTTTTTTTTTTTTTTTTTTCGATTAATTTCCGTAGTTTCGAGGGCCTCAATTGAAATAATGACAGTGTGTTGACGTTTAAATTTACACTATAAATTATATTATTAAATTAAGTTTTGAAGTGGCGACGTAGGACAGCAATAAAATGGCCAATATTGCTGCACAAAGAATTAAAAGGGAGTTCAAAGAGGTTATAAAGAGCGAAGAGGTGAGTAGACACAAAAGTTGAAAAAAAAAAACCTTCTCAATTATGCTAGTCAACTGACGATTTTTCCACGAATTTTATGAACTTATTTTGCACCAAAATTTCATGTCAATGAAATTATGCAATTAAATTTGTAAAAAATTTGGACAGTTGGAAATTTTTGATTTTCCAGTTTTTTTAAAGACTTTGACCCCATTTTTGCCTCAATTTTTCTCACTTGCATGATCCTCAGGGTATATATATGATACACATGACTCGTGTGTAATTTTGGTAGTCAGAATGACATGAAAAATCAATAATAAACAATGATTTTTCTGCGTCTCAAGGGAAAAATGCCAATTTCATTTTGAAATTTCTCTAATTTTATTTTTTTCAACAAATTTTAGGGTAAAAGGTTATTTTTAAAAAATGCCTCATTGACGTACTCGACACGTGTGATTTTACTGTGATTACTTCATTACCTTCTGGTGTATCATTATCATTGGCAATTTGTGCACCTGATGATCCAGCCTGTTCCATTGTCAGATCACAATGATTTCTTCTGATTAGTAATATTATTATACAAGTGTATCCATTGCACTTTTTTTTTAATGAACTCGAAGTGAGACTAGCCTTAAAACAACACAAGGGAAACGAGACACTATTGACTATATTAATAAATTGGATTATCTTCACTGAGAATGTGTTTCACCATTTTGTTATCAATTTTGTGGTGAATCCCCCACCTAGGTCAAGGGTTATGTTGATTTTGTTTTTATTAAAATTTAGCAAGTATTTTTTTTTTCATTATTTTATGAGAGATTATTTTTTTTGGGATCTGTTATTGACTGACTCTTCTTGATTTCTTCCTTTTTTATCCACAAAAAAAATGGGGTGAGGGAATTGTGACGCAGTTGATATTGCATGGATGCCTATTTTATGAAGCAATTGTCTGAGAGATATTTCCCATTTGCTCATGTATTCTCTCATTGTAATTATATTTTTTTCTACTATTTTACAGGTAGCAAAATGTGCGATTAGAGTGGAATTGGTGAATGACAGTTTTACAGAGTTGAAGGGTGAAATCGCTGGACCACCTGATACACCATACGAGGGTGGAAACTTTGTTTTGGAGATCAAAGTCCCAGAAACTTATCCATTCAATCCACCCAAGGTAATTAGGAGAACGTGAAATTAAATGGACACAACGGGTAAAATGGGCACGAGTTGATTTTTGTATTTTATACTATGAAAATTACGAGAAATCGATGGAAATATTGGAGATAGATTTTTTCTGATGATTCCATTGGAAAGCTGAGGACATTTCACGTGGAAGCCATATGTCGCAAGTTATTTTTTTTAATTTTTTTCAAAAATTTCATTTTTTGCGCAAGATTTGAAGGTAAAACTCTTTTGTTTTTCAAAAAACTCAGGTTTTCGAGGATATCTCTGGTTCTATTGGTCGTAGCCACCTGGGGCTGATCTTAAATGAAAGGTGAGCTCATTTCCCATCAATTCAAGGGGTTCAAACAGAAAAATATCAATTTTTTCAAATACTTACGGGGCGAAATAAATATTCACAGAAAACGACTAATAAATATTCGGAAAATCGATTTAAAATAAATTGAAACCCCATAAATCGATGAGAAATGAGTTCACCTTTCATTTGAGACCAACCCCAGGTCGATACGACCAATAGAACCAGAAATATCGTCGAAAAAGTCAATTTTTTCGATTTTCAAAAAGGAAACCCCTTTAAAACTTGGCCAAAAAACGTGAATTTTTCCAAAAAATGAAGGAAAAAAAAAAATTTGACACTATTTTTCCGTCTAAAATTTCCTCAGATTTTTGATGGAATCAATAGAAAATTTTTGTCTCGAGCTGGTCGATTGTAGTGTTCATTCTATCCCACCTTCCTTTAATCATTTCATAAGTGAATTATGATTTTTGGTTTATTTAATTAATCATGTATGCTTGGATTTAAGGTACGTTTCATCACCAAAATATGGCATCCCAATATTTCCTCGGTAACAGGAGCTATTTGTTTAGACATCTTGAAAGATCAATGGTAAGTACTTTGATTATGATTTTTCATGATTAATTAGAAAGAAATCAAATGTGAGAAGCTTTAAGGTGTATTCTTTCTCCAATATTTACAATAAAAGGGCAGCAGCTATGACTTTGCGCACCGTTTTGCTGTCTCTACAAGCCTTATTATCAGCAGCAGAACCAGATGATCCACAGGATGCTGTAGTAGCTAAACAATACAAGGAACATCCCGAAATGTTTCGTCAAACAGCTAGACACTGGACTTCTGTTTATGCAGGAGGTAATTGTCTATTGAAATAAATTTATTATTCGTCTATTTGGATTGAAAAGTTTTTAAATAATAAATTTTCCATGCAATAGGACCAGCCAAGATGCCTGAATTGAATGATAAAATAAGACGACTAACAGACATGGGTATAGAAGAACACAATGCAAGAGTAGCATTATCATCTTTCAATTGGGATTTGGAACGTGCCACTGAACAACTTTTCAGTTAGTGTTAATGAATGAAAAAGATATATTCAAACCCATCCCTTCCTTTTTATCATCAATCACAAAACTTATCCATCACTTTGAAGGTAAAAAATTTCCATGAATTTGAAGATGCAGAGCGTCTCTCGTCCACTGAAATAAAATCAAGCTTAAAGACAATATTATTAAATGATTGAAACAATAATGGAAATGAATGGGCAAGTCATTGGAGTTCATCAGGAGAAATTAATATCTGTAAACTCAACTCAAATTTAATCATGAGAATTTATATGCAACTGTGAATGAATGTTTTTTTTTTTTTTCTTGTATCATAGATATGAATTTTTTCATGAATAAAAAGAACTTTGTTATTTACGATAATTGTGAGAGAAAAAATATATAGAGGAGATTTGGGCGGTATAAACCTGTCGAACAAAATAGGTTTTGCCCTGGATCTCTTTGACCTGCCGAATGTTCTCCTTGGTCTCGAATAATGATAATTACTTCTTACTTTGCAGAGAACGAACGAAAATGTGTATATTTGGGTTGAAGAATGAAAAAAAAAAGAACGAAAAAAATGAAATAAACGTAATTTTTTTTTAGTGATAGGTACGAAACATGTAAAAATTTATGACAGTTTATGAATTTTTAAATATAAAAAGAGGAAATGATTTGTAAATTATTAATTTTTTTTTTTTTCAATGTTTGGTTGTTACTTGAGCATGTGATCAACTAGAAATATCCATTTGGTTTATTTAATGAAGATACAAGATTCCATCCAGATCGTAAAGTTATTAAAAACTATTTTTGTTATGATTTTTGAATTTTTTTTCTCATTTTCTTTACATTATCCGATGTTTCAATTCACCTTAATTTTTCAAATAAATAACTGCAAATGAAATTCAAAGTATTCAATGAAATTTATTTGTAAATTAAAGAGAAAAAAAAAACTGAAACTCCTAAGTTAAAAAATTCTGAAAGCATGTTCATTGAAGGATAATAAAGAGAATGATACTTGCTTACAAAAGTTATATATACTTTATTCAAATTCTTGTCAAATAGATTTCGATAATACAAAAGATTTTCATATTCTCATTCATGAAAATTCACTTAGATCTACGTTGAACAAGGCAATATGAAAAGAAAAATAATAATGTGAATGAATAATCCAAACTTGAGAGGAGAAATTTTAAAATTTAATGTAGACTTGATGCTAATACAACGAAAAAAAAAGAAAAAAAAAAAAAATTAATGTTATGGTTGTTCACAAGTATAAATTCTGAGTTTGCTGGCCGAAAGTGCCCCAAGAACAACGGAATTTTGTAAACGGAATGAGCACATGTCAATAACTGGATTAGTTGCTGTGATATTCTGAATCTCTTTTCCAGCAGAGACACTCCAAATTGGTATACTGTTGGTAGCTTCTCTGTGTGCAGCTATATATGTATCATTAGCAACATTGATGTGGCACGATCTTGATAGTAAATTTTGTGTATTACCACCCAAAAAAGTTTGTGCTGTATTGCAAACAATTTCGTCCTCATTTCCCCGTTCAATAGAAAATACAATGTGTCTAGTTTGCTGATTTGCTTGATTTGGTCTTGCTGATAGAAGTGCATGATGATTCTGTGCGTCATAACGAACACAGAGGAATGGACCAGTGTAGGATATTCTCTTGGCGACATAGCTATCAGCCTTAATCTCATAGGCAACGCATGAATTCAAATGTGTAGCCAAGAATCCACCTCTGAGCATACCATCAGATGATGCTGCTGGTACTGGAGCCAATGAAACAATTGGAGATCTGTCCTCTGGATTATCAAATGTCTGAATAGGACCCGAAGTACTCCTAATGTCAAACTGCGTTATACCCTTCTGTGTACCAACAACAAATATATTTGTATTATCACCAACCCAGCAACAGCTCCATGCTTGTGAATCAACTGGATACGTATGAACAATTTGATTATTATGAATATCTATCATTTTAGCAGTTTTATCAAAACTAACACTCATGAGCAATGATTGCTCAGATTTATGAAATGAAATGTCTCTTATTACTTGACTGTGAACAAGAATCAGTGGCATTTGTTCATACTTATTAACATCAATTTTCTTAATTCCATAGCCAGGAAAAAAATTTGTTGATTTTTGTGAAACAGCCAAATAGCTGTACCATGAATTATAATCTATAACTCTGCATCCACCATCAGTAGCAATATCTAGTGTTTTTTCAAGATGAAATTTCCTGCCAATACCACCAGCTGGTTCACGTGATTTTTCTCTCAATTCTCTCATATATTCAGCTGATTGTACTTTCATAAATTCAAGCTTCTCCGATAAACTTTTGGCATGATCCTGTGCTATTTTACAGCGCAATTGTGTAGTTGATAATTCAGATTCTAAATTTTTTTTTTTCATTATAACATTTTGCAATTCATTTTTCAAACGATCAAGCTCAATTGTATCAACAGCAGTCAAATTTGTTGTATAAATCATTCTTATGTCTTTAGTTTGTGCTTTTGTATTGCAGTGTGGACATCTACGATTTTGTGATGTACATTCTTGTTTCAACCAGCGTAAAACACACTTGTGACCAAATAGATGTCCACATGCAAGTGAACAGAGACGATGCTCACCAGAATTTGTCCAAGGCTCCATGCAAATTGGACAAACACGACCCTCATCATTGTCATCACTCTCTTGTGTCAATGTTTTACTTCCTTCATTCTCAAATTTACGTTTTTTCCTAGGTTTATCACCAGATTCTTCTGGCTCTGGCTCGTTTGTCGATGAAGTCGTTGCCAATACAAGTGGCAATGCTCCCTCCAAGTATCTAATTGGTTCATCTGGAAGTCGTATCTCTTCCATATCAATAACACGTTCCACTACATCTTCATCACTAGCAGGAACTTGTGGATTTTCATTGATTGCCTGTACTTCAACAACATTTGCAATATTCTCAACACCCTCAACATGCTCAATTATCTCAATGTCTCCTACAGTTTCTGACAAATCAATCTGTGGAATTATCGGTGGATGTCTCAGTGACTCGAAATTTTGATCAATAGCATCATCAATAATCATATTACGAGGAGCTATCATAGGTAAATAGGGAAGTGGATGCTGTTCTATCATGGCTGCATCTTCAACCATTTGTCCTCTCATGTCACCTTGTAAAATATATGGATCCAATATTTGTACCTCATCTTCTTGGACATTTTGAGGCAAATTAGCATCCAACTCTGCAGGAGTCCTTGCATCCTGTGGTGAATTAATGTACAAGTCCATCGAAAATGTGACTCCAAATGGTTTTTTTTTTTTTTTTAAATCAATTTTTCATCGAAATTTTGGGTAATTCACTTCATTTATTTTGTGACGCAGTAGAGTTATCGGATTTTTTGATCTGGGGCTGGGCCCCAAAATTTTATTAATAACAAATAATTACAGGGTCACTACGTTATCATCCATAAACGAGGCTAATTCTGCACTTTATTTTACGAATAATTGACTTTTAATATTTTTACGTTTAATTTTATTCGATTTTGATGAAATTGCCTGGGGTCCTTGTTAGATCAACGGTTTAACTTTAATGATTCAATGGTAACACGTTACATTGCTCCTCGACTGAACCAGAGGTAAACATAACATGGAGCTCACAGCTGTTATGAAATGAGTTTTTTTTTTTTTTTTAAAAAAAAAGCTTTGTTCTGAGAACATAGCTTCTCGAGGCGAGAGGTAGAGGGACTCTGAAGGCTGGAAGGTAGTGCCACCACTGGCTGATGTAGTCAATCATTTCAGTCGTGTGAAAAACACATGTTTCAATCGAATTTTTAACCTCTCAGAAAATATTTACATGCTTCAGTGTTGTGTGAACATTGATTCAGGCTATTTTACCGATTTTTTGGATTTTTTTTTTCAGTGAAAAATGGTAAATTTAATTAGGATTGTTTTTTAAGGGCTATTGAAGACTTTGAAATTAATTATTTTTTCATTTTCAGGGGAAAAACAAGAAAACTAGGAAGGCTGTTATGCAGCGATTTGCTCAGATGAAGAAGATGATCACTCCCAGTGACTCGAGAATGTAAATATATATAGGGGAGAGTGGGGCAAAATGGATACTGTAATGAAACGGTTGGAGATGGATTTTTTTCGATGATTCTAATGAAAAGCTGAAGAAATTTTAACCGGAAAACAAATGTCAAATGTATTTTTTTTCGATTTTCTTGAAAATTCTATATTTTTCGGCATTTTTGAGGGGTAAAGCCTTTCGTTCCCAGGAAATTTTCAGTTTTTTGCAAATATCTCTGGTTCTATTGGTCGTAGCGATTCGGGGTTATTCTCAAATGCAAGATGAGCTCATTTCCCATCAATTTATGGGGTTTTCAATTCGAAAATATCAATTTTTGGGATGTTTATAGACCAAAAACTGTTTCTCAAAACTGTTTCACAAAATTGCCCATAAATACCTGAAAAATCGGTATTTTTAAATTGAAAATCCTATGAATCAATGACAAATGATCTCACCTTTCACCTCCCGTTGCAATTTTCACGCTACAACAAATAGAACCGAAGATATTCTCAAAAAACTGAAAATTTGCAAAAAAAGGAAGGGTCTTACCGCTCTAAAATGCTCAAAAAAGTCAAAATCACTTAAAATTCACAAAAATTAATTCCAGCACTTGTTTTCCGCCCAAAATTTGCTCAGAATTCTAATGGAATCATGAAAAACAATCTTTCGCCAATATTTCTATTGATTTCAAAAGTTTTCCATAATATTTGCTTAAAAATTTAGATGTGTCCATTTTACCCCTGCTATCCATTTTGCCCCACCTTCCCTACATACATTTTTTTTGGGAGAGAATGGAAAAAATTGAAATTCCAATAGAATAGTTGAGGATAGGATTTTTTTAATGATTCCATTGGAAAGCTGAGGAAATTTTACATCTAAAACATGTATCAGAATTGATTTTTTGCGATTTTTAGGGGATAGATTTGTTGGTCAAAATTTGAAGACCTACTCCTTCCCAAAATTGGAGGAAATCACTATTTTGTCGTTATTTTCGGTTGTATCGTGCAGATTCAGTAGTGAAGAGGTAAAACAAGATAAGTTACCTTTTTCTCATCACGTTTTTTGAAAATAATCGAGGCAGTGCAATTTACGACGAATAAAACCGAAGATATTAACGAAAAACTGATTTTTTTTTTTTCATTTTTCAAAGAAGAGTTTCTGCAAATCTTGACCAAAAACTCGATTTTCCAAAAAATTCTAAGAAATCAATTTTCCCACATGTTTTTGACTTGAAATTTCGTGAGCTCCTCCATGGAATCATTAAAAAAAAATCATGTTAAACAGTTTCTCCGAAATTCTCATTTCTTCTTTCTTAAAAGTGATTAACCGATAAAATATCCACAAATATTTGAATAATTTTCAGAAAAGAAGACAAAAGAGCTCCACCAAGAAAGAAAAAGCCTGAGGATCCCACAGAAATGAAAGTGAAAGAAGTGTGAGTAGAAATATAGAAAGACTTTTTTTAAATTACATTGTTTTTCTACACTGCAATTATGAATTCTTTTGTTACTTGTTTCAGGCCTCAACTATCCTCAGCATTATTCTTCCAATACAATACACAATTAGGCCCTCCCTATCACATTCTCATCGATACAAATTTCATAAATTTTTCAATAAAAAATAAATTGGATATCATTCAAAATATGATGGAATGCCTCTATGCAAAATGTATTCCATACATTACAGATTGTGTAATGGGTGAATTGGAAAAATTGGGGCAAAAGTATAAAATAGCACTTAAAATAATCAAAGATCCAAGATTCGAGAGACTTCATTGTCTGCACAAAGGAACTTATGCAGACGACTGTTTAGTGAATAGAGTTACACAGCACAAATGTTATATTGTTGCAACTAATGACAAAGATTTGAAGAGTAGAATAAGGAAGATTCCTGGTGTGCCAATCATGTATGTATCCCAACATCGTTATACTATTGAGAGAATGCCAGATGCATATGGTGCTCCAAAAACATGAGCAATCAATTTATATAATTATACTGGTAATAATAACAATTTTTTGCATTTTAATTATTCTATTTTTATTTAAAACGAAAATATTCAATTATTTTTGCGATAAAAAAAATTGTCGTAGACGTAATTGTACTGCTGAAAGAATTCCTAATTCTCATAGAGTTGTAAATCTCTTGCTCCACAATTTTATGAGTTATAAAACATTACATAACTTTAGTTTTCCAACTGTTACTTGATGCTACAAACATAAAGCATTAAATTTTAAATTGCATACTTCGAAAGAATTCATTGGAATTTACAGTTAATTCTAATGGAACAAGGAATAATACGAATTGTTACGAGTACAATTAGTTGATACAATGGTTTTAATGCGGAGAAATAACTGATTGGTAGAAATTTTGCATCCATGATTAGAAACGATTTTTAAATCGAGAGAACAGGGTAGTTAGCAAAATTTAGTGACGCTTCCATAGTGTTGGAAGCAAAAATTACACGTCTCATGTAAATTTATGATTCTCAGAAGCTACTTAAAAAAAGTGTATTTTTTTTTAAGAAATATTTGTTAAAGCGTATAATAATGGGAAAATTGGTAAGGATAAAAATGATAATCAATGAGTTTATTAGGATTGGAAGATTAGAATAAGTACAGTGGTATTATTGGTGAGTATGTTCACGAGGCACGGAACCGTATCGTAGTGGAAAGGATGACCCCTAGAGACGGGATATTATCTTTTGACCTGGGGCGACATCGCATATCCAACAGCGGACGGTGAAACATGCCCGATACCCAAGTCCGACTATGATCATCGTTTAGTTTATCCTTCTTTCTTTCTCTTCGTTCGGTCGGTTTCCTTTTTTTTTTTCATCTTTTTCTTTTTTTTTTCACTCTCTGCCAATGGTATATCCCGTAGTAGGAGAAAAAAAAAAAAGAAAACATGAATTCTCTCCACTAGTCACCCCGGGTGAGCGTGGCCCAAGTTCCTCTCTCTCATCCAATGGAGGAGTGAGTTAGAGTCATGGGTGGATTACGGATGAGATTATGAATCTGAGAAGGAGAGAATGAGAATTGTTGGATTGTATGAGAAACGATAGTCGTTCTCGACCGGCCTAGGAGGTCCATAACAATAGACCTCACTGTCTTCTAACTACGGTTAGAAAAAAAAAAAAGTCCATGGTATGTCAGGACACACTCGTTTCTCTCATCATAATGATAGAAAGAAAGTTAAATATTTTTTTTTTTTTTTTCAAATTGGACATCTATACTTATATCTATACTGATGGATTTCGACAGTGTACTCAAAACAATTTTTCACTTTACAAATGATCAATGTCAATGTAAAGGGACATAATTGGATCTCATCATTCACTCTGTTTCTTTTCTATTCATTTTACAGTCTTATTTGTCTTTGAATTAATCTTTGGATGATTATACAATTTATCGAAGGGATTACCTGGGTTCTTGTGGGTTTATCAGTGTAAAGTGGGGTAAAACGGGCATTCCTAAAGAACGATTTGAGGTGGGGTTTTTTTTTTTAATGATTCGATTGAAAAGTTCGAGGAATTTTCGATGGAATGCAAGTGTCAGAATTGATTTTTTCTTCATTTTTTTTTCGAAAATTTTACGTTTCTGGCTGCGAATAGAGGGTCATATCCTTTTTATTATCAATTATTTTCATCTTTTTGTGGAAATCAGTGGTTCTATCGATCGTAGCGACATGTGCCATCAATTTGTGGGGTTTTGAATAAAAAAATTAATGTTTGAAGCAATTATCGGGTTTTTTTTTTGCGAGAATCAGTCTTTGCCCTACAATTCCCTGAAAAATTGATATTTTTTTTCTTAAACCCACCGAAAATCAGAGATATTCACGTAAATGTGGAATTTTTCAATTTTATTGAGGATTAGATCATCGAAAAAAAACCTTGTACAAAATAATTTAACTGAATCCAAGCGATTTTTCTAATATAAAACATCAAAATTAAAATGTGTTCGCCTCACATTCTTTTTACCATTCCCTATTTTCTTTTCGTTTGGCAAATTTCTTGTGATTTTTACTCAGCTCGTAGGGAATTATCATCGAGGTTTATTACAGGATACCGATAGCAAATTGAGAGAATCCATAAAAATACAGAAAATATTGCTCATATAGAATTCATTAAAAAATAATATTGTGTAAAAAAATTTTGTGGTCCAATTTCCAAAGAAAAAAAAAAAAGAAGTCTCTTATCAAATCACCTCTACCTCTTGCATCAAATATACTTAATAATTATAATGAATTTTTCAGTGTATACATATGGATTGTATTTTTGATACAAAAAATCGAAATTGTTACATTATTTTATCTATATGGCATGAGTAAATTTGCCAGGGTCTTTAAATTTGGCAAAAAGTAAAATAGAAATGAGAGGAGAGCTTGGAAAAAAAAGAAATAAAAGAAGAGGTAAAAAGAACACGCAAGTGTGTCCATAGCGTCAAAGAGGATCATCGGGAGGACTGGTTTCTCCATTTGGGACTCATATCTATACGGCATATCCAATCGAAGAGAATAGCCGTGGCGAGAAAAGAACTCACGGCGTTAGGATATAGGCATAAGGGTCCTCAGGAAGAGTAGAAGAAAGAAAAAAAAGGAGATGAAAATTAAGAAGAAAAGAAGAGAAAGGAGACTAAATATGAGGGGTGAAGGAGGAAAAAAGAGGAAGAGAGGCAGAGAAAGAGAGAGGAGTAGCGTTCAGCACGCACGCGGTCATCTCGCGCGCCAGTGCCGTTTCTTGGAAACACAAAAGACCGGCTGATTGGGTGCACGATTTTAGCGATCGGCTGGCGGTGGCGGTCGTCCATCCTTACAAGGATTCTATTTTTCCTTTTTTTTTTTAAATTTCTGCCTTTTTTTTTTCTCCTTTATTTCTTCAACTCTTCGTTATTTTCTCATGAATTCACCAAGGTCTTAGAGCCCGCCATTATTCTCCTTTCATAAATTCATCTGCCGAAGAATATCATTTTTCTCATCACAATAACATTCTATTCGTTTGGATGAAATCTTGGTGATTAAAATGTAAAAAAAAAAAGAAAAGAATTATCTTATGATGTTGTTTTAAAAAAAAATTCATTGACTCTCTTCTGTGTGGATGTTGTTTGCGACATTGCTCCAACTCACTTATTTTGTTGTTACTGCGATGGAAATTGCTTGAAAAGATGGAAATGTTACAGTGCAAACAAATTTTTCAGAATGCAATTTTTTGTCATTTTATTTTATCATTTTTTTTTTTATTTCAACTTCATTGCCGCTCGCACCGCAGCTAATCTCCGCATTCCAATCTCCCATGGACTCGGCATCTCTTTCTTGATCGTGCAAAAATATCGTTCGTATATCTGTATATATATATATATATATATATATATATATGCATATATATATATATATATATATATATATACCCATTGCGACACGTTTCAAATCCAAAGCCCAACATAGTTGCATTTGCGATTTACCTTTTCAACCGATCAAACAATTTTTCCGATTGAAATTCCTCGTGAGTTTTTCCGTTGTTTAAAATACATCCAAATGTATCTGACATTTCTCGATAGTTTATTTATGGGGTGCCTCTACGCGTTCCAAAGTGCTCAGACAAAGTTATCGTATTAATCAAAGAGTCAGTGAGCTGTTGGAGAAAGTGCCTGCTCACTATCCAGCTTATTGATTACACTAGAATTTGAGTGCGCGCGTCAGGCGCAGGTATCGCTAGTTTTGGCGGGAAGAAAATGATATATATCCGTTTTTGCTTCCGAATGGAAGCATTGTAAACGTGATTTTCTTCGATTTCAAGATTACATCGGAATATGCTCTCAATCGCCATAGGACCGGACTTATGAAGGAAAATATGCAAAAAATGAGGAATTTTGAGCTTAAAAACGTTCTATCTTCCCTCCTGATATGACGTCCCTCAAATTTCCGGTTCTGAGGGCTTCCAAACACCAATGCCTCCCACTTCGTTGGAAATGGTTACATAATCTAGAATAGTATATTTATATACATATTCTAGAATAATATATCTATATGTATATACCTAGATATTACAATGCGAATAAATCGGTGATACAAAACGTTTCACGTATTTTCTTAGAAGGGAAATTTTTTTTGCAAATTCAATGGAAACAATTGCCAGTAAAATCGATACAAAATTAATGAATTCTCTTTGCAAGGGAAAGAAAAAAACCCGTAAATTCAAGTAAAATAAATGAGTAAAAATCGGGAGGAAAAAAGAATAATATGATCAATCATGAAGACATCAATCAAACTTTTGCAGAGCACAGATTTGTAACGAAAAAAAAAAAAAAAAAAAAATCAGAGAGTCATTCCATGTCTCTATTCTATCGCCTTAGAAAGGTGCGAGAACTGAATCGCGATAGATAAAAAAAAAAAAATTATATCGACAGCAAAAAAGAGGAGGAAAAAAATTGTTTACAAACACGGAGTTTTAGAGTGGCACGAAAATCCGTTTACTTTCAATTTTACCTGGGGCTATATTATGTATACCGATATATACCCAGTAAATGCAATGGGACGGCCTTTAATTTTCGGTAAGGAACACACAGACCCAGTTGATTCTTTTTTTTTTTCACCTAGTTCCTACGGGTTCTAACATCTAATCGTACCGATGAAATCTACACACATGAGTCTCTCTATCTCTCTCTCGGTCCATTGATCGACACACACTGTATAGCGATGCAATCCCAGGAATCGATCACACTGATTATTGCGAGTCTGTTATTAAAGCTGAATTGAAAGGTGAAGAAAAGAGGCTAAAACGAGTGAGGGGCAGAAAAAATAAAAAAGTAGCGTGAATGAAAAGAAGAGAGAATGAAGAAAAGAAAAAAAAAGAGGAATATATGAAACTTTCTAAGACATGTCGTGGATCTTTTCAAAAGAGTAAGAATGAATGTGGGACTGTTGGAATATAAAAGGAGGAGGTAACCAGTGGGGGCAAATGGTCAAACATCGCTGAGGAAGCACCGATCATCCATCATAACTGAGAAAATATGCCCACTGTTCGACCCAGACCCTCCCTCGACTTCTAGACGTGATTGAAAAGCCCAAGAATTACGTAAATACTCTTAATTTTTTTTTCTCCTTGTTATTCTCGAGAAAAGTTAAATCTTGAGCTAATTAATATGGGGTGAAAGTGGAAAAGCCTTTGCTTTAGTAATAAATTATGTTACAGTATTAAGGGGTAACATCACTGTATAAAAGTCTAAGAAAAGGCGTTTTTTTTGCTTTTTTTTTCTATAGAAAAAGTGGCAATAAAATAATGATATTTGAGAGATAGATAATATTTATTTGATCTTGGACTAAAGAGTCCATCAGATTATTGAAGTTACATTTGCGGTAAGTTTGTCACAACTGTACATTTGAACATTTTTTGAATTAAAAATTTAAATAATAATAATGAAAAAGAATTAAGAAGGAAATAAATGAAAGAAAAATAGCAAACGATTTTCAATAATCAAAATAGATATAGAGGAATTACTCTTTATTTGAGGGAGTGATCGAACATATATTTGAGTCTTCAGAAAAAAAGTCATCAAAAAATATCAAAAAATGACGACACAAGAGCCATTCTTCTGAGGCACTTCGAATTTAAAATACTCTGCGGCACGCACTGTAACTGGTGAAAATTGCAATTGAAAAAAAAAATTTGGCTCAGTCTAGATACACATAGCTACAGAAATAAGTAGGGGATTTCAAAAATATTGTTTTTTGTGTGATTGGTGATCATTTGAATGAAAAAACTCAAATTTCGACCAAAAACTGGCAATTTTTTATCAATAAAAAATGTGCAAATCAATTTTTTGAAAATTCCCTACGTGATTTCTGTTCGAAATATTGTTTTCAAAATGCTGTGGAAAATTCAAATGAAAATAATGAAAATTATTGGAGTTATGCTGCGTGTCAATTTGAAAAATCATGTTTCGAGAAAATTTCGATTGAAGTTTTGACTTAGGCTATGAATATAAAGAAATGCCTTGGGAAAAATTCGAAATTTCATGTGAAATAATGGATTTCAGGTGATAACTTTTCTTGTCCGTATTCTGGAAGGCCCAAAGTAATTTTTAAAGCAGGAGAAAAAATCGATTTTTTGAAAATTCTACAGTGGTGTTACCTCTCAAACAATGGGAAAGAGGTAATGATCTTAACCGAGAAGTTTTTCGTTAGAAATACTTAAATATTAATAATGTAACGGTATGAAAACGGTACTTTATAAATTCATCCATTAATATATGGCAAAAGGTTCCTCGTAAGTGAATATGTTTAAATAATTATATATTTATATATATGTATGTGTATGTGAAACAAATAGATTAGATTATTCTTAATGCGTGGGGAATCTTATCAACTAAATAATTGAGGTAATTAGAGTACATTCTCCTTCATAAAATATTCAATTAGATGCAATTTTCCGCAAAATAAAGGAATTTAATACAAATTAAAGCCCTTCTGTTCTGCAATTATTGTTTCTTCTCTTTTTTTTTTTTTTTTTCAAAAATCGATCAGTAAACTATTAGAGAGAGAAAAAGAAAATGTAAAATCGATTAGACGTTTTGCAGAATGGTTGAATAAGCACGCTTCGTCTCACTCAATAAATAGAATCTTATCTTCTGAAATGACTTTTTTATCTAATTAGTTGGATTGGACACGAGATTCCAAGGAAGGCACGAGCCCCAACAGTCCACTCAGAGCCATCACGAGCAAAAAGAAATAAACCGGTGAAGAGTAAATGTGGGCACGAATTGTGGCTTACCACGATTGAAGCGCAATAGGTACTTTCACCAATTTGTAATCATAAATCAAACGACTTTGGAATCTATCGGTTTTATTCCATCTCAGATACTAAATATTTCTCATGGTTTAGGCCAATGCTCCAATTTCTACCGAGCAACATTTCAGAAAAAAAAAAAAAGAAATTGTGGGGGGACATTATAATCACCTTGAGAGATGAAATAAATAATACATATAGATATATTTGAAAATGATCGATGATCTATCAAAAAAAACAGCGTAAATCGAGGATCGACATGCTGCCATAATGGCTCGTTAAAAAAAATTACTTCAAAAAAAATAAATAAAAGAACGTCCTTCTGTATTTCGTCATAATATATATATATATATATATATATATATATATATATATATATATATATATATATATATATATATATATATATATATATATATATATATATATATATATATATATATATATATATATATATATATATATATATATATATATATATATATCTCCGTAGTCTCTAATTCGCGACAAGTATATACATTAACTTCAACTTAATTAGCTCGTAATGTATGCTCTCGCCAAACGTATCAACATTCTCTGATTAAATGAATTCGAAATAAAATAAATAGAAAGCCGTAAATATAAGTGATTTATACATTTATATATATATATTTTTTTGTATCAATTAATTATTCTGAACAATATTTGAACAAATAGAATTGAGAGAATTGAAATTTTCACTGTGCAAACATAAGACAACGTATAAATACGAACATTGACAGATTATGAAGGATGAAATAAACTAGGCAAACAAGTCACGAAAACAGCCATATACTATTTATCTTTTATTTTTTTTTTCTTCATTTTTTTTTTCCTACATTCTTGTTTCTACACAAGATAGAACAGACCAAATTGAAAATCATTATTTACTTTCCAACTCCTTGCTCCAATAGTCGAAGACATTTGTCAAAGACAGAAAGCTGAAAGGTCCGGAAGAAATAGTAACGGATTAGCTACAAGTTGCCAAAGTTGTTCTCTGTGTTGGGAAAGCAAAGGAGACACCCATTTCCCTATTAGATGAAACCCTTTCCCAAGGCAAGTAATAAAGAAGAGAATTCAAAACCACTCATATATCGACACATATAGGGGAGAGTGGGGCAAAATGGACACTGTTATGAAACGGTTAGAGATGGTTTTTTTTTGATGATTCTATTGAAAAGTTGAGAAAATTTTGGCCGGAAAGCAAGTCTCGGATGTATTTTTTTCGATTTTTTTGAAAGTTCGAAATTTTTCAGCATTTTTGAAGGGCAAAAGTCTTTCCTTTCTCGAAAATCTTCAGTTTTTTGCAAATATCTCTGGTTCTATTGGTCGTAGCAATTCGGGGCTAGTCTCAAATAAAAGGTGAGCTCATTTTCCATCGATTTATGGGGTTTTGAATTAAAAATATCAATTTTTCGGATAGTTATAGGCCGAAAACTGTTTCACAAAACTGTTTCACAAAAATACCCATAAATACCTTAAAAATCGATATTCCTGAATTGAAAACCCTATGAATCGATGGCAAATGATCTCATCTTTCATCACCCATTGGAATTTTTATGCTACGACAGATAGAACCGAAGATATTCTCAAATAACTGAAAATTTTCAAAAAAAGGTAGGGTCTTACCCTTCTAAAATGCTCCGAAAAGTCAAAATCGCCATAAATTCAAAAAAATCAATGCCAGCACTTGTTTCCTGCCCAAAATTTTCTCAGCTTTCCAATGGAATCATCAAAAACAATCTACAGCCAATATTTCTATTAATTTCGAAAGTTTTTCATAATATTTGTCTGAAAATTTAAATGTGTCCATTTTACCCCTGATGTCCATTTTGCCCCACCTTCCTCTATATATATATATATCCCCACTCGTAATCCTTTTCTTTCCATCACCTGAAATTCTTCTTCTCTCTGGCATCTCACTCCTGATCGGTCTGTTCTCCCCTCATCGTCTCCTCTTCTCGACGCATTATTCATCTCTTGCTGGTACGTTTCTCTGTCCTTTTTGGCTTTTTCATCTCTTTTTATTTTGGAAAAGAGAGACAGAGAGAGAGAGAGAGCTCCATCCAAGAGTGAAGAGAGTGTGTGGAGCACAGAGCACACACAGGCGCACACTATACACACAGTGAGGTAGTAAAGGCCTGAAGAACCTGGGGAATACTACCATTCGGCCATCTTGAATACCTGAGCCTCCGCATTGCTCGTTCCTCGAGGGCAAAAGGTAGAATATCTCGGCAGAAAAGAAGGTCTTCTCTGTGTTAGGATGTGCGCGCCACAGACACTCTCATCCAGGGAAGAAAATACGAAGGTGCGAGAGAGAGAGAGAGAGAGAAGAGAGGCAATAACGCCACTGCGAAGAACCAAGTGGGAAAGAATGAAGCGATGAATAAAGAAAGAAAGAAAGAAGGAGAAACGGGTGGATGGCGGTTGGGGCCCGATGGATCGGAGAGGGATGCCATCAGTGCCAGGCCCCAAGAATGCTCCTCTTTCTTTTTAACTCCACATGTATGCAGCCCAAAGGGTGGGAGAGAAGTGCGGGGCTAGAGGAGAGGGAGGGGGGAGAGATACTAACACAAGGATTTTGCGTCGCACGAGAAACGGGGCCCTCACTTAGGCCCACCGGTTCAGTCGCGCTGGGTCAGTCCACGGGCTAAGTTGACGCTGATCCTTTCTCTTTCTCGGTTATTTGAAACATGTTTTTATTATCGTTCTATTCTATATTGTATTTAAAACTGAGTACATCGTGACACTCTCTTGAAATAAATTATTGTTATTTATTTTTTATTTTTTCTTGTTAATTCATCGTTCACGTGGATTAAATAAATTTTCTCATTTCAATAGTTATAATTATTCCATCGTTACGAGTGAATATTATTTTTACTCCAATGAATTTGTGTTGTGAGAGAGTGAGTGATTACTGTGAGATTGTGTGATTTGAGATTGTTTATTATTGAGATGAGAGATAACGTCATTTAGGTATGACACACGGAAGTTTATAGAAGCTGAAAAGAAGGATTGGTTGTATATATATATATATACACGTTGCCACGATCCCACCCCGAGATGTACCGTTTCGTCTCTCAGATCGCCGATCGACTGTGACGAGTGTCATCTCGAGCGAATTCCGTTGGTTCAACCACTTTGATAAGTTGTCCACGACGTGCTCTCTCAGTTCTAACCGAGGGAAAAACGTGATTCAACGATAAAAGGAGTTTAAAGCGGAATTAAAAAAAATATATATATATATATAGGGAGAGAGAAGAGAAAAAGAGTCAAGATAGTGGAGAGGGGAAAAAGCCGAACGTCGCTTTGATTTCTAGCGTCAATCTTTATCGTGACTAGAGGTAAAACGTGAAGTAAGAACAAGAAGAAGAAGAAGAAGAGAAGAAGCGTCGTCTCTTGGAGGAGCGGCTGTGGGCCCGGTCAGTGCCCTTACCCAAGTCAGTGAGAATTCTCGTGGCGTGTTTACTCGAATTCGAAGTGTAATTCCACTGTAATTCCATTTGGCAATGACGTTGAATATTGAAGATTATTACCAGTCAATGCTTGAGTAAATTTGGCAATTATTTAATATAAATTCAGGATGAAAATTCGCTTGACGATGACGAAAAAGTGTGAAAGGTAGTAGGGACTTGATGCAATTAGAGAAGTTGGACACGGGGCAGAGGAAAATAGAGATGTGGAGTTTGACAATCCTCGCCCTAGTCCTGGGACTCGCAACATCGGGTCATCATGTGGCTGGTACTGAGGAATACAGGGATATATCCGAAAAAATAGCTAGACTTGTACCACGTAGATCACCAATGCTACCGCAGGATGGTAGTATGGGTCTTGCTATGCAAAGTAGAGCTGTTGATACACGTGTGCAGCTTGGAATTAGAGAGGGTGAACCAGTGGGTACACTTGTTGGTACTATACCAGTGAAGCCGGACTTCACATACAGATTCAATGAGCCACCTCAGGAATTTACATTGGATGCTGAGAGTGGACAAATAAGAACAGCTAAAATACTCGACAGAGAGGCACTACAAAGTGACAAATTTGATCTTGTTGTTCTCTCTAGTCAGCCAACTTATCCAATTGAAGTTAGAATTCATGTTATCGATGTAAATGATAATAATCCAGAATTTCCTGAGTCAAGTATAGCAGTGAGTTTTTCTGAATCAGCTGCCGCTGGAACAAAATTACTTCTTGATGCAGCTACTGACAGAGATACACCTGAGAATGGTGTTGTTGATGATTATTTCATCGTTGCTGGCAATACCGATGGGAAATTTCGCCTTGCTGTTACGGGTAATCCCAGTGGTGAAACATCTTATCTTCATTTAGAGACAACTGGTAAACTTGACAGAGAACAGGTTGAATTTTATTCCCTAAACGTTTGTGCTAGAGACCGTGGTAAACCCCCTCGACTCGGTTACTTACTTGTTAATGTTACGGTACTTGATGTCAACGACAATCCACCAATTTTCCACCAGAGTGACTATTCTGTTGAATTAAATGAGAGTGCACCCGTGGGAACAACTGTTCTCACTGTTTATGCCAGTGATAAAGACACTGATGACAATTCAAAATTAACATACTACTTGCCAGATAGTGAGGAACAATTTACAATTGATCCAGAAACTGGTACAATTAAAACAACTGAATCATTAGACTGTCCACAGCAGAGTTGTACAGCAACTAAACCCGGTGGTAGCTGTCCAAAAAGTTGTGTAATAACTGTATTTGCTCGTGATCATGGTTCACCACGTCAAGATGGAAGAACTTATGTAACAGTTAATCTACTTGATGCAAATGATCACGATCCAGAAATAAAATTCAGTTATTTTCCAGCAACAGCTGGATTTGCCACAGTTGATGAAAATGCAGCTAAGGATTCAATAGTTGCGGCAGTTGCTGTTGTTGACAATGACGAGGGTCTTAATGGTGAGACAACCGTGGTGATTCGTGCTGGAAACGAACTAAACCACTTTCGTCTCGACAATACACAGAGCTTTGACATAGTACGGGTTAATGGTAGACTCGATCGTGAAGAAATACCAAAATATAATTTAACAATTGTTGCTACTGATCGTGGTACACCACCAAGATCAGCAACTGCATATCTTGTGATACACGTTAATGATGTCAATGATCATGATCCAGTTTTTCAACAGAGTGAATACTCGGCAGTACTCTCTGAATTATCACCGATTGGAAGTTTTGTTGCTAGTATTTCAGCAACTGATGCAGACTCGGGCCTTAATGCAAAGATATATTATGATTTTGATTCGGGAAATGAGCAATCATGGTTTATGATTGATCAGGATACTGGCTTGGTAACAACTGTTTCAACACTCGATCGTGAAATTCAGGGAAGCGTTGAATTGAGAGTTACTGCTAAGGACGGTGGGCCAAATCCACGATACGCTTCAACACACCTCAGGGTCACTGTACTTGATGAAAATGATGAGGCACCCAGATTCACTCAGAGTATCGTAGAAGTAACGTTATCCGAAAATACACCGCCCCACAGTCTCGTAGCAACTTTAGCAGCTGTCGACAATGATCAAGGAACCAATGGAAGTATTTCCTACAGTTTACATCCAAGTGTACTGAGAGAATATCAAAAAACATTTGCACTAGATGCACTTACTGGACAATTAACAACAAAAATTCCGTTAGATAGAGAAACAGTAGCTGATTACCGGGTACTAGTAGTTGCAAGAGATCAAGGAACTCCACCGCAATCATCTACAGCCACTGTTTTACTTTCTCTTGAAGATGTTAATGACAATGCTCCAGTGTTTTATCCACAAAGTTATTTAATGCCAATTCCAGAAGACACAACACCGGGTACGTCGATTGGTAGGGTCACTGCTACTGATGCGGATGCCAGAGAAAATGCCAGAGTCAGGTATACCTTGGAATCTGGTGGTGAGGGATTATTCACTGTCGATGAGAAAACTGGTGAAATAACTCTTCAAGGCTCACTCATGGTTGCACAAAAAACATTATATGAATTAATTATTTCTGCAAGAGACACGGGTGATCGTGTTGCAGTTAAAAATGCAGTAGTTGAAATAATGAGACAGGAGGATATTGAACATTTAGAATTTGATACTTTTAATAATTATGAATTTAAAATATCAGAAGATAGCGGTGATTGTGCTGATATTTCATTGAGACACAGTAGAGATGTGGGATCTGTTCAAGTAACACACTTTGCAACAACCAAGGTGTCTTATGCAATTATTTATGGTGATCCACGTGGAAATTTTAAAATCAATGAGCATTCAGGTGTCATATCAACAGCTGGATGCCTCGATCGTGAGGAGATTGCTTACTACAGTCTTCGTATCTTTGCAAAAACTGGTCTAGCACGTGGTATCACTACTGTAAACGTCACAGTCTTGGATATTAATGACAATCCACCGAAATTTCCGAAAGGTGAAAAAATTGATGAGGTCATACTGAGAGAGAATGCGGCAGTTGGACAGGAAGTGTGTTTAGCAAGAGCAAGAGACAGAGATGTTGGTGCTAATGCAAGAATAACGTATTCATTAACGCATAATCCTGGTGAGTTATTCAAGGTAGCTGAGAATTCTGGTATAATTTATTTGGATAAACCTATTAGAGCACCGCCAGGAACTGTTTTAAATTTAGAAGTTACGGCTGTAGATACTGGTGTACAGCCACTTTCAGCACAACAGCAAGTTAAAGTGACAATCGAGGACGTGAATGATCATACTCCAGTGTTCAAATTAACAAGTTATGAAATTTCGCTTCTGGAATCAACTCCAGTTAATGAAAGGTTCTTTGCACTGCGGGCATCTGACGCAGACCTTGGTGCTAATGGAAAAATTATTTACAGTGTAACCGATGGAAATCAAGAAGACAGATTTGGTATTTTACCTGATGGACAATTATATGTTAAACACGCCCTAGATCGTGAACAACAGGATTATTATGCATTAGAAGTTAGTGCTAGTGATCAGGGTGTGCCAAGTAGACAATCAGTTGTACCCGTCATTGTCCATATAATTGATGAGAATGATAATGCTCCACAATTTACTAATTCCTCGTTTACCTTTCACATACGTGAAAATGAACCACCGGATACCTTCGTTGGTAAACTACTAGCAACTGACAGGGACGTGGGAAGAAATGCAGATCTGACATTCTCATTACCATCAACTCAACAGGACTTTATCGTTGATCCGAGAAATGGTTTCATCAAGTCACTTCATATTTATGATCGTGAAGAATTAGTTGCCAACACGGGTACTAGCTACATAAATCTGGAAGCAACTGTTACAGACAATGGTATCAATCGTTTGCGTGATAAGGTTAAATTATCTATTTACGTAAGCGATGTTAATGATAATGCACCACAATTTCAACGTTTACCGTATCGTGTACAAATTAGTGAGGGTGCTACAATTGGTACACAACTCTTGAGGGTCTATACAACTGACGCTGATGAGGGTCTGAATGGTGATGTATTTTATTCACTCGAGGATGGTAATCAACAGGGTAAATTTGTCATTGACGAGGCAACTGGACAGATATCACTTTCCAAAACACTCGATCGTGAGGCCCTGGACAATTATGTCCTTACTGTCGTTGCTCATGATGCAGGTTTGGAAGTAAGGCTCTCATCAAGTGCCACAGTCACAATTGATATACTCGATGAGAATGACAATCCACCTAAATTCATCGACAACAAGCACAAAATTTCAGTTATTGAAACAACAGCAATCAATACGGAATTACTGAGATTCAAAGCAACTGATGATGACCTTGGTGCAAACTCCGAGTTGACCTTTGGAATTTCAGCTGGCAACAGGCGAGATGCATTTCACATTGACCCACTCACCGGTGCACTTTACCTGAGGAAACCTTTAGACTACGAGGATAATGAAAAATACACACTCAACATAACATGCACTGACGGAGGTCATCCAAAGCTCAATTCAGTAACAACACTGATTGTTGACGTGATTGATGCTAATGACAATCCTCCAGCATTTCCAAATACAGCTATCGTTCGTCAAATCAAAGAGGGAATAACAGTGAGAACCCCGGTGCACTCGGTGATAGCTGATGATCCAGATTCTGGTGAGAATGGTGCTGTTACTTATGCTATAGCTAGTCAGGATCCACAGGATGATAAAAGACATTTTGGAATTAGTCCAATGAATGGAGTAATTCACACACTCCTTCCAATTGATCGAGAGGAAGTAGATACATTTAAACTAGTGGTTGTGGCAACCGACAGGGCACAGCCTCCATCAGCAAGATTATCAGCTGAAAAAGTTGTCGTTGTGATAGTCGAAGATTTGAATGATAATTCACCAATATTTGTCAGCATGTCAGCAGCAGTATTACCAACAAAATCAACAATTAATGCTAATCTTGGCAGAGAAATACCAGTTGCTAGACTACTGGCAAGGGATTTGGATTCAAGCACAAATGGATTAGTTACGTATGAACTCATGAGACCAAGTGTAAATTTTTCTGACATGTTCAAGGTGAACAGAAGCACAGGTGTGATCACAATGAAGCTACCCGGAAGTTTAAAGAACATGGAACGTGTATCTAGATATCAGATTGGCGTTAGGGCAACGGACGAAGCCGTTCAAGCTGAACGAAGATCATCAGAGACTTATCTAACTCTCATAGTACCTGGTGAGAATGATGACAAACCAGTTTGGGATGAACAAACACCACTCGAGGGTAGTGTATATGAGAATGAACCATCTGGTACAAGTATTTTACGTGTTAGTGCACATTCACGAAGATCTGGTGTTGATATTGAGTACTATGTGACAAATGTAACTGCTGGTAGTGATGGTGAACAAGTGGATAGACTGTTTGACGTTGATATTAGAAGTGGACTACTTCAGACCTCTGGTCCCCTTGATAGAGAGACTGGTGTCGAGTGGTACGAGGTGGAGATTTATGCTGTTACTAATGGTGGTGGTGAGAGAGCCAGTACTTCATTCATCAAGGTAAGAAAAGAGAATACAACAGATGGTGGCGAGTAGAAGGGGGGGGGGGTAAGAAAAAAAGGAAAAAAAACATTCCAACGAGCTTTCTTTATTTCGATGAAGTTTTAATTAAGGAAGAATAATACTTTTGATGATTAATGACAAAAAATATAAAACCATAGAGTTCGAATGTTTTTTTTTGCCCTTTCTTTCACCTGCCAAATAACATTTTAATTAAGAAAATAATATTTGAGGTGTCATGTGATCGACTTCTGTGACACACAGAAGTGATTAATGATGAAAAACATTAGGCAATAACGTTACTGGGGTGAAAGTCTCGACAAACTGTACAGTAAAAGCTATTACACGATGTAAATTGCATGTAAATTTCGCGTAATACATCTGGCCAACGATACATCACCGAAGAAACGAGAAATTCTGATCTATGAGCAAAGAATGAAGAATAGAGAATTGCAAAATCATAATCATAAGAGAGAGGGCTACAAAAAGGAGGGAAGGCTCCTTTCTTGATTCTTTTTTTCTTCTCTTCTACGTTGGGTATATACGTGAAATTTTTTTTTTTCTTCTCTCGCCTCTCACCTGAGGCCACTCGTATGATGACTTTGACCTCAACGCGACGTTTCAATTATTTTCACGTCGTAATCACGTGTATATGGTATATATGAAGATCGGTTCCTCTCTCTACGCTCCAAAAGCGACTCGAATTCTCTTCATCATCTTTAAAAATGAATTTTTCGCAGTGGCTAACACAGTGAGACCCATTCAAGTCACCAAAAAACATCATAAAAAATTTGAAAAATAAAGTTGAAACAAAAAATAAGATAAGAGAGCAACAAAGAGAGAGAGAGACAGAAAATAGCAATAAGAAAAAATTTAAAAGCGCGTTTCGTCGGTGGTACTCCGGACGAAATCGATTAGACTCATGTGGTTCGCACCTCGAGGCGTGGTCGGCGTGATCACACGAAATAACTAAATGTGAAACGGAGAAGTGAAAGACATATATAGTGGTGGTAGGTGATGATAAAGAGAGAGGAAGTTGTAATATTGTGGTCCAAAAACGTGGTAGAAGGTGGGATGTATTTTACGAGTGACCATCTTTTTCGTGTATATATAACACCGAATGGGTTCGTGCCCCTTTCTGACGTACAACGGAAGCTTGATGACGAGTCCTTTGGTAAAAGTATAATAAGAAATAAATGAAGTGCTTCGAGACGAGAGGAGGAAGAAAAGGGAAAAAAAGAGGAAGGAAATTTGCAAAAGGGACAGAGAGAGAGATTAAAAAAATAAATAATGATAAAAAAAAAATGGGGAGAAAAAAGGAAAGAAGTGAGTCGTTTGTGAGGATAACGAGTAGGTACATGTAACTCAAGTTAAATTCATCTCCAACACGCGATTCTTTAGTCTCAAATAATCTAGATATTTGAGTTGCTATTAAATATTTAATTACGAATGATTATCAGTGTAAAAACAATTTTCAGTAAAAGTTCTTTCAATTCTTCCTGTCTCCGGTCAGCATCATGAAAGAAGAACACAGAACAAAGACAAAATCTCCGCGTGCCAGGAAGTCAAGTCTTGCGGACAAGAGGAGTCGGTTTGCCGTTGGGGGCTCGGTGATGTGGTTCGAGAAGGGCTTTATATTGGATGAGAAAAACTTGATCCTACCCGGAGAAGTGAACTCGTACGATGACGAAGAGCTGGAGGAAGAGGGGGGGAGGGTATCTCTGTCTATCGCGTGGGACCAAATGGCTTAGGGAGAGCTCAGCCAGGTTTCGATGGCTTTTTTTTTGTTGGGGGTATTTTTCGAACTCGCACAGTGGCTACTACTCAACTTCTTTTATTCTTCATGCTGTGGCGAATAATTCCATGCATTTTTATAAAATTATTCTTTTTTCGTACTTCACCTTTGATTGGATCAATTCATCATGTTTCGTTTTTCTTCATTTTTATGAATATCTTGAGAATAATAAATTATGGAGTAACTTGCGTAATTTTATTTGAAGGATGGCGCAAATTTCTTATATTAAAATAAAAAGTAAGAAAAAAAGAAGGAATCTTTATTTTATTTTTTTACTCCTTTTGAAATTTGAGAAATTATCTAATTATCATGAATACTTTTGATCAAACTCTCTAATCATTCACTTTCATCTCCAAGAATTATTAAAAATCCTAGATTTTTTTTCTTCATTTTTTTTTTGTTTGTTATATATTAACCAAATTTTGAATTAATTTTTTTAGAGAAAAGAAACAGCGAAACATTATTGATTGACTGTGACAGTCATCTAGGCTTTAATTTCTAATAAATACGATTATTCATTTCAAAGAAAAAGAAAGTTTTGAGGCAGTATGATCAATTTTTCATTCAGCTTTTATGTATTCAATTCTCCCCCTTTTTTCATTGGACACGAAGAAAGATTTGTCTAACCTGTATCTATAGAGGTATGTTATTTCCCCTGGGTTTTTTTTTTATTCCTCTCTTCGTACTTCTTTTTCGGCTTAATTTGCATGCTTTCGTATGGTAAGCGGTCAGTGCTCTTGAAGACAGAGAAGGAGTTATTGGTAATCGGAGGATTCGTTTATCAGTGTTTCTGGTCCACTCTGGTGAACACTGAAATGTAATCAGGAGAGTCTGAATTTTGTTAATGTACGTATGTGTGTGTATATATACGATGAAATTCTTGTTTTGGTATTGTATAGTGGGTAAGAAGAGGAGTTCCGCCTACTTATATTGATGTACATATTCTCAACTACGCGTGTTTCGTTTGAATAGATTTTATCTTGGAAAACTAAGCACCACGCAACTACTGTTCCAACGGTAACACACTCTATTGACTCGCACCTACCTATCGTATAATATAACAACTGCGGAAGAAGTCTCATCTTCCAATGAAATCTTGCAAATTACACCGAAATATATTTTACTTTGTATGTTTTTTTTTTCCTTTTTTATTTTTTAAATTAACTCGAGAGTTAATCTCAATGATAGAATGATGGAAATTTAATCTAAAAAATACAATGCCACGTTGAAGAATTGAATTATACTCTGTGAATGGATGAAAGGAATTTAGATGAAAATGATCTTTATAGAAAATCAGGAAGTTTTCCCACTTCTTCAATTGTGATTACATGAATTTTCGCATTCATCTCTCAGTGCCATAGACTTCTTAATATCTCTAGAGTCTTTGAGCTGAAGTTTGAGCAAATTAGATTTTTTGTAATGAAGTTTAAATATTTTCGGAGGCTTTTATAATGAAACAACTTGGCAGTTGGACCACAACAGCTTTTGCAATACTTCAAATGTACAAAAAGAAAGAGAAATGACTTTCAAAAGTTTTATTTGCACAAAGAGGCAATGGGTAAGAGTTGACGGTGAACAGTTGATGCGACAGTTTGTATTTCACCATGGAATCATTCCTGGCAGGGTGTATTCGTAGGCAAAAAAATTTCAACTCCACCAGTATTAAAGCGGTAGGTGGAGAAGGGGGGGGGGGGAGGGAGGTAGGGAGGAAATAAAGGAAAGAAATAAAACGTATATATATGGGTACACACACGCAAACCTAAGTTGCGTTTCAGCTCGCGCGGTATGTCCTAACGACGCATGAGCGATGCGAAGACGAGTATGAGATGGCATTTTTCGGTGAGAGACCTGAGGAGACAAGAGGGAGGGAATAAAAGAAGTCCAAGCAAACAGCCAACTCTCTTTACTCTCTCTCTCTTCTTCTTTTTCCCCACCCTTTTGAATATCTGCCCTGTGACTGAAGACTCGTGTACTCTTTTTCCTCACCCAAATGACGAAAGATTATCGTCGAGTCTTTATCTTCTTCTTCTCGAGGTACTTCCACTCTCTTCCCTTACCATCATCCCTCCCAAGCTCTACAAAATATTTACTCCAAAGGTAAATTAGAGAAGTCAAGAGCATGTTATTTTCAAGTTTGATTGAAATTATGGATGAAACTTTTGAAGGAAAAAGAGAGAGAAAAGAAAAAAAAATCCATTGAAATAACAATTTATTAATGTTGCTTTTTGTTTTTTATTGCAAATTTTTTTTCTTTTTGCTTCTTTCTGTTATTTTTCTGGAATGAGTGGAGGATAAGAAAATAAGAGGACCCGACTCGATCGCAGCAGGGAACACTTTTGGGGCCGCTCCTTCACCATTTGAGAGAGTTCTCGATATTGCCCCCTTACATGTATACACACACATATATATATGTTTTAGACTCCCATTGAAATCAGCCGGGGGCCCCCGTGCGTTCGCAAGAGCACCACAAAACGAATGGAATTCCGGGACAGCATACCGTTTCTCGATGGCTGATTGTTCCCCCGGCATATCTTTTCGGGGGATCCCTTTTTTTTTTGCTCTTTCTTCGTCTTCCCTCCACTTCTTCTCTTTCTCCTTTTCATGTCTTTTAGAGTATATATATATATACAGCCAACAGAGTCTTCGCCGGTGGGTCTTGTATTGCCCATTGGATATCTTAAGAGGTCTACAGGTTATAACCTGTCCCCTCCTTCGTCATCTCTGCGGACACATTTTCATCCAGAAAAATATCCATCAGAATGACGAAGAAGAGGACTCGTGTTCCCTTTTCTATTTCCGCAACAATGCAGAAAAAGGGAGGATTATTTTTATGCCACTGGAGAATTCAATAATCCGTGGCTCGTTTTACACCAGCTTCTTTATTTTTTTTTTTTTCATCTTCAATAATATTTCTATGAAAAAGATTTCTATTCAATGAGAAATAGATAATAGAATGAAAATTTCAAGGGAATAAACTTGACAATAGACATGCCAAGAAACCCAATTCCTCCTTATTTCTTCTCTCATTTCAATTTTAAAGACTTCAATCATCTATACTGATCGATAGAGGAAAAAATATCACTTTTCCATTGAATCATTAAAAAAAAATACCACTCATCCTCTTGAGCTCGAAGAAGAGAATATTTTTCATTGAATTCTGCTTCTTTTTTTTTTCCTTTTTTTCCATGAACACGTTAGTCACTTTATTGTTCAGAAAGGTATAAAAACTTCATTCGAATAAATACGATATTTGTCTTGTACTGTTCGAATGAATGGCTTCCAGATAATATCCATAGCTCTCAATAAAATATTATTTTATCTATTTTTCCACTGCCAAATCATTCGGCGAATTGTCGATTTTTTCTTTTTATTTCTCCTTTTTTTCGTCTTTTCTCTCTTGAATTTTTGAACATGTCATTTTTAATCTTTAAGCTATTTTATACGAGAGATTTCTTAAAGGCATCAAGGAAGAGAGTCCCACGCCTGTAGAGAAAATACGTGGTTTGTGTGTGTATGTGTGTGTTTGTATTTTGTAGTGGCGCGAGTCTCTTTGGCTCGAGATATTTATAATAGAGGAGGCATTCCGCAGCCAAGAACAGCGGGGGTCCAAAAGGACATGCCTCCATAATGGCTCTGGTCATTTCGTCTATTTTCTTTCTTTGTCGTATGAGAATCCTAACACAGACATACGAGTGGGCACCGCCTTTTATTATTGCACCCCCTCCCCCTCCTCCACCTCCTCTCTCTCATTCCGCCAAACTTTTCTATGCGTCTAGAAAAATTATGATGTCATATCCCACCGTGAAGAAATTCTGGCCTCGATTGTCAACCGACAGAATGGAATATAAAAATAATAATAATCATCTCAATAAAATAGAGAAAAAGGATAAAATCCGCTTCGACCTTTCGAAGCCTTTATTGGGAAGCCGACAGACACTGAGAGAGACACACACATGCACGCGCGCGGTTCGTTTTTGAAAACGGATTAAACACTGAACATTGAAATCCTATTGGTTTCGCTGTTCTTTCGATTTTTCCATCCTATTTTATAATTCTCATATTATTCTTTGATTCTTCATCTCTTTTCCTTGAGGTAATCCTAGTGGCAGATTTAAATGATCGATTTTTATTTATTTTCTTCCTTTTAGTTATTATAATTACTGTAACTATTTCGATTTTTCAACATTTTACCGATACTAGAACGATGTTCAAGATGATAAATTGTTATTAGATAATATTATGAATATTCAATAATGTTCTGCAATTGACTCACACTGTCCCAATATCGAGGACTGGGATTGGAGGATCCTCGGATTTTGAATACCAGTATGGCTGTCATTGATTTTTTCATGTAATTAATTGTATTAATCGAGGGGCTATTCATTTGAAAATCCAGTGACACAGTGATTACTGATTTCACCTGATTCCAGGCTGATTTCACGTAATTTCATACAATCATCGATTTTATGTGATTGTATGGGATTTTTTTGGTGATTTTACGATTTCAAATGATTTCAAATTTCCGATTTCATCTATCTAGTGTAAGATAGAGGGATAGGAGAGGGAAAAATATGTGTGGAACTTGAAAGGAAAAAAAACGCATTATATTAATGCATAAGGGATGAAGCACAGTAGTTTGTATGAGGGAGGTGGATGAAGGGATGATGTCATAAGATTGAAACAATGATTTTTCTAACTGCTTCAAAAACATCTTCTCTAGCTACTTCAATCGTTTGTATAATGTCATGAATTTCTGGGAGATCAAACTTCCACGCAACTTGTGACTTTGACCGAACTAAGCGTAGATAATTGATCTGATTAGTAGTTCATGTGGTTTCACTGATTGCAAGTTATTTCAATTGAAATCACCTGAAATCGATGAGATCCCAGGATTTCACTGATTTCAATTTATTTAATGTGATTTCAGTCCTGAGTGACGCAGTGATTCCACAATGAATAGCCCCTCGGCATTAATCGTCGCTATATGTCCGGTAATATGCATTTTTCATGATCCCAAAAATTAATAGACATTCTGACGCATAAAAAATATATAAGGTTATTATATAAGGAAAAAATAAGTTTGTGATCATGAATTTTTGAAGTGAAACTAAAACTGAATCTCGCTTATGGAGTTTCAACGTTAATTTAATTATTTTCAAAAATTAATTCCGGCCTTATTTGTCTGGTAAAATGGGGTAAATTAAATTTTGAAAAAATCTGCTCATGATATTCTATCGGAAGTGACCAAAATCGCAAAGGGAAAATGGATTGCCGAACCACTACGATTACCTTAATTGAGGGATGAAAAATATAAATTCTTCATTATTCAACAGTGTGGGAAGAGTCAGCTATTGTCATTGATTTTATTTTTTAATGATGTAAAATTCATTTTTTTAATAATGACATTTTTTTTACTAATAAGTACATTTTGAAAAGTATCCTGATAATAAGAGAACATGACATTTTATTGGCTGTTGGCTATTTAAAATCATACTACTATTTTAATTAAATGTCATTATACGGCGCTGTTTTTTTTTTCTTCAAATTTAGAGATAGTAAAAAAATGTTTATAGTAGTGTACGCGTGGGAAGGACGTTTCTTTTCGCAGTTGCCGTATAATGCAATATTCGTTTTGAGGAAGGAAAAAAAAAAGGAAAGAAAATAAAAATGTTAAAGAATTTTCGTCGATTAATTACCGGTGCCGTTGGTGGTTTTTAATTATCCAATTTAATGTGGCCGATCTTGGTTCATTGGTTCGAACCGAGACGGGCTTATTTTGCGCCTGGATTTACCACCTCTCTCTCTCTCTCTCTATCTTGCTCTCTTTTCATCTCTCTTTCACGACTATAGCTACAAGGCCATGGTCCTACGCAACACTGTCTCAATATTCTCTCACACATTTCCCCCTCCCCCCCCCCCTCCGCTTTTTTCACTCGTTTCCCTTCATTTCATGCGACATATATGTTCTTCACATTGAAATCGGCTATAATTCATCGTCATTAATAATCCAACATTGATCAATGCGAAAATAATGAGCCGACGACGCAACACTGAATTTAAAACTAAATAACGTTAATCAAAAATAATTATTATTGTTCAATTTCGAATTAACTTCTGTGAACGACGAAAAAAAAAAAAAAAAAAAATTAAAAAATAAAAATCATGTATACATTATTTTTCCATTATCGAATGAATAACTATCCGTTTCAGTATTAATGCCGGTGTCATGTATATGAATTTTTTCTCTTCTTCTTCTTCTCACAGCTAAAATTGCACCGGAAAATTTGAAATTGCCGCCATTAGAATACCAAGGAGTATATCTAAATTTATGAATAAAATGTAATTTTCAAGCAATCGTTTATCATTTAATTATTTTAATTGGAAATTATTTATAACAATTCAGAGAATATTTCACAAGATGCTGCTTTTTTTTTTCTTTCTTTTTCATCGGGAATGAAGACGAGTAATGAAAAAAGTGAAAAAAAAAAAAAATATACATTCTACCTGCAACTACTGTACGTTGACTCATTAAGGAATTAATTGTCAAAAGAATGTAATTATTTTTTCCACGAAATTTCAGTTGTTTGTGGGGAAATAAAAAAAAAATAAACGTCATGTCAGTCATCTTGTGTTGACATTCCGTACAGAGTGAAAGTATACATTGTGGGATGTGAGAGCAAGAGACATGTTTTACTGGGGGCCCCTGTCGAACATGGTACATATTTCAGTGATCGGTGCAGTCTCCACATTATCATCATTATTGAGCTTTTTTTTTTCTCGTTGTTTCATTAAAAAAAAAAAAAAACCTCTAATGTGCTTTTTATTCTTCTGAATTTTCATTCTCAACATCAAACAAAATGATACGTTAAAAACCACCATAAAAGACCAAGTGCAATTATCGGTTCGATTCCTCGTACAACGGGGGGTTGACAATTGTGTACGTGTATGGAAAAAAAAAGAAGAAAACAGAGAATAAGGGGGAAAAAACTCGAGCACGTGCACCCGCGTACAGTTTATATGGTTTAAAGATTGTGAAAAGGGTACATATACCTACAAGAGTAGAGAGCAGAAACGATCGGTAGGCACATTCCAAGGGCCAAGTAGCTCTTTTGCTGGGTTTTGTCGAGGTTCACTCTTTTCATGGAATCGAGGAAAAGAACACAGAGTCCAATGGACCTCACCATCAGGTATACAGAGAGAAGAACTTTAATCTTTAGAGACGTGAACTCCTCACTTTTCCTTGCGTTTTTTAAAAGTTGAAAAAAAAGGAGGAAAAAAAAATTACTGTAGCAAATACATCAATGTCACGTGAGTTCTATTTTTTCTTGTCTACAAGTTCAATGAGTGTCCATTTCATTATAAATTCACTCCTATCCATCATATTATACTGGATATTGAAATAAAAAGAAAAAAGAATCACGACTCAAAGAATATTTCACGGTCTGATTTTTTTTTTCTTTAAATTCAAATTTCAGTTGAATATTCTATTATTCGTGATGAAACTGTCAGTTTCTTTGGGTCCAGAGTTTCCTCTAATCTCCGAGGATAATTATTGGAATACTAGACGCAGCTCAAAATCTCCTTTGAAGTTTGACTCATGGATATTTCGTTTTTTTTTTCCTCTTCTTTTCTGTCCTTCACCACGGATAGCCGTTATTTCTGAGTATTTCAAAAAGCCCCCTGATTCCATCTGGCACATGGGTTCTACTTCTATCATCGACAATCATATCCATCTCGAAAAATACATTCATTCGGAATTTTCATCTTGATAATCTATTTTCAGTATGCATTTCAAGCTAATTATGTAGAGAAATAGAATGACAGGAGGTATGCGACAGTATTCTTCCTTGTCCTCAAAATGTTGTGAGAAATGAAATTCAGAAGCTGGTTTGTTATATCGTTCGTGAGGGAGGGAAATAAAAGACAAATGTATAATTTGTATCCGGCAATAAAGATTCCGAACCCCCAGGAATCAACACGTGTCTTCCTCTTTCACTCACAAACGACAAATCATATAATTTTCTTGCGGAAATAAAATTGAGAAAAAAAGAAAAAAAGCAGAAAGATGTTAGTTGATTTTCTTTAACTTTTTATAAGGCAGCATTAAGTAGTTATAAATAGATACCGAATGTTAATAGACGTCAGTCGCGTGGGCTCTCTCCTTGCCCAGCTGATTACGCTTTACAGCAGCAGCAGCAGCGATTAACCCTCTCCGCCTTCGTTTTTTACTGCCCGCCTTGGTATACGATGCGTGACTCTGCGTGTGCAATATATATATATATATATCCTTCTTCCTCCATGCCACACTTTTGCTAAAAGTTTTTCCAGGTGAATTGAGCTGCTGCACTGTAATGTCATTTTCAATTGAATTATTTGTCTCTTACATTAAATTTATAAATATGAATTATGTGACACTACTCATTAGCTAGAGTATTAAGTGTTTTTATGTGAAAATTGATTAATTTGTGATGAAATAAGCACAGAGGGAAATTTCGTATTCACTGAGAGAATTTTTCGAACTGTGAAACTAAAAATATTGCAGGAAAGACCTTGACTATGAAATAGCAACTATATTTATAGCAAACAAATTTTCATCAAGTCCAGCTATTAGATAGTACACATAACTATAATTTAGCTGTTTTTGTTATAATTCTAGGTGCGATTATCGATTTGGAATAGTTCTTTTTCACTTTTGAGAAATAGTCATTCTAGCAGGAAAAAAATTCCCTCAGTGTGTATATCTAATAAAAATCCCATTGTTGAGGTCATTTTTGTAATCATCAGAATTGATTCTAGTATACAGCACTAAGTGTTCAGTAGATATCACCAAGTCCTTGTGCGAGAATTTTGATGCGTAAGAACAGCAATGGCAAATGTCACTAAGACTATATTAATGTTGTTAAAATTTTACTATTTTCAGTATCGTAAAGACATTAAATTTTCCTTTGCAAAAATAACCCAATTCGTTTGTTGTTACTTTCGTGACTCTATGCAGTATTGAAGTTTCTACAATTGACAAATGATCATATTGATACTTTCACTATCTATGAAAAATTGTCATCACCAAATTGTTATCATCTTCTTCTATTGCATTCACTACTTGACACAATGATACTAACTGTTCATGTCTAAAGTTGGCATTACCAAATCTAAATGTTTGAGGTCTTCTCCAACTATAATTTTATTGTTACTAAATGTATATTATTCTCTCTGTAATTGTATTAGTATAGCATCAAATAATCTCATGAAAATGGGGAGAAAAAAATATATATATATATATGTGTATTGAACGATAAAATATTCAAGAAAGTTGTCCGTTCAGTTGTTTTTTGCATTAAAAAAAAGTGGTAATGTGAGCTTTAGTTCTTCGAATGCGTATCTACTCATAATCGGCTGACCTTCGCATAGTGGCCATTCTCGTTATAAAATATATATATATACACACAAAAGTATACATACAGTGTAGAGCTTGTGGCGGCTAAGGGGTGGGTCTACGCGTATGCGTTCTCTCCTCCTCTCCTTGTCACTCGGTTTTTATCTCAGTGAGGAAGAGCCAAAAGCCCGCACTCGCTAATGACCCACCGATACCGCTCCCACCGTTTTCGGCACACACTCAAGCCTCCCTCTTTCACCTTATTACCTTCTTTCGTTTTCTCTTTTGCCCTTCTCCCGACAAATGCTTACCGGGAGGGCTGCTACATCTAACCAGTTGCCTCATCTGTGTGTATCTGTCTTCTTATTCTTTCTTCTTCGGTTGGTCCATTGGGACGATACGACGTTTGAGATTTCACAAATTTTTCCAACTAAAAATGCCTCTTGAGAATTACTGAATTCCTCATGGCCAAAGGAAATGATGGGCCATTGTCATTTAGATGGTTTTATAGAATTCTTCAGATATTTTTTTTTTTTTTTTTTTTGGTGCCTCTATACAACCGATGTGAATCATTTATGAAGTCATTTTACATTCTATCGTGTATTTCGATATTTCAAATATTTATACAATTTTTGACATTCACTCGTCTTTCTTATTCATTCATCTGAATTATAATTACTAAAGAAATGACCAGAGAAACTGAATTTCAAATGACTTCTTCTTTATTGTCATTCGAAAAATATTAATTATTTTCTAATTTTCCAATTGTTTTGTCATTCATTTGGAGCTATGAATGAAACATTAGTCCATTTAAATGATTTAGAATAAATTTTTCTACTTTGAAATAAATGAATAAAAACAAAAAAGTCAATTTGCCATGAATGAATGATTCATGAAGCCATAAAAATGCTGTTTCACCAATAATTCTCTCGTAAAAATCATTGACTTCCACATTTAATTTAGCCAGTAGTGAGAGTTTGAGCAAAAAAAACTACAAACATATATATATATATATATATATGTATATAATAATAATTTAAAATTCAATTCACGTGGCATTAGGCGGATGCATTACGAGTGTCAAGGAGTGGTAATGTGAACTTGAGAGAGTTGGAGCTTAAGGGAATACCCGTATATATACGTATATCTTTATAAGATTATACACTATTATACATAACAATGGCGTACATATGTCCCCGCGAGAGAAGTTCTCTTACCAACTCCGGGGGTATATCTCTGTCTTATTTCTTTTAGCTCTTTCTCTGTGGTTGCACACACTCCCTTGTGCCACAGACTCGCAATTACTACACCACTATATATACGAGAAAAAAAAAAAATTCACATGTATACGTGTGTGCTCGCCTCGAATCGCCCACGCGCACTACACACGACGTTTGCACATTATTTTCAAGGCACTTTTTTTCCATATTCCTTTTTTTTTTCTCCTCTTCTTTACTCTCTTGGGAAAAAAAAAACAGAAATGTCATTTAATTTCTCACTCGTGTCTGTGTGTGTGCATGTGTTTCGAAGATTTTATTCTCAGTTGTTCGTGATAAATGACGCACCGACTGATTTTTCTAAACCACACTTGGTTTATCTCCTTCTCTCTTTTTTTTTTCCCCATCCTTGCTCTTTCTCCCTCTTGGGGTTTTTTTTAAGTGAGTAATCTGAAACGAGGCACTTCTGCACACGAAATAAAATCGTGTCAACTTATTCGACCCTCTTTTGTTGATAATAACAGTGGTTTTACTGGTCATTGAGACCGTTACGTCCACTGTTCCCTTCGGGCTTCCCAAAAAAAAAAAGAAAAAAAATGAGAGATTGAAAAAAAAAAATTAAAATGCTAAAGAATTTCAAAAGCAGCCAAAATTTGAATCAAGGACTCCTTTCACTTGCCAAAGAGTCACGAAAATACCGAAAGTTCGAATTTTTTTTCTATACTCTTTTTTTTTTTTTTTTTTTTTTTTGAATATTTTCTTCAACTCTCTACACCTGGAGAATTCATAATTATATGGCTGAATTAGCCCACCCTCATTGTGTTTGCACGTGAGTTTCACATTCTGGCATAAAAAATGAATTTTAGAATAGCTAACAAGTATTTCTCAAAATATGCGAGCAAAAAAAAAAAGAAAAAAAAAAGGGCAAAAGTTCTTGAGAAGGAGTGGAGTGAAGAACTATTAATTCTATTCTCTTGGAATTGTGTAGATGGGCTCCTTTTTTCTTATTGCTCTGATTCTCCATCTGGACAATTCCTAATCACCTTTTCTGCTCCCACCAGTGTCAGTGTGAATTAGCACGCCCTTTTGTTTGTGCATCCTCTCTGCCGGCCTCATGCCAGTGGAATGCCGTGCCCTTTTTCAATCCCTCTCTCAACGTAAATAACACAGCAAGAGAGAAAAAGTACAGGGAATAAGAATAATGAAACAGACGTTGAAGAAGAAGAAGAAGAAGAAGATGATGATGATGAAAAAAAAAAAAAAAAAAAAAAGAAATGAAATAATACGTGTCTCTTTATCTCTTGATGCAGAGAGACGGTGTTTCTTTTTCGAGTCAAAAGGCCGCGTGACATTAATTTTGAAATATTATTTACCCCCACTCTAATTTTATTCTTCAACACATATGAAGAGCGAAAAAAAAAAAAGAACTGTACTGGTTCATCTTGACCTCGGTTTATGCGCAACCATGTGAGGAGAGGGATGCCTTTGAAAAATATGAAATAGTGTTACTGGGTCGTTAGAAGGGGGCATATGCCCAGACAGTTTGTTCCTAAAGTGATTTATCGCAATGTTGAAAACAAAACTAAATACGGTCAGAGCGAAAAAGACTAGAGGCGTCACCAGAAAAGGTGTCAGTCTGCAAATAAAGGAAAAAAAAGAAGAGAGAGTGGATGAAAAAAATGAATGAAACCTATTGAACAATGGGATTGAATTTTTTCGGGGGAGTGCAAGAGAGTTTTGTGTGTTTTTACATGATTCCTTTTTTCTTTTTCTTTACTTTGTTCCTGTTCATTTTTCTCGTTTTTTTTTTTCTTCGTTGGCCCTCGTTTGGGGGCCAGGCCCAAGCCTCGACCCACGCGTCTCTTGGTAGTCGGAGATATCATCTCGGTTAACGATCTCGCAGGGATTCTTCCCCGATAATCGTTGCCGAAAAAAAATTAAAAAAAAAAAAAAAAAAACGCACAGGGCAAAGAAAAAAGAGAAAGAGACAAAAATGAATTGAATAAATAAAACGATCGATTTTTGTTTGCTCTTATCAGTGAAACATTTGCTTTTATTTTACCGTATCATTTATTTTTTTGTTTCGCAATTTTTTACACGTTTGAGGATGTAACCTGCGGGTGATTGAGGGCGTGGAGCCTCATGGCCTCTGTAGAATTCAAGTGAGAGGGTGGAAAAAGGGGCGATGAGGGGAAAAGAGAAGAAAAGGAAAATAAATAAATAAATAAAAAAAAGTGCAATGTGCCGAGACTGCACCGGGGCCTCGGCTTATCGGGCGTACATCCTCACTCAGAGATTAGCATAATGTCTGCCGCACGGTGCGTAGGTACTCTTTCACTCTTTTTCCCCTCCCTTTTCTCTCTCCTCTCTCTCTCTTTCTCCTTCTTTTTCACATTGGCTCTCTGTTCCTCTCTACGGCTCATTGCCACCATCCGATATCTGCTCCGGCATTCCTTCATTTCCATCTGCAACAGCGACATAATAATGTTATTTATTAGATAAAAAAAAGTAACAAGGAGGAAAGAACAGAAAAAAGAAAAAGAATGCAGCTTTTGAATTCTTTTTTAACGGGAAACTATGCAGAGGAAGTTGAAATCCTCCTCAGGAAAGTGCGAATTATCTGTGGGAACCATCTCTTATCCGTTTGTACCGGGAAAATTCTGATGTTTATTTTAAAGAATACGTGAGGAGTAAGGGGCTTTTTTTCTTTCTTTTTCTTAGTGTTTTTTCGATGAGAAATAAAAATTTGCCGAATAACTGTCCACTTGTATCGACAATTACCTGGTTATGTAGGGATCTAGTCGGGATTTTGATGAAACGGTTAAAGATACGGTCTCTTTGATGATTTTATTGAAAAGCTGGGGAAATTTCACGTCAGAAACATGTGTGATAAATGATTTTTTCGAATTTTACGAAAAATCAACTTTTTTGGTCAAGATTTGAAGGGCTACTGAAGTGTTTCAGGTAGTTGGAATAACTGAACACTTCGACTCCAGTAGATAGCTTACAGTTTTTCCTTTATTAGTTATTAGAAGAACTGCTTGCAATAAGAGTTTTCATCGAACTGATCATTTTTTCAAGTTTTAGAGGTTTTTATCGTATTCCTTTTGTATAGATGTCATTTTTATTCCAATGTATTTGTGTATTTTACATATTATATTTGATACCTGCCATTTGGCTTAACTCAACTGTGTAATGAACATTGCGCTTATGTGTTTTCGTGATGACTGTGGGACCCTTCGAGATCAGTGTGCTGGAGTAAAAATTAAAAAAAAATTGATTAGATTTTTACTGATCGTTTTCTCGAATCGAGACGTTTTCATAAACAGCAGATCACGTGAAATGACGAAATTGATAACCATTCATTGAGAATAATTTTGATTGGTTATACAGGGGTGTGATCCCTGCATGAAGACCTGCTATCAAATGCCGTTAAATGAGGGTGAACTGTAGTGTGGATAAAATAGAGGCACTACATTACACCTTTCTAAAATCGAAAAAAATCACTATTTTATCATTATCTTCGGTTCTACTGGTCCTAGCGTATTGAGCCTTGTGCGCAAATGAAAGCTGAGCTCATTTGCCATCGATTCATGTGTTGTTAGAATTGAAAATATCAATTTTTCAGGTACTTGTAGAGCTATAACTGATTTCCATAAAACGCCCCGTAAATACCTCAAAAAATGATGAATTCTCATTTTAAAACCACATAAAGAAATAATGGACTACTTTAAGAATATTGCGAATTTTGCGAGAATTTTGTCTATAAATTGCTTGTAAAGTGTTTGGCGAAAATTTTGATTGTTTCTCGATGCTCCCTTTTTTTTCAATAACTTTTTCCACTCCTTTAATCCTTCTAGTTCTTTACTTTTGCCACTTTTAGGAGTTAATGTGTCCACGTTTTTTTTGTCTTTGGATATCATGTCGATAGATATTCTGTCGAGGATATTTTGTCGGCGGATAATAAGTGAGAGTACCCACATAAATCCATAGCAAATGAGCTCAGCTTTCATTTGTGCGTAACCTCAATGCGATATGACCAGTAGAACCGAAGATATTGACAAAATAGTGATTTTTTTTCATTTTAGAAAGATGTACATCTTCAGATCTCGACAGGAAAAATGGATTTTCCAAAAAATTTCGAAAAATCAATTCAGACACCTATTTTCTAACGCAAATTTTCTCAGCTCTCCAACGGAATCATCGAAAAAATTTCATCTTATTTCCTACCACTCCTTTTCAATGATTTTCACATTCTATCCCAGCCACATCCCCCTTCTCACATACGGAAGACGGGGACGCTTCATTGAAATCAAAATAATTTCAAGCCAAATATATTCAACCATTCCAGAGTAATTACTTTAATTGCAATAATTTTTACATGTACAAAGGGTACCCTCACAAACAATGTATTTAGTAACTGAAAATTGTTCTTCCGCAATAAATTCATCTAATCGTGTTCACCTTGAATTACTATGAGGATAATTAATTAGCGAATAAATTTGCGTAATTTCTCTTTTACTATGGGAAGAAACGTCTTCCCGTATCCTAAGTACACACAATATCCTTCTTATACCTCCCACGTTAACTCATCCACTCTCCCTCTCTCTCTCTCTCTGTCTCTCGAATACCAATAAATAACTCATCGATCAAAGTTTGCCTTCAATTTGTACAAACGAGAGCATTGTCTCTCATTGAAGCCTGCATTGAGGATTAATTTGTTGGTGTAAGCAAGAAAGAATGTAAAAATTCATCGAGTCATCCACGATCATCCGTTTAAATTGCCTCAATTCAAAAAAAAAAAAATTATTTATTTTGATTATTAAAACCTTGAAATGGACTTTCACTAATTTCTCCCTTTTTTTTTTTCATTACAAAACCAAAACGAATTGCATTTGAAAATGTAGATTATTTATTTACATTTATTTTTCTTATTTAGTTTAATGATACAGGGAAAGCGTTTTGATTTGCATTTAACAAGAGGTTCATCGATAAAAGGTGAAATTACGTAAAAAAAATAAATGGAACGATAAAAAAATGGAAAAAAAAAAATAAGAGAGTTCTCTCTTTCTCTCTGTGCAACAATGCCAGTGTATATAATACGTGTGTGTTATGTGTCTGGAACGGCCCGGGGTATTCGTGTACCAAGATACCATGTGGGTAGAAGGGAGAGACGTTGCTCCAGCCTCGACTGCCACTGCTATTATGGCCAATAATTCATTGAGTGACTGCCAGAGAGCTGACTCTCTTGTGGCTTCGGTATATACCCAAACGCCCTAGCCCACCCTCCTCCTCCTCCTTCTTCTCCCTTTGCCTTTTCTCTGTTAACCTCCTTCCACGTATTCAACATGGCAATACACTGGGTGTCATGAAAAATTCAGGCATTTTGCTACCGACGTGCCAAATTTATCATCCCGCTCCAAAAAATTCACGAATATTCAAATTTATTCTCTCTTTATTTTTTAACTTGGAGTGAATTCCGCTTTGGTAAAGGATTTTTTTAAAAAACCATTCAAAATAAGAGGAAGAAAAAAATGAAATATACTGTAATTATACCGTCTCTCTGGAGGCACTCAGGAAAGAAGCAGCAGCAGCAGCCGTTCTCGTTTTGTCTCTGTGCGAGATGTTCCGCATAATAGACTTTCACTTTGTGGAATTAAAACTAACAAACGTTCTCTGCGTTTTGCACTGAACTTCGTGATCTCTAGGAGACGGTGATTGTATGGAAAATTGTGGATTTATTTTTAGATTAATGGAGTCATTATGAAAAAAAAAAAAAAAAAAATGGAAAAATAAAGGGGCAATTAAGTCAATGATTTAATTTCATTGTTTTTCCGTGCTTCCTTATTTCTTCATTGCACTTTAATCATTCGATTCATACTACTTCTTTTTTCCTCAAGTAGAAAAGGTCATATTGAATTTATTGGTTGGACAATTTTAAAGTTAAATCTAATGATCCTTTTCATTTCTCATTATTCTACTCCAAAACGGGATACATATTTTCTTACTTGGAGAACAAAATAAATTGCGAAAATTTTCTCTCTCTCTCTCTCTCTTAATATTGTTTATCCTTCTTCTTCTTCTTCTTCTTCCTCTGCTTTTACTTTTGTCTCGACAATAATAAAAATATAAGATGGAACTGCAAACTCCTACGGAAACTTACTTTATGCAGCACTTCAATATATTCACATATGTTCTGAATAAAGATAATTTCGTAGAAAATATTTATGATAAAATATGACTTTTACAGTACAACTCTTCAGGCTGTATCCTGAAAAACCTATCAAACAATAATAAAATATTTACAACCCAGTGATATTTAATCGTTTTTCGTGCAGTATTGAGAAAAATTTTTCACAAATGAGATTCAAAAACACGTGGTTGTGTTTTGTGTTCACGTATCACATAAAATTATTACGGACATCCGGGGCGTTGATTTAACATTCATCCATTATCATTATTATTATTATAATATCTCTTTCTTTTCGTTTTCACTGTTTCACGTTAAATTCCCAGACTTTTTCAAAGTACACTTAATAATCGTTTTAACATCAGATACAGCCGAAAAGAAAAAAAAAAAAATCAGATGCACGTGAGATTACAATCACCATTGGATATTTATAATTTTCTTTTTGCAAGATATAATATTATAATACAAATAATAATCGCACCCCTCGAGGCGCCTCTGACGACAAGGCCTCATATGTGTAGTTGGCCTCCCATCACTTTATACCTTTATTATTATTTTTCCTCATTTTTTTTTTTTTTTTTTTTCAACGTCAAAATACTTTTTTCACTCTTTCACGATGCATCTTTTTCGGTAGGTGCCCCCGGGGGCCATCTCGGTGTCTCGAATCTTAAATTTTGAAATTCCACCGGTGCTCTTCTTCTCTCTCTCTCTCTTTTTCTGTGTACAACAGGCCATCGATCCTTCGTCTCTTTTAGTGTCCCAGGGTCCTAGTTTGCCATTCCTTCTTTCTCTCAATTTTCCTCTTTTTTTTTTTTTTTTTGGTATCTCTTTTAATTTTTCGATTTTTTTTTTCGCTTCTCTCTTTTTGTTTTCTTCACCAACTTCACGAGTTTACGACTCTGCCTCGATGCATTCGTAAAATTTACGGCGACGCGTACGTGCGTTCCCTCTAACGCTCCTCTTCCTCTCACATAAATGAAACCAAACACATATGAACATGTATATACTGATTGCAATATAGAATCTTTCATATATATATATATATACAAGTTTTTGTTTTACTTTGCTATCACTGTGTGCGCACGTGTCGACGAATTTTTCTTACCCTCTCTCTCTCTCTCTCTTCTCGCTCCGAAATTCCATTTTTTTTCAGCTCTCACTCCATCTCTCTCTATCATCATTCTTTATATTTTTATTTAGCAGTTTTATTTCTCTTCCCTTTTCGAATCTTTTATTTTAAGGTTCGTTTCGCGCTCTCCCTGGGGGCTTCCACGCACATGATATTCTTGTTTTGATTTTCTTTTTTTATTTTCTTCGTTTTTTTTTTTTTTTTTCGTTTTGGGGACTTAACGACCCGAACGTATCGCGACTATAAAGATAAAGAGATATGGCGATCGTGATATGTACATGAAGAGAGACGACCGAGAGGAATCCTCTGCTTTCTTCCTTGTGCTTTCTTCGGTTATCGCCACTACCAATGGTTTTTTTTCCTTTTTTTTTTTTTTTGTTCCTTTTTCCACTGATATCTTCGGGGCAATGCCGTGGCTCTTTTGATTCACTGGTGGTACTCTAATTATTCACAGGTATAATAAAAAAAAGGGCTTGAGAACATTTTTCAAAATGCTTAGAGGGGGAATTGAAACTTCGAAGAGGTGGTGAATTCGTGGAGTATCAAATGGAGCAGGCTTTGGGTTTGTTGTTCTTCCAATTATCTTCATCCACTTCTTCTCGTTTAAATTTCTTCTTTTTCTTTTTTTTTTCACGTTTTTTTTTGTCTCTCTTGGATCGTTTTTTTTTTCTGCTTGGATCATCGGGTGAAAACATGCTTCTTCACATTTTAACAATTTCATTTTTTAAATTGTGAATTTTAAGGGAAAAGAATGAAATTATTTTGGTGAAAGAGAATTTGATAATTCTTGGAGATCTTGGCGTGCGAGCAAATCAGACAAATGAGTGGGGATAATTGTTGGGGTGGACACACACAAGGCTCTTGCAAAAGGCTCCCGCCAAGGAGTCAGCTGTGAGATAAGACCAGAGCGATAACGATTCTGGCCCTCAGGCTACTTCACAACTACTTCGTAATATGTAGGAAAAAATATTAATGGTAATTTTCAGGAAAAAAAAAAACGCGGGGAAAAAAATGAAAGTCAGGATTAATTTGCGATAATTTATTTAACGTTAATTGCACATAAAAAAGGCAATAATGATAACGAAAAAAGAAAGTGGAGGGGGCAAATAAAGTAGCAAATTACAAAAATTATCCATATACACAGAAAAATAAATTAACCATTTAATTTGAATCTGTTTTTTTTTCTCTTCTCAATATCTTTTTCCATTGAAAAATATTATAAAATATCTAATAAATTCCATAAAATTCATTGAATAAGCCGTTCAATTAAAATAATAAAATGAAATGAATGAAAAATATCTCATTACTTTATCTTTTATTCTTGTTACATGAAAAGAAATGGGGATGGGAAAAGAGAGGAAAAAAAAAAATCAAATAAAATTCATCTTGAAAGAATGAAGTCGATTAATTCCCTGACACTGACAAAATGAAATTGGCAAACTCGGCCAATTGCCAGAGGGTGAAAACAGTGGAATAAATCGAAATAAGACACATGCGAATATTTTAATCGTCGTGAGGTCCAGCGGTAAGACATTAAGAAGGGTTTTTAACTTCAAAAGGACCTTGCACGGATCGTCAAGGACAAGGGATCAGCCCGTCCCTATGTGTTTCCTTGTATTCTTATTTATTCCCCTTTTTTTTCTGTCTCTCTTTCATTTTTTATTCTTTTAAACCCGTCTTTTCTTCTTTACTCTCCTTTTCCCCCTTTTCTCCGTTGACTTTGTTTTCGCGTTCTTATTTCATTTTATTTTTGCCTTCTCCTTAAAACCCATTGAATCGAATCTCGACACGTGACCGTTAACTTTCCATGTCCCCCCGGCGCCTCTCGATTAATCGATTACGACTTATCACAAATCGAAACTGTCTTTTTCTCTTATCCTTCAAAGGTACTTTATTTCATATAATGAAGACAAGAAGAGAGCTTCCAAAAAACTTTTTATTTCTCTTCTTTTTTTTCCTTTCCAGTGAATGGAAATATTTTTTTTTTTTCTATAAAATTCATGAAATACTGAATTTTATCGTTGGAAAATTGATAAATGAACTCATTTTCTAATCGTAGATTTGCCAAAGGCAATGAAATTTACTTTGGGATCCGTCCCGATACATCCGAATAATACAGAAAAAAGGGGAGAAAATGAAAAAAAAAAAACAATGTAATAGAAGGTAAAAAAAAAACATAAAAATCAAGTAAAATGAAGAAAGCAACTACCGGGAGGATTCTTGCCCATGAAATTCCATGGCGTGTTATTACCAGATTATAATAACGATGATATTGTTGTTACACGACTAATACCACACGTTTATGTGAAGGGGGTTTTAAAAAGAAACAAAATCATGGCAAAAATTCTGTGGAAAAAGAGGAAAAAAAAAAAACGAAATGAGAAGAAAAGAAAGGGGCAAGAAATATATGAGAGCCCAAAAATCGAGCGCACGCTCTTCTCCGGATACACTTTACGTAACTCGCTAATGGGCCCATTCATTAGGAGTACCTTCAGTCTTGTTGCATCAAATGTCGATGATAAAATAACAGGAAAAAGGAGAAAAAAAAAAGGAAATGATGAGAGAAAAAAATAAAACGGGGTAAAGAAGAAATTTAAAGCAAAAAAAAAAAATCTTCATAATTGGAATTTTTTCTCTCGATCTTTGGCTGCGATTATATTCTCGTGTTAAATCCCGTGCGTATCGGCAAAGACATAAATCACCCTCTTTTCTTTCTACCTTTGGGAATAGCCCCGGTTATATTCGTGAGCTTCGTGATTCTTCGATTTCGATTTTAACGGATCACGTGTATAACGTGAAACACTGGGCCCAACACCCGATGATCGGATTCACTGATAGATTCACATGAGAGAAAATAAGAGAGGGGAGAAAAAATTGTTGAAACAAAAACAGAAAAAATAAGAGAGAAAGGATGTATGTGCAGAGAAAAAGAGTAGAATTACGGTACTTCAAATTCACATTGTGCAAAGAGAAAAAAAAAAAAAAAAGAAATTATTTAAATTGAGGCTTCAATATCCCGTAATGGAGACAATATAAAGTGTAATAGGGTAATGTGAAGTTTTTTGGGTCAAGGAGGCCCCTTCGAAAAAACGTTGTAAACTTCAAATGTATAATATTGAGCTTCATCTTAGTGAATTCTCTGCTGCACGAAAAATAATAACATGAAAATAATGTAATGCACATTGAATTTATTTCACAACTACAATAACAAATGAGTAACAGGCGAAAAATGTTAAAAGCCCCTGTGAATGAATGGGAAAAAAAAGGGAGAAAAGACGAATTATTCATGAAAATACAGAGCACATATAAAAAAAAAAAGATCATTATCACTATCGTAGAATGGTTTTTTCACTGCATTAATCTGTCATATATTCACTGAATGATCAAATAAAACGCTTCAAATATTAATGATATTCAATCCTTCGGGCTTTTAAGAGCAGTCACTTGCTGTAAAGTAGGACACAGTCTGTGTACTATATATCTAGAAATAAAATGAAAAAGAATAACGAAAATTCCTTATTCCTTTATTTTTTTTTTCTTTTCACCGCCATTCTACCTTTATGTAAATTAACATTGAGTATACTTTGGGAGGGATTATACACTCGTAAAACTAGTCAAGCAGGTGGCAAAGGAAATCGACATGAGAGCACTGGGCATCTTATTATCTACGTGACACTTCTACCAGGCTTCAATGTAATATACATGAATAATTCCTACTAAATTCATGGTAAAAAATTACCACTGTGTCCAAACGAATTTATTACATTGTATTGAACGTAAAAATTATACAAATTGTTATGAACACATGTTATACGACAACAGGAGCTTGAAAATGGATTTTTTTTTGTCTATATTTTCGTGGATATTTTTTTTTTTTTTGAAGCATCTTTGAAACAGGCGATTCACTAATTTGTCGTCAATTTTTTATTTTTTTTTTTTTCTAAAAATATCACCAGAATCTCTAGTCTCTCATTATATCACTTTTATTAGATCATAAAAAAATGGTAAAAATACATTTATTTATCGTTACACCCGGTATAGAATGAATGGTGCAGTACTCTGTGCACATCGTCATTGTTGTCCAGACAATCTTTTCAAAGAGGCTGACCCTGGGCCTCCCCCCTGGGAGGCCAGGAACTATTGGTAGACGTTCAAAAAATGAAAAAGAACAAGTACGAAAGAAAAAAAAATCATAAGAAAAAAAAAAATAAAACATAAAAGGAAAAGGTTATTCGTGTCTAAGTCGAAGGCAGACGTCAGTGACACGTTCACCTCGGAGTTCTTGTATTATATTCCCTCCATAATTCTCTGAACAATTGTCCGTTACATTCATTAAAAAGAAACAATGAAATTTTAAGAAAATTATTTTTCAAACACTTAACTCCTTTTTTTTTTCTCCCTCTTCTTTTTTATTGTAAAGTGAGAAAATAGAGGACTATGAGTACTGTGAATAATTCCTGTATTTCATGCAAAAACCGTTATGGAGACAAGAAAAAAATAGAAATTGTCGAGTCAGTTAGTTCTCTGAGTAACTTCAAATAATTACACAAATCTTTTAACATTAAATATCTTTCATTCTTAATTAAACAAAGCACAGGCATTTGAATAATTTTTTTTTTTTTTCACTGTGGTAAAATAAATATGCAAGAAGTACACAATATATATATGGTAGTGTAATTTCTGCATGTTATGTGGAAGTAATTCGAAAATAAAATGGAGTAGGAATAAAGAAAAAAATGAAAAACCGAACCAAACAAATTAATTTACCTCCGTGAAATTCCTTCGTATCTCGTGAATTTACGCGGAAAATTACATTCAATGAACAAAAACACTTCATTTCAAAAGAAAAATGGCATTTGAAAAGGTGCCTTTTTTTTATAATTTAATTACTTGAAAAAAAAAACGGTAACAAATGAACTAGTTGAGAGAAAGATGAAAATAATGAAAAAGAAAGAACGAATACCTTCGAGGCATTCGTACTCTTCAATTACGAATTGGCTTTGAGAACCAATAGGTAGTCCAATGCCTATCCGTAAACAATTTACTTATGCGCTCGCGCATACGGAAATCGCAAGGTGTCTCAGGGGAGAACAGAGCGGTGATAAAGGGGGGGGGGGGGGGGGGAAAGACCTCTATACCATACGGTGAGCCAGTGCAATCCGACTAAGGAAGCGCTCAATGTTTCTTGCACTTGCTTTTGCATGCGAGAAATAACGAAACTCCCTCATTAAACGCTGAAAATGTTCTCGTTTCAAATTGCGAGAATATTTTTAAGGGTCAAATGAAAAAAAAAATATCCTTTGTAATATTACTGATTTCTTTTACATGTAATATTACGAATTTCCTTTTTTTCTTATCATTTCCCGTATTTTATCTTTTCTCAATTGGAATTATTGATAAAAATAACTCTCGAATGAATATGGATTGAATATAATTTTTGAAAATAATGTTAAAACTCAAATTTACGTTTTTAATCAAGATAAACATAATATATATTATCAAAGTTATTATAGCACATTGAAACAAATTATCGAAGTTCATATTTAATTATAATTTGGAGATTATTTGAAAAATATTGATTCGTTAATCGTTGTCAAGAATGGTAAATAATGTTAATTATAATTATTTTTACTTATCTTATGCTGTAGTTTTACAATAATTTTTCTGTTCCAAAATGAGTACCTAATAATGCTCCAAAAACTCGAGATGAAAATATATAAAATAAAAGAAGCAAGTGAAGAGTGTGAGTTTCGAGTCACCTTTTCCCTTTCCCATATCAGTCATTGATTAATTAATATATTGAGATGGTAAAATTGAAATAAAAAACCATAATTGTCGATAAATTAGATATTACAATGAAATTTGAGATAAAACAATTTTTGAATCCTCACACCTTCAAGCCCTTAAGTAAAATGAACTTTTCGATTTTATGAAAAAATGATGAATTTCCAATCATAAATGAGTGTATAGTCATAATTGTGGGAAACTACTCCATTATATTGAAATTTATTATTCAATAGGAGCAGAAGCTATTTAAATAGGCAAGCATTCACTTGTCTTGTTAGTTAATCTCAAAATAGCTCCATTATTTAATTGATTCTCATCTTGCGGTGCAAAGTCATTTTAATTACCAACTTTGAACTTTACGATGAGGGTAAAATGCAGACAGGTTGTGTGGTGAAAAAAAAAAAAAAAAAGAAATAAAAGAAGAAGAAGAGGATACGTAAGCCACGTATCACAGGTTCACCTAGAGTTTTACACGTGCATATATATATATAACATAGACGTGATGCGTAATATTCTCGGTTCGTCAATCATCCACGTACGAGCCGATTAATTCATCCGGTTGGGTTAATCGATACAGGAAAGAACCTTTAATTACTCAGGATTCGATCTCACTCGCACTTTTCAGCGTTTGTACAGGATTTTATCGATGACACGAGGGTGTGTACATCACTTATATTCATTACAGTATGTTAAGAGATTCAATTTAGCAAGTTTAAACGTTAGATTAATATCAACAGAATTATTGCAGAAATTTTTTTCTCTAATTTCTTTCCACTTAATTTTATTTAATTTTTTCGCAGAAATTCCATGTCTCGACTGGAGTATATAGGCTCCAGTGTCACCCTGGGAGAGAGACCACTTGACGGTCTTCAGAAGGTTTTTGACCTTAAAAGTACTGATAGTGTTTCAGAGAATTGTAAAAAAAATAAGAAAAAAAAAAAAGGAAAAAGAAACATTTTCGCAAAATGAAATCCGGAATTTTTTTAACAAGTCAAACAAGAGGCAGGCGTCTGAGATTAGTTGAAGTTTATACAACAGACAAATGATTTACATCCATTTCTTTTTCTTTTACTTCAATTTTCATCATGTTACGTTACTATTTCTGTTGATTCACGGTGATTTGTCCCATTAAATATCAATAAAAATCTCTCCATTAACTCAGAAATTGCACTTACCATTGAAATTACATTGACCTGAGCATACTGGATGAAAAACATTTATTACAAAGGCTTGAATAAAAGGATAAAAGAATGAAAAAAAAAAAAAAGAAATTATTTGAAATCACAAAGTATTCAGTGATTGTTTACGCATAATTTTAAAAAATTGCCAACAAATTATCGGTCGTTAAAAATTCCCGCATCACTCCTATGTAAATCGGGCGAAAATTCCTTTCCCCTTGGTCTCACTCACCCTCTCTTTCACTCTCTCTCTCTTTTTCTCTTCTACGTGCATTAAAAAATGAGTACAAATTTTACAGAGTCCTTCATCCCACTGTCTCTCATTCTGTACGTCTCTCGTCCCGTGCCCAAAACACTGACGATTCAATCGAGTGAGGCCCCGAATTTCCAGTGACGCCATCTCGCACGTGAGTCTGAGTGAGACCGAATGAAATGGGTGCATGAGAAAAAAATGAAGAGGAGAGAAGAAGGATGAAAAAAAAAGGTAGAAAGAGGGAGACAGAGTAACAAAATGAAGGGGGGAAAGAGAAAAAAGGAGTGAGCAAGGTACTCTTAAGGTGGCCCTTCGGTGTATAGAGTCTCTTCTCGTTGTAGGGGGGGGGGGGGGGGGGGGAGACTGTGAGACGAAGAGGGCAAACGGGAAACAGAGGACAGAGGAACGGGATGCATGAGGAACGAGCGCAAGTAGAGGGGACTAGTGAATGAGGGGCACAAGAGAAAGAGAGAGAGAGAGCGGGAGGATGAGGAGGAGGATGATCGACCACGTAAGGCCTACGGCTAGCATGCAGGGAACCAGAATGCCTCTCTTGCGCCACCACACGCCATCAAGTTAGTCTGAGATACTCCAAAGGAGAGTCTCGAGAGAATCAAGTCGAGGCAAAGTCTCACAGTCTCAAGCTGAGAAGCTGAATTCCATGGGCAAGATATATACCATTTTCATATCAAGAAGTTTCAAGGGAGACCGGGGCAAAATGGGGTACCCCAAAAATTTACATTTTTTTTTTTTTCAAAATTATTTTAGAATGGTCCAAAATGAATTTCAAAAATATTTTTAGCTCAAGCAAATGTTTTTTTTTTTTTTTGGAAGAACATTGGGAAGAGAAATATTACAAAAGTTAAATTTTAATTTATTCATATGAATGAGATCAGAATATTTACAATTTCTGAACTTTTACCATTCAAACTTCTAGTAATTTTATATTTTATAATTAATTAACGAGTAACTAATGAAATATGGATGAAAAAATTTTTTTTATCGTATTTTAGCTTTGAAAAAACCAAATGTGCTTTGAGTACTCCGTTTTGCCCCGGTTTCTCTCACTAGTACAACAAAAATTGAACAAACCAAACTAGGATGAACAAAAGGACAAATAAATTTGGCACAAACCAACAGAAAAAAAGGAAGGATATCTTTTTAATAGTCCAGAAATTTGTCAAATTACTTGGGAATACTCCATTTTATGAGCTGCCTCTTTTCTCTTTCTCTCTCTCTCTCGTTCTATCTGATTCTGAATTATTATTATGTTTCAAAGGCACGCTGTCGTGTTTCCTTAGCTGAAAGTTATCGACATAGCCAATCTGAAATGATACTTTAATACACCGTCTTTTACTGAAGTTTGTACTAAAACGATAGGAGAAGCATTTGCTATGCCTTATAAGTTGACCAATTTGCTATTTCAAAAAGTTTTCATAGCAATTGAGATATTTATGTTTTATTATATCAGTAAATGCAAGCAAAGTTTTGGCACGAGAATTATAATATTCAAGGTTTTTTTTTTTTTTCCTCAATAAAATAGTGGAAAATCTTGAATCACAGTTTGTCTTTATATTTCCACATTCCACATTCACTTGTGAACAGGAATATTCATCTTCCTGAACCATTTATTTCAGTTTATCTTTAGAACATAGAACAGTTGAATGATGAGAAAGAATGCTAATATTTGTAAGTCATTACTTTGGAATTTCTCCATTAGTGAAAGCACAAGTTTGCAAATTGAATTTATCTCAACTGATTTTTTAACATCCACATAAACCAAATATAGATAGATAGATGGATAAATGTTTATTATGAGTAAAGCTTAAAAAAGCCGTACAATCAACCAAAAAAATGCATTCTTCCAACAATTGAGTGGTTTTTAAGCAAAACAGAGAATAATTGAGAAAAGGAAAAAAAAAAGATGAAAATAAAATAATTCTGTATCAGTATAAAAATAGTATAACTATGGAAATTAAGAGACTGATGACTCTTTATCATGAAATATAATATCAACAGAAAACTTTTCATATTATTTACTGAGTCTCAGCTCCTTCGATTGTCATTAGATGATTGAACAGTTCTTTTTTTTGAAAATTGACAAGAACGATGCCGCAGTAATTCCTGAAGGCAAATTGTTCCAAAAAAAAGAAGAATATAAAGATCATATCTAAGAATATATCTCTAAAAATTAATTTACATTGAATCTTTGTACATAGAAATCACTTTGAATTAATATTAATCTCGAAATACAAAAAAATATATTGCTCTCGGTGATTAATTTTTGCAGCATTATTTCTTGCATTATGGGTGTGTGCCTATCATCCTTTTCAAAGGGAGATTTAAAAAAGCAAAAAAATAATGTTTTATGAAGTACGAATTGATATGAAACATTCACCCCGACTTGGGTAGTCAAGGGACTACCGATAAGACACCGACGTATCTACCCACGTTTTCTCTCTGCACAGAAGAGAATTCTCCATGGAGAGACGAGAAAATCCCGTGAATACTGGCATTATTGCCGGCACAACCCACAGAGAATCGTATTCTTACTGAGGCCCTGGCAAACACTAGCAAACACAATGCGGCAAGAGCAACTGAGTTAAAGCAATGTATCTACCCATGGAGAGTTGCTTGACCGCCACATATATACCTATATAAATTTGTTTCTCCTCTTTTTTTTATTTTTATTGTTTCATCTTACGCGTGTCATATACCCACGCTGGCGCGCTAGCATTACTTCAAAAATTTTCATTCCGCGTTGTACTATATATATATATATATACATGTATGTGTATGTATAGGTACTTATATATCCGTTCATATGCCAAACACTGTATCCTGTAAGTGATTCAACTTTCCCTTCGGAAGCCCACGGAATTGTTATTCTCTATTTATTCTCATTCTTCTGATCGTCATTCTTCAAGAATTTGCCGAGTATATAACACAATGGAATAGAAATGGAGATATCCAAAGATTTATCAGACAGCTTTTGCACAAAACAAATCTTTTTTTGTTCCTCATCAATTTATTTGATATTAAAGAAAAAGAAAAAAAATCAAATAAATCTGCACGCACAGCTTTATTTATTTTTTCATTTTTTTTTTTTCCTTTAATTTCAAGATTGAGCTATCAGTAGAGTGAATGATTCGAAAATCCCTCTATTCTGTTGGAATGCTGACTCAAAGCAGCCTCCTTCTTTTCTATTCTCAGAAACTCCGAAAGTTTCATCCTCTAAAAATTCTGTTTTTTTTTTCCCCCTTTCTTTCGTCTTTTCTCCTCTCAAAATATCCAATAACCCAACACGATATTAAAATGATCCTGTTCGGGTCAAGAATTTCCGTTTAACAAATAATCACGTATCCTCATTAATCCCAATTTTTATGAGTGTTTCGATAAAAAAAAAAAAAAAAAAAAAAAAAGCATCAGGGAGAGAGAATTAAACTGTCGCCCGATTACGTGTATATCCCCCTGGTGCACACCCACGCTGGTATATCTTTGCACGGATGAAAAGAGAGAGAAAGAGCCATGTAGACACCACAGACACAGAGTGGAATTCCGGGTCGGCTTATTTCGACCGCAAAAGACACGTAACCGGCCTCGGGATCTCGCTCAGGAAATTCCAATCGGGACAATTCCTGTTTTTTTCTTATTCTCTCCAATTGCCCCCTTTTTCCATGTTCTCCTTTTTTTTTCTGTTATATATACATATATATATATGTATGTTCGTTTTCTCGCTATCTCAATTCTCGCAAATGTAACTTGTTGCAAGAAGCAAAGAGAGACGAGGGGGAGGAAAAGGGGGGAAAAAATGCGCAAATAAATAGGAGTTGAATGAAAATTCATCATTTCCAATCGGGTGATTCCGGTCTGACGCCCTGGCGCATGTTACCACGGCCCTCTGGATCGTAACGGGTCGACTAATCGCTGTGTCGACACCCTCGTTTTCTTGATTGGCCGGTTTTATCCTTTTATCTGTACGTTTATACGATAGAAATCAATTGCAATTATAACGCCTAGTTTCATATTCCCTTTTTACCGGTGTTTATCAACAATAACCACCACGAGAAATGTACAAGCTCATTTCAATTGAATAAATTTCCTCTGTAAATGCCTTTTTTTTTTTTTTTTCATCATCATGTGAATTAAGATTTATTCACAACTGATACAACAATTATTTCTAATGAATCATTCATATCACTTGGAATGTATTTTGTAATTGAATGGAAGAAAGCAAAATCAATATGGAAAATTCATTCCACAGTAATTTTTTTTATTCCATCAGTCAAGTTTTCCTTGAATTCCTTTCACTATGATTTTACGAGTCAATCTAGAGCCAAAAAAAAACAGCTCTGATTGCTCAATATGACAGTTTATTTTTGAATCAAATTTATAGACTTGAAGAGAATTTTCGGAATTTCATGTAACGAATTATTTCTCCTTTAACCCAGTGAGTAAATTTTTTTTCTCAATTTTTTTTTCTTCAATTTTTTCATTTTGCTCTTTCTTATACTCACCAGAGAGGATAGTGGAACGAGGAGAGGGCCTAAAGTTAAAATCCCAGCGTAGCCGGTAGCATCGGCGGCCCTCTTTCAATTAATAACGTGATCATAGGTTGTTAGGTACCTTGGCCAGACGGCCACCCTCTTTTCCCCTCTCTTGGTATATTCTTTATTTTTATATACAATTTTTTTTTTTTTGTCCATTCACCATTCTCGTTGCTCCCATGTTCACTTGTTTATTTTAATTTTTTTTCCCCTTTTCCCATTCGATTTTTTTTTTCTCTCTTTAACAGAAAAATAAATACATCAATTTCAAATTTCATTGAAATTGCAAACATTTAAGAAAAAATAAAACAAATATTCAAGTAGAAAGATGAGATAAAACAATGTTTTTTAAACAGGAGAATATTTACTTTATGGCTTTTTTACATTGCCAGTGTATGGTGAATATAGAATATTTTTATTCTCTTATGGGTATAAGAAGACGGGAGATACTTTTAGTGATGGGTTATAGCACTCGTAACCCGATGCCACGGCTAATTAGCTCGGGGATGCGTGTGTCGTTTTCTCCTCGAGAGAAAAGACTTGTACTTTTTTTTTTTTTTTGAATATCCTTCAGTTTGTCCTCGGGTATGTGATGTTGATGGGCATCCTCCAGGCAGAGACACACGAGATAGTCTGTGGTCTTTTCTCCCACAGTGAGAAAGAAAAATTCATTGCCTTTTGCTGTGTGAGACACTTTGTCGGCTTCTACACACTGCTTTTTCCATTTTCAATATTACTCGTCAATTCATCATGCACAAATTAAATTACAAAATAATTCTATTTACACAGACAGAAAAAGCTGAGCATAAAATATGAATTTTCTGTTCATATTATATGCACACTATGCAGTACATAAAATATGCACTGATTGATCATATTTTATAGTTTCTGTGAATGCATAGAATACGAAATGATAAGTCATATAAAATATGTTGAAGGTGAACATATTAGTATGTACAATATTTCATGTACAATAGCACATATTTTATGGACAATCATACATATTTTATGGCACAATAATACATATTTTATGCAAAAGTCGAGTACATGAAACATGCATAATTAGAGCATATTGTATGTCAAAGGTCAAATAATATTGTATGAAATGCTCCATTCATATTCTATGCTCAGCTTTTTCTGTGTGTACTTTTATGACAGTGAAAATTGAATTAATATTTTTTTTTTCTCACGTAATTTTTATCAATTTCAACAGTAGTTACAGAAATTAGCCCGAACCCCTTGTCCCCCTTGAAACTCCCATGAATTACCTCGTAAAAAATACAGCATCAATCGTTTTGAAAATCAACTCCGGAAATTCGATCGACTCGTTCTCATAATGCGTCCCCGATAAACACGATTATTCATACTCTAACCGTCCTCCTCGATCCTATCTCTCACAAAACTTCTATCTTCCTTCTCTTCTTCATTCTTTATCCTTCTTTTTTTATACACCACAAGTTGAAGCCATCTTCACTTCTTTCATCTCTCGAACTCATTTCTAACTGCATCTCACTCTTTCAAACGGTATCGCCAGTCCCGATCGAGATAGGTATGCGCCTCCTCCACCCATATAGACATTTCTGCATGGCTGATCCAAGCAGTACTCTTTCTCCTTAATCCCCCATCTCCTCTCTTTCCCCCCTTCGATTGCGCGCGCTTCCAAGCATTACTTTATCCTTTTAAAAAAAAACTCTGTGCGCGCGCATCGCTCAGGAGATTTCTATCTGTCATCGAGCGTGTCAGTCACGAGTGGAGGCTTTCCATCCTACGCACCAATCCTAAACAAATACTCCAAGTTGAACGTTGAAATTTTAAAGTTCAGAGCTGTTTGCTAATGAAAAAAGTAAAAAAATTAACACAATTAATGGAATTTCAATGATTCACGAGAATTTTCTCTTGAAATTTTTTTCCTTCTCCTTTTTTTTTTTTGCCTCAGCATGAATTTTAATTCACCCAAAGAATTATTAGAAATGTCAAAATCAATTATTTTCCATTTGAATTATGACTTTGGAATTCAGCCTGAACTTTAAGCCGAACAGTTCGAACAACGTAATCAGAAAAAAAAGAGGAATGATATAAATAAAGGAGCCATGAGAACACATTTGGAGGACTCTCTCTCTCTTTTTCTCTCTCCTGGGGCTTTCCTCCACCTCTTCCTTCTCGAAAGAATGGGACTTACTTCGTGCATGACCCAAAGAAACCCCCGCTGGGTCGACTCGATCCGATCCGCTGATCCCCGACCGAGCTGACGGAGATACCATCTTCTTTTACCTTTGCACAACTATCCCTTTCTCCCACCACTGCCTATTTTTTTATATATATATATATTTTTTTTCATACGTAGCCACATCTGAACGGTTCCAGTGTCTCCTCTCTCTTTTCTCTCGATACCGCACCCGCTCGGTTGACCCCTCGTTACTGGATTACCATCATTCTTGTCCAGTTATTGTCCAAGTCGGCATTTCAGCCACTGGTGTATAACCCACAAGAACCCACAGGATGAGTCCAACAATCGACGGTCCATGATAATAAGAAGAAAAAAAATGAAGAAAGAGAAAAGAAAAAAAAACAACTCAATCCTCATTTTTTTTTTTTTCATTTGATATTAAGTACAGGATTAATTGATCTCGTTTTAGAGCGTGTCATGGCTCCCTCCCCCTTGTTACGTTCAATCATTCCGCCTTCTTCTCCAGCCTCTCTTACCCGAATAATACACCGTGTCCTCTGTGTGTCGTTCGTCTTTTCTCAGCCGGTGGCGACTGAATTCGCCGGTTTGTCCCGGGCCACCGCCGATACCATCTCGGTGAGTTGACAAATGTTTTGGGGTAGGTAAAAAAATAAATAAAAAAGAGAGGATAAAAAAAAGGGAATAAATAATACAAAAAAAAAAAAAAACGGTCAAGAGCGCATTTCTTTGACCGATTGATCACTCGATTCTATCTTGAAATCTTTTATTCCTAAATGTTTTTTTTTCCCATCTCTTTTTCTTCATCAACCGTGATATTTAATTTAAAATACCTTGGAATGTATGCTGATTCCTATACTTATGCGTATTATTATGATTTTAGAATTCTTTCAACTAGTTTAATTAGTAGTCAGTTGGATGTGGAAATTCCTTGATGCATATCACAGAATCTCCATTTTCAAGAGAGTCTCCAATTCGATAGGAAAAAAAAAAAGAAGCCATGTCAATTCACAATTTTAACATGTATGAGACTGATATTATTATTCACAGCAGTCATGATTGGATGTTACGATGGCGTTGGAGAAAATGTGTATTTTTTCCCACGACCATCTCAAGTAGATATGGAATACAATGTATATATACGTTCCGGACGTAATTCCAGGGAGCATCCAGTTTGTGTTTGGAGGGACGTCGCGCGTGGCCTTCGGGGGCCTTCTACTTCGCATAACATCAACGATAACGTGACCGTTGAGTAAATGAAGGACTGTTTCAAATCCTACAATCGATTTTGTATCAATTTTCTCACGATATGAAAATGCTTTTACCGAGAGGCATTCGTGGATGAAAAAAAAAAAAAAAAGAGGTAAATGATGAGTTGAGGAATTTTTTCTTTGGATTTGGCTATTTTCACGAGGGATGGGAAAGTCGAATTTGACTTTAGTCGAGAATCGACTTTTCACCTAAAATAATCGACTAAACTCCCATTTTCAGTCAATGAAGATATGTGATTCTCTCAATTATTCAATCTCGATATTTAATTTTAATCAATGTTCAGAGTCATATTACATGCAATTTCTTCAGAAATTATGATTTATCAAGTCATTCGTCAAATATTAACAAATATTAGTTTGGTTACCACTCGAACTAATATTAGTTAATAGTTAACGAAGCTCGTTGCAGCCAAACGAATCATTTTCTCAGTGTATATACCCCGACATCCGCCCTTCATGCAGTAATTTGTAATGAAATCAACGAATTTTATGTTTGAATTCGTTAATTTACTTGAAAATAAATATGACGTCGATAATTGAATGGAAAAAATTGATTAGAGGATTCATCGAGTGACAAAAAAATAAGAGGAAAACGAAATATTCTCATTTCTCGTGGCAAAGAAATTTATGATTTTCTTCTTTAAATTTTTAATCAAACATAGATTTTATAGATAACGTTGAAACTGAATTCAATTTTGTCCACATTCACAGATATAAAGTATAAAAAAAAAAAATTTTGAGGACTTATCTTATATTAGTGGGTTACTCGTTTGAACCTTATAATTTCTATTTTGCATTATTTTCTCGTTTCTTCAGGACCAGTACAATTATATTTATTAATATTGGCGATAAATAATTCGAGTGTTGTACACACGACTGTTTAGCGAGAAGTGGCTCTTCTTCACCTACACTCTCGTTTCTATTCCCTCTCTTCTCCCAATTATTTCACCTCATTTAATCGAGAGATGCACTGAGAGGATTTTTTCCTACTAGCATGACTATTCCTTGAAAGTGGAAACGAACTATTCGAAACTGATAATCGCACCGAAAATTATAACTAAAACAGCTAAATTATAGTTATGTGTACTATTTGATAGCTGTACTTGATAAAAATTTGTTTGCTCTTAATATATTCCATAGTCAAGGTCTTTCCTGATATATTTTTAGTTCAACATTTCGAAAAATTCTCTCAAATCAAATAATTGTAATCCCACAAATTGAAATTAAATTTTAATAATATTCTTGGTATACTATACTCTTCGTGACTTTTACGTGCATTGTACAAATAGCGTGATGCTTTTTCTTTTTTTTTTTTTTTTTCAAGAGACGAAAAAATAAAGTCAAGACTGTACAAACAATGAGGGATAAGAAGTTAAATAAATTCAAACGGAAGCTCAAACATAACCATCTATTTACTCACTTTGTCCCCAGTTAAAGGCATACACTTTCTATAGCTATATAAAACGGGCGTTAATTCAACGCGGCGACGTGCAACCACCGTTGATATGCCCACCCCGATGAACCGGACTGCAAATCAACCGCGCGATGATGAAACGGCCAACGTGGAAACCGGAATTACGCGATCCATGAGAGAGGGCCCCCATGCGCTCTCACAAATACACATACAAACCCAAAGAACCGGAGGTATATACCTCAACAAGCAATATACTCACTCACTCATACACTTTCTTACTCATTCTATCTCAATGGTTTTTTTATCCTTTACTCTCCTTTTACACTCTTATATGCGAGCATGCCGGCCTTACGCTCCTCGTGGTTGACTCGTTGACACCCACCCGTGTGTATCTGTATATGTACTGTATATATAGACCCCCCACATGGACTATGGAATGTGACTTTAAAGCCGATGGATTTACATTAATTACGATTAATCTTGGAAAAATTCTTAGATTCTTTATTTTATAATTTTTCTCTCTCTCTCTCTCTCTCTCTCTCTCTCTCTTTTTCTAATTTTTGCTTTGATTAATCGTGGAAAAAATTGAAATACCCATGCCGGGATTAATTAGGAAAGAATTTTAAGTCATACTTTGGGTGAATAATTCAGAATGATTTATCGAATGGTAAAAAGCATTGTTAAATAAATTTTGCGTATCCACTTGAAGTTTATTCGATACTAAGAAGAATACACCATGACGTCAACTCAATGTTGGGGTAGGAAAGATGTTTAAAAAAAAAAAAGTTATGTTGAAAATTTAAACTTTTTATGGAGGACTTGAATGAAAAGACGTAAATCAATATGTTCGTTGGGCTCTTTTGAAGTTTAAAATTATTTTTATGGCTCAATAAAAATAACTGCGTGTCACTCTTCACCTCGACAAGAGAATCGAATGTTGAGTTCGAAAAAAAATAACATTGATTTCCAAAAAAAAAAAAAGGTTTCTTTTTGAGAATGAGCAGAATTTTATTGACAAATCATTTTTTGTAGTGTCAATTTTTTTTTTCTTCATTTAATTTTTTTTTACGAGCTCAATAAAAATGACGAGATGTCACTGTCTTCTTTGGATTTTTTTCTTTCTCTCTCTCAAAAAAAAAAAAAATTAAGTCCCTGATTCGGATCTTTCCTTCATGTATCACTTCCGCGATCTCTGTGACTGTTGGGAAAAAGCTTGGCGCAATAGAGCGAGACACATGCAGTAAAAATAAGTGAGACAGAAGAGAGAAAAGAAACCCCTGAGCCGTGGTAAGAGTCGGCGCCGAGCCGATTACCAGTGAGGATCAGGCGTCGTTTCCACCACGAGACTCCACTCATGGTTTGTACTTTTCTCTCTGTTACTCTTCTGGTGTTGGTGGCACAAAACACAACCGGTTTTACAAAGTGAACCAAGCAAAAGTAGTCAAGTCCTCCGCGTGTGCGCGCAGTTTCATACCACCCGATCTTTTTCGAGCCCTCCTTTCTCCTACATAGTCTGATTCATGCGCGTGTTGGTTATGCCGGAGATCGAATCATTAACGAGAAATCAAATATCCCCTTATTTATTTTTTTTTTTAAAATCATTTCAAAGGGATTTTTCCACATTTTCAAGGATCAAAGATAGAAATCAATAAATTTATTCAGGAGAAACCTTTTTTTTTTTTTTTTTCTAACCGTTACTTAATAATCCTAGATGAGAATTACTAAAATTCCCCTCAAAGACTGAAATTTCGCAAAAATATTATAATGAGTTTTGCTTAATTCTTCGATGATATGCGGCACACAAGACAATGGGTAGGCAATTGATATTGAATTAATGATTGCGGTTTCACTTTATTGTCATGGCGGGCGACAAGCTATATATGTTATAATATTTCGTTGATCATCCCGATGAGATAAGATTGAAATACACGAGTCAAAGACTGACGTTATTCTTTGGGCCCCTCCCCCCCCCCCCTTTTCCTCTGGTCCCCTAAGCCCACTGTGGAATCCGGGACTCACTTCTGGGACCCTCGATCAATCGTTTGGGCGTTCCGTCTCGCAGGCTCTTTCTTCCTCTTCTCTTCACCTCTTCTCATCTCCTTGCTTCTCTCGTTCTTCTTGTCTTTCTCGTCTACTGTATCCCCACATGTATATACAAAAGAAACATATACACACATACGATACACACGAGCAACAGGTAGAGGAAGAGCAACAGGTGCCGTTTAGAGGCTTTCTAGGAACTACCACAGATGTCCCGTGCATTTAGAAGGAGAAAAAAAATCTATATATATATGTATATGTGTAGGTATTCTTCTGACTAATCATTCAATAATAGGAGGAAAGGAATCTCTTGTTAATTGTATTTAATGAGGTGAAATTGTTTAAAATCAAAAACAGTTATAATCTCTACTTTTCTCTTGAAAACTCAACAAATTGAGTTGATAATGAAGGAAAAATGAGCTTTAATAGTCTTAATCAAGGAAATTCGTTGAGATACATATTTTTAGCCTTTTTTTTTATCATTTTAAATGACTATTTCCAAGAGAAATGTCATGTATATCATGTTATGCAGTATAAATGGGAGGAGAAAAGTTGGATTAGTTGTTTGCGGTTATTTATAGCTTCTCAAAGTGAAAGATTTGTCCGGATTTTTTTCTACCTCAGAGGCGTATTTGTGTTTGCAAGAACAAATTGTTGTGACAGGATATTTTATTATAGTCGTGGTTGCGCAGTATCAAAATGACATGTAATGAGCATTGAGACAGATATCCAATAATTTGGTGAAGCTTCTCTTTGGAATGAAATTGATTGAAAAATTGAACTGATTAATGGGGAAATTAATATTTTAATCTGTTCAAAAAGATTTAATAAATGGCTCAAATGTCACAGCAACTTTGTTGCATTTACCATGTTTGTGTGTGTGTGTGTGTGTATTTGTGGATGGCACACAATATCGTTCTTTTTTTTCAAGTCAAATAAATATCCACAGAAAGTTTAGCTCTTGAAATGGATGGGGTTTAAGATAAAACACTCGAGATAACGACCGCCTTATGTGTGTGCATCTCGTTATTTCCAATGCACTGTTACTTCCTCCCCCTTGTCCTTCTTTGGCTGTTTTTTTTTTAAATTTTTTTTCTTCCTTATTTTTCTTAGTAAAGATTTCAACGTAATGTAACCGAAGAGTCATTCCAAATCGCGATTCACGTATTACCTCTTCTGTCTCACGTAATCGACCGTAGTAATTATACGAATCCGCACACGTTTTTATACAAAGTAGAGTTCATGGCAACATTTTTCTTGTTACAAAGTATACCATCAGAGTTGTTTAATCGCTGTTATTTTTAAAAAAAACTCTGAAATTGCCAGGGCTCACACACCATTCCAGATGTTTTCTAAATTCTTTTTCGGTAATTGAATTGCCTGTTTCGTTGAGGCAAGACAGGAGAAAAAATAGACATGAAGGATAAAACGAATTTCACGTGGAATTTCGATATTTTACATGGAAATTTAGCGAAAATTAGTAGAAATATTTTAGATGAATTTTTTTTGATGATTCCACTGAATTCCTGAGAAAATTTTGCGGTGGAAAACAGATGTCAGAATATATTTTTTTAAATTTTTGGGAAAATTGTTTTTTTCAGTCAAGATTTAAAGGGTCGTACCTTTAAAAAATGGAAAAAAATCACTATTTTGGCAATATCTCCGGTTCTATCGGTCCTGAAGTATCGGGGCTGAGCGCAAATGAAAGCTGAGTTCATTTGCCATCGATTTATGGGGTTCTGAAATGAAAATTATCAATTTTTTAGGTATTTGTAGAGTAAAAACTGATTTTCATAAAACACCCTATAAACAAGTCAAAAATTGATATTTTCATTTTAAAACTACATGAATCGATGGCAAATGAGCTCAGCTTTCATTTGCGCAAAACCTCAATGCGCTATTACCAGTAGAACCGAAGATATTGTTGAAATAGTGATTTTTTCAATTTTGGAAAGATATGATCCCTCAAATTTTGAAAAAAAAAAATTAATTTCCCCAAAAATTCAAAAAAATAAACTCTAAAATTTGCTTTCCACGGCAAATTTCCTGAGAAATTAGATGCAATCATCCAGAAAATCCCATCTCCAACTATTTCATCAAATTGACCATTGTAATGAACAAAATGAAGAATATCCAACAGATTTCGTCTATTTTCTTGTCTATCATATTTGAAATTCACAAATAATACCAATTTTGAACAGCTGAACGATCAGAATGGCGAAGAAAAAATCGTCTCACATCTTTTTTTCTACCAATTAGAAATGTGAAAAAAAATCCTGAATGAAGAAAAAAGAATTGGACGAAAATTCGATGATTTACCATTGCTACCGATTTCGATAAATATTTATAGAAATCGCGTGACTGAGTGTTTTGGCGCGCCGCAAGAGAGCGCCAATTCTTGCGTGACCGAAAAAAATATTCTTTTGCCACGCGTAATTCACTCGCGTAATAAATAAGGTCTCGTGGTGAATTTTTAAGGGTAAAAAAAACTGAAAGAAAGAAAAAAGGAACAACCAGAGGGATAAAAATGCATGGGATAGGGAAGCAAAGAGAAAGAAAGTCTGAAAGAGAAACATGTAAAAAAAAAATCTAATATCTCAAATCACAAACAAAAGATTTCATGCTACATGGAGAGAAAATTCTCGAGAAAATCATGATGCTCAGCTCCATGAAGCAGATGCAAAATACATGCCGGGGGTCTGCAAATGGCAAAAATGTCCTTTTATCAGGAATTAATGCATGGGATTTCACTTCTTAAGAAAAAGTGTCACATTAATTGTGAGACTAATTAATTGTACGAAAAATTCTCCTGGCACTTAGAAATTTTTTCCGAATTTTTTCCATGTCAGCCTCATAATGTGGTAGATGAAGGGCCTAGTCGGGTATCTTCGACTATTTTCGGTACTGAGCTATTGTCCATTTTACACTTGGCTTTGGATTGAAATATCTCGAAAACTATGCAAAATTCATCGAGACATGATGTGAATGAAATTTAGAGGGAATATTAACGAAGAAAATAAGCGAAATGCCGTGTTCCTACGACCAGTAGTTTCCGAGATATCAATTTGTTAGTGAGTAGTACAGAAACAATGGACAAGGCCCGGATAGCAAGTGAATGGGCGCTCGAGCGTCTTTTCTGAATTTTTCATTAAAAAATTATCTAAATTAAATATCTTAATAACTACGAGTATTAGAAAAACAGATTTTTGCACATTTTGTTCGTTAATTTTCCGTCTAAATTTCATTGCCAGCATGTCTGGTTAACTTTTGCGTAGTTTTCCAAATATTTCAATCCAAATCCAACCCAAAAATGCCTACTTTTTTTAACAAATAAAAAGCAAAAATTATGATGTGGAGTATGGGAATTTTTCGGTCGTGTTTCATGAAAACTCCTTCTTTGAATGACAATTTTCCGGGTCAAAAGAAAATAGCATGCCGTTTATGAAGTGGCATGATAATTTTTGTTAAAAATCATTTTGAAAAATTTCCATATTTTTTCCTCCATGTACGATAAGTTACGAAATAACAAATAGAAATGAAGCCATTGGAGATATAGAAATTGAAATGAATTAATCATTTTGTCGTAATTTCAAATGTTAATTTATTTAAACTTGATCTCGCGTGTCTTTATGTGTGTGTGTGTGCACAAATGATCAGTAAAAAAAATACAGAGATAAGGGGTCTCTCTGAATGGCTTTACCAAGTGGTGAGATAGGTTGTTTTAAAACCCAGTACTTAATTCATTTTCTTATTACGACGTTAAATAAAATGACGTTAAATTTGATTACAGGTTCGTGTAACGGTCCTCGACAAAAACGACGTGGCACCCTCGTGGGTCCCGGGACCATGGAGATTCGAGGTGTCTGAGGAGGCGCCACCGGGCACAGTAGTCACGACACTCAAGGCCCACGATCCTGATACTATTGGCACACTGAGATACACTTTAGTTTCATTTAATAAAAAATCATTAATTTCTGATGATAATGAAGAGTCATTTAATGACGTAGAAGATAGTGGAATTGAGAGACAATTTCGTTTGGATCCAGTTACTGGACAACTACGGCTCATTGAATCACTTGACAGAGAAATTAAAGAGAAATACATATTGAAGGTACGTGCTGATGATGGACATCAGCATACGGACATCAACTTGATTATTCAGGTAAAAGAAACAATCTTCATTTATTATCAAGTAATTTTTCCATACGTCAATTCTCCTTAATTCTTGTTACTACAAAATTTCTTGCGGTCATGGCTCGAAATAAATTTACGAATGACTGTTGCAAAATGAATAAGAAAAAAAAAACAATGAGAGATAGACTTGAGCTGCTCATGTTCTTTTTTTCATTCCTCTCCATATCCATGTCTGAGGAAGTCCATACTAAACCCTTTACTTCCCATAACTCAGAGGATTTAACTTTAAGAATTGAACGGTAAAGCCATCACAAATTACGAGTTACCCATGGTCATCTTGAAGCAACCCCAGTGTGTCTATTCGACCACAGCTAGAACAGGAAGTCGCGCGTGACCTCTCGTTGAGACCCTCAGGGTGCAAGGAGGCGCGTGGGTCGGGTACTGCCTCGATCGTGCCTATGTCAGTGAAAAATATTCTCTTGTTTCTCTCACACTCCATGTGAACAAGTAGAAAAAAAAAGGATCAACGAGAGAAATTAAATGAAGGAATTTAATGAAAAAGCATGAAAATAAGAAGAAAAAAAAACAGAAAATACACTTTTAATGAGACCATGGAGGGGTACATGAACAATTCACAAAAATAGTCTTTATGATGTCTAATGGCTTGAATTCTTTGGTGGCTCGAGAAGCATATTGTGCCCCCACTCAACTTGCAATTTTTCGTTTCTCTTAAAAGGCTCGTGGAATTCTCGAATCATAGCGCGAGCTCACTCTAAGTATCCCAACAGTGGAGACAGACACCGACATATCAAGTCCACAATGGAATTCACTCTACCTTTATACCTTTGTCGATCATCCACGTTTGGTTACCCCCATGATTCGTTTATTCGTTTGCTTGATTCGTTCGTTCCTTGAACCGTTCACCTTCCATCTTGAAGAATACATGTCTCTCCCTCCATATATCTCTTTCTCTCTCCTTTGCTCTTTCTCGACCGGTATCCATCAGGTACCTGTGCTAGTTTTTGCCCAACTATACCAAATGTCGTCAAGTGTCCTCTCTTCTTCCCCATCATGACTCTTTTCCTCTCTTGTACTCTTCCATCATGCTCTTTTTTTTTTTTTTATCATTTGAAGAACCTTTTTATTCCCTTCCTCATCGAACAAACCGTATAGCAACCGTTTTCATTGCAGTATCACGTACAACCGAAGACTGTTAATCGGAAATCCAAGCCTAGAAAATAACGGTCATACCCACTTTTCTCATAGTGAAAATACAATAATAATAATAATGATAAAATGAAAAATCATAAGCTTATAAACAATTACAGTATACTTGAAGGATTATTTTTTCAATAAGGAACTATTAATGTTTCTGCTTCAGGTAACTGACACCAATGACAATGCTCCAGCATTTCAATCCATGGCATACTCATTTGATGTACCAGAGAATGTACCAAGGGGCAGTCGTGTTGGACAAGTCATTGCTGTTGATGCTGATGCTAATGGACCAAACAGTCAGCTCAGTTATGCACTAATTTCTGATTGGGCAAATGATGTATTCTCATTGAATCCAAGCACTGGAGTTTTTACACTAACATCAAGTCTTGATTATGAACAGGTGAGTGATATTATTTCCATGAAAAATTGAATTTTCTGTATTGAGTGAGTTGACCAGTGTTCGAAGTCGTCCAATAATCGAACTATTTGACGCATTAATATTAGAAAAAATTGGTAATTCAGCGAAATATCATTTTTCTAATGTTCGAAAAGCTGTGTAATGTCTATCAACTCAAATAAAAACCTATAAAACTGTTAAACACATAAGTAATTATCCAATTTCTTATGTTCGATCACTGGTGTCTGACGAGTCTTATCCGTTCGATCACTGGACCACTCATCCTATAAACAATGACTCTAGTGAATTTCGATATTTCACTAATCTCTCGGAAAAAATTCACCGCTCTATACTCTTTCATGGCCAATGAATGAAAAAAAAAAAAAAAAGCCGTCTCTGAAGAAACAGCCTGTTGAGAGAGTTTCGGTAAAAATTCAGGGTGTAGGCTATGCCTGGGGGCTCAAAAAACTTTGGCGTATTTTGGGCCCTGTGTGTGTTGGTATCATTATATACCGTAGCGCTTTTAGGGCTACAAACGAAAAGAGAGTGAAGGAGCCTAGAATTTTCTGTTGGATAATGCCAGTGTACTGGGGCAAACCCGAGTGGACAACACAGAGGGAGAGAGGGGGAGGGAAGACGAATAGCGTCTGCGAGGCTTTTTCTTTCTCCCCCTTTTTCCCTCAGTATTTCATCTCGCTCCTACTGACCAGTGAAAGAGGAGAGGGGAGGGGGGGGGGGGGACCGGGTTTTTGCGTGCGTGAAAGGGTGAACGCACCGCATTGCGTTCCAACACCAAAACGTTCCAATGATGAAAAAGGGAATGAAACTTAAGGTTGAGGGAAGAAACAACAAAGTGGAGAGCCAAGAGCAAAAGCAGGCGAAGGCTTAGAAGAAAAAGGAATGAAATCATGGAAAAAAAAATAAAAAATAAAAGGAAGGCAAGCATTCAGAACCGTTTATAGAACCCTTCATCAGTCTTAATGTTCATACAGATACACCAAAGATTATTAGACAGAGGGGAAAAAAGAACCCATGAAATAGTGGATGCATTTGGAGGAACGCCATTGGCTAAAAACGATAATCCAAACGAGCAAAAAAAAAAAGGAAGAGAAACAGGTCAATTCTTGAAAATTGTGCGTCTTGAGACTTCTTGAAAAAAAATAACACGGTATAACACTTGCAAACAAAATCGCTCCCTTGTAAAAATCCCACATAAGTATATAGTTCAATGGATGATGTCCAACAGAAGACTCTGGCATTACTTCTCCATGAAATCATTTTTACACTTTTTTTTTTATTTGCCACTCTTTGGTCAAATTTATATTGGGCCCTCCAGTTGTAAATGCCCGGCTTTGAACTCTTTCAAATTTTATTGTTATAATTCTCTCTTCTCTTTCATTCTCGAGGGAAAAGAGGCAAAAAAGAAAAAGAAGACATGATAAATATTAAATTGAAAAAAAAAAAAAAATTAAAAAAAAAAAACAAGCCAACAAAGTGCATGGTGGCAGTATCGTTTACACAATTCAGCAACTGGTGTTCCCCTCCAGTCAATTCCAGAGTAAATAAACATTATTTATGATTTTCGAGAGATAAATTTCTGCAGATTAATATTGTTGCATAATAATTCTCACAGAGTCTCTTCAGGTCTTAAATTAATAGAATCTCAATCTTTTTTATTTTAATTTTTCAATTCCACAATTTGAATATCAAATTCAATTTGAATTCTAATTAAAAAAAATCGATTCATTATTCTACAGTAATTCATAAATCCTATAAATTCCTGTTCGATGAAGAGAAAAAGAGAGAGAGAGAGAAAAAGATTGATAAAATCAGGGAGTATCTTTTATACACCTGGTGTGTTTTTACCATATTCAATTTCTAAGTAAATAGACAATATTCATGATTTTGTTAATAAATTAATGAAAAGGAAGAGAGAAAAAAAAAAGAAGGAAATATCTCTGACACGTTAAGTTTATTGGCTAAATAAATTGTTTTACTTTATTGGCAACTCAAATAGACGACTGTTATTTTAATAATTTTTGAAAAAAAAAAAAAAACTCTTGTCCTTATGATCATGGTAGTGTCGTTAGTTCGTTCAATTACAAGGAGAGTACCACTGGGATATTGTGGTAGTAGTACTGAATATACGATAATTTTAAAACGGGTTTTTACCTCCATCAGGTCCAGCACTACATCCTCGTTGTACAGGCAACTGATTCTGGTGTACCAGCATTATCAACTACCGTCACGGTCTACTGCAATGTTGTTGATTTGAACGACAATATACCAGTATTTGAGCCTGGTCCACATGGTGCTGAAATACCAGAGAATGCAACAATTGGAACATCAGTCTTATCTGTTATTGCAAAGGATCTTGATTCTGGAGACAATGGACGTATCATTTATGATATTTACAGTGGCGATGACGATGAAAACTTTGGAGTTGCTTCAAATGGTACAATTTTCACTAAGAAACTACTAGATAGAGAAAACAAGGCCATTTATAATCTTGTTATCAGGGCCAAAGATAGTCCACAGGCACCTGCTAAAGCACTCTCATCAAATGTCCAGGTATTTCTTAATTAAACTTGACTATGTAGAAAATATCATGTTTTGAAGGCGAAATGCTTGTTATTAGTATAATGGAGATTTTCCAGTTCAGTTTGGATTAAACTCGTTTCATGCATTCAATGCTTGTAAAATCGTACAAAAATTATTTTATCATGTTGTAATCAGACATGAACCATGTCAAGTTCCAATTTTAAGAACTCTTATCATGCAATTGGTCTTCAAACAATCTTTTTTCCCCACTAATAATCCCATGAATTGATCATGTTTAACAATTCTTTATTCTTTATTTTGTGTTTTTCTTTTTCTTGCAAGGTAACAATTGTGCTACTAGATGTGAATGACGTTTCTCCGGAATTTATAACACCAAATCAAACCTCAGTCATGGAAAATGCACCAATAAATACAGTTGTAATGGCAATAAAAGCAGTTGATAAAGATGAAGGACGTAATGGTTATGTAGAATATTCACTGGAAGACACATTAGTTCCATTTAATCTTGGTACAGTTGATGGCCTCCTCCGGGTATCCGGCCAACTTGATCGTGAACGAAAACAAAACTATACCCTCAGGATCACTGCAAAAGATCGTGGCGAGCCATCCAAGTCCTCATTAACAATCATAACTGTAATTATACTCGATGAAAATGACAATACACCAATTTTTGATCCAAGACAGTATTCATCAACAGTAGCTGAAAATGCAAGTATTGGTGCTAGTGTTTTACAAGTATCAGCAAGTGATCGTGATGAGGGTGCAAATGGTAGAGTACGTTACAGTATTGCACTTGGTGATGAAAATAGAGATTTCACAATTTACGAGGATTCTGGTGTAATAAGAGTTGCTAAAAATTTGAATTTTGAGAGAAAATCGAGATACAGACTCACTGTTAAAGCTGAGGATTGTGCAACTGAGCATGGTGAGAATTCAAAAGAGGATACTGCTGAAGTTACAATAAATGTACTTGATATTAATGATAATGCTCCGGTTTTTCTTGACTCACCGTATCTTGCACATGTCATGGAAAATATGGTACCACCAGGGGGTGGCTTCGTTATTCAGGTAAGATTATAAATAACTGTATTGATTTAATAATTTTAAATTGCGTAAAAGGAAGCAGCTTTTTAACTTGAAAATTTCCTGCTCGACTGCATTAAATTCATTGCAAACAAATTCACGCCATTATTCAATGCTTTTCCTTCTATCAAGTAGAATCTCCGGTAATTCATCCGGCTATTAGATACTCAATGATTCTCTTGTAATAGACACGATGATAAAAAGAAAGCCTAAACTACCGATAAATATTGACCTCCATGATATGATCTTCTACTACCAACTGATGCAGATAGAAAAAAAAAATTAATTTCTCAAACGGGGGGAAAAAAAACGAAATGTTACCGTTTTGTAATGAAATCGTGAGAAGCTATTGATCCGTTGATAAAAAGAAAAACGTTGTATCCGTTACTGTAACATTAATATCCATGGTTTTACGTTGCCTGCGCTTTAACCTCTCGCTCGATATATCCATGCACACGTTACAAGCGACAACCTGGGTGGGTGGGACAGTAGAAAGTGGCCTCCAACGAGAGGAAGAAAAAAACGGTGATAAAAGAAGGGGGTAAAGAGGAGAGATTCAGAGGGGAAAAAAAAAAGAAATACAGGAAAAGAAGAAGCATTCTTGAGAAACCAGAAAAAAGACAAAAAAAAAATCGCGTGAACACTCAAACACTTTTGTGCATACATGCGAGTCGTAAAGTGACGCATTTTATCGTATATAATGTTCGAGCATAGAATTTACGTTCAAGTTGGGGCTTTTTCATAAGTTAACGCAAAACACGGTGGTATTTATATGAGACCAAGTGGACACATGGGGGTATTACGACTCAATTCATAAATACAACCTTAGTTAATTAATATTCTTTGATTTTATAATAACTTGCCCCATGAAACAAGCTGATTATGTTTTTAATTTTTTCTTTTTTTTTTTTTTTTTTCAAATCGAATTATCAACAGGTCAAGGCACATGATGCTGATACACCACCATACAATGATCAGGTCAGGTATTTCTTGAAGGAGGGAGACACGGATCTGTTTCGCATTAACGCCAGTACTGGTGATGTTTTTCTGCTGAGATCACTTGACAGAGAAATGGTCCCTGAGTACACTCTAACTCTTGTTGCAATGGATACAGGTAAATTAACATTTTTCATGATATTTTTTTTTTCTCCTTTTCCCTGTGTTTTTGTGCCTTCTTCTCATATTTTATAGGCTTTAAATACTCGGTTAATACTGCCTCGTCACGGTATTTTTTGCCTCTCTTACTCGCATTGAGGTTTGCTAATTTATTCCATAAAAATATGACCAACTTCCTTCTTTAATGGAGAAAAGAAAAAATTGATCTCTACTTTCGACGAATAGTTGATTTGAAAAAAAAAATTAAACGGGGGGGGGGGGGGGGGACTTTTTTTCCCCTGACCATGTCTCATTTCAGGAGGAATTTGAACTCCCACGTTTTTTTCTCGATATTTATTGCGACAAAAAAACAACTAATTGAATATTTATTTCAATGTTTTCATTTATAAGTAAAGGGAGGGTTTTTTCCTTATTTTTTTATGGGGGAAAAAAAATACGCATTACACTTTAATGGCTAAATTGCGCAATAATGTTAGTGGTGTGTCGCATTACTACCGCAAAAGTTTAATCCCCCCATCTGACTCAACGATAGTCACATAACTCGACATTAGAAACGATCCAAGCGCGATTCTACGACACTGAATAGCCAGAAGCAAAAGATACGTAGAGAGTCGATCGGATCTCAGAGGCGCGTTGTCCACCGCGTAAATTCCACTTGGTTTAGCGCGCGAGAGATAAACATATACCCTACACCACAAACGAAGAAGCAGCAAAAGAAAAAGAAGAAAAAAAAAAAGGCTGGCTAGGTAGAAATGGAGGAATGAGGGGGTTCAGAGTGAAGAGAGAAAAGAGAGTTTGATACCTCTGAATAACGAAATAAAAAGAAGAGAGAGACGCGCCAGTATCAAACGTTAAATGCATACCCTGTAGGAGCCTAATTCCCAACATTCCAATTTTCCCCATCTTTTATATTTTATTTTAAAACCATTCAATGTGCCACCTTCTCATGTATGTATCTATCTTATACATCTTTTGAAACAAGAGGTAGAGGTTTTATACCCTTGGGGTAGGAATAAAAAATAATAAGTCCAAGGGAGCACGCACTCGTTCTTTTGCACGTAATACTTGAAGAGATGAATTTTTTTTTTTAATTTTATTTCTCTTGAGCAACATTCTGTGCGCAAATGATACGAATCGGATTATTTATATTTTCATAATTTTCATTTATCTCGCTAATTTTATTGTCCAAATTCTCGGAAGACAATGATTACAATTAATTTGCATGGCTCCTTTTGCTTTATTCATTCATTTATTTTTCATTAATTATTTTAAACAATTTAATGGTACCTCTTGATGCATGTATCTATCTCATATATCTGGTTGAATCAGAGGGAAAGAGAGAGAGAGAGAGAGTTTTATCCCCCTTGGCATTGGAATAAAGCTAAAAGATATATATATATATATATATAAAATAAAAAGAAAAGAATAAAATAATTCTCGTTCATGCAGTCACAGGAGCACGCACTTGTCCTTTTACACGTAACATCCAACATGCCATACATATATTTCTCTGAGCAATTAAGTCCGTGGGATAAATGATGCTAACATGTTACTTTACCATCGACTGGATGTGAATTAAAGAATTTTCTCGGGGAAACTAACGGTACGATAATACCATGACAAAAAAAAATGAGAATTGTAGAGAAATGGAATGGGAAAAAGGAATAATGAAAAGAGAGGGGTAGAGAGAGAAAGAGAGAGAGAGTAGGGAATACGCAAGGTGCAAAGTGCGAGGTACAAGGTGTAAGGTGCAAGGTGCAAGGTCCACTTGAGAGAGGGAGAAGAAGGGGTGATAAAATAAAATAAATAAAAAAAATGAAGAAAAACGTAACTGAAGGAGAGGAGTTGAAAAGTAAGAGGTAAGAAAATGCGGCATAAAGTACTTGTCCTGATGGGTGCGTATACGCCACAGCTATACTGGTCTTTTGCTTTACAGTGAAATAAGTATGAGACATGAAGTTTAAGTCTCCAGGGTGGGTTGGGGGATATCTGTACTGGCAACTTGCCTGTGTCCAAGATACACGCCTTTTCGTATTGGTGTACTCGTTTCTTGTTTGGCCCCCAAGCGGGTGGAAAGAAGAGAAATAAAGAGTGAGAGAGAGGGAGAGAATGGAGCATGAGAAAATAAAAAGACGGCAAATGGGGGATTATCTGTGCATCAAACCTCCTGGGCAACCGATACCATGTTCTCATATTATTCTTATTTTATAGAAATTTTTTTTCTCTCACTCGCTTCTTACTTACAGTTCGTCCTCTCTCATATTTTTATTGTTCATTTAAATAAATTTAGAGAATAACTCCCAGATTATATATTATTCAACGTGAATTACTTATAAAAAAGAAAATTTTAGTTTACAATCTGTTTATTTTAAAGGAAACGATTTCATATATATATATATATATATATATATATATATATATATATATACATATATATATTTCTAGCATGAAAAAACTTGAAACATGAGAGAAGGAAATTATAATAATTTTCTTCAAACTTCTCCAATTTAACGGGGCTAAGAAATCACGCCAAGTATGGAGATATGTTTTTTAACGAAATGAATATAAGTAGAAAAGTTGGAATTTTTCAAGCTCGCTGTTTTGTTCCCAACATGAAGAGGGATGATTAAAAATTAACAAGCAAGATAAAGGCCTGTTATATAGGACAACTCACAAGTAATTCCACAATTTTTTCATTTTTTTTTTTTTTTCACCCTGAAAAAAGCCCTGTCGCATGCAGAATACCTCTAAAATTAAGAGGAGACAACGTGAAAAAATATGAAATCTCAACAAAAATGTATATAATCCCTCTATTTTTTTTTTTATATCTCACATTTATCCCGTTATCTTTATCCCCAAGTGCGCAATGCAAGAGAGTGCAGCATGTGCGTGCAGTAACGCAGGTCGCGTGACGAGAGTAGAAACGTGGCATGTGAACCCATGTGTGTATGAGAAGGGATGCAGGGGGAGGGAAAAACAACTGGGGAAAGAAGAAAAGGTACACGAATGCTTGAGACCAAGTGCGAGAGACCCTATACGTTCATTTCAACATATATATATTTTTTTTTTGTTGAAGACTTCGCTTTTTCTTACCTTTTTTACTTCTTTTTGCTTCAAAAGCTCTTGGTGATTTTTTCATTTTTACTCTTATTTCTATCTTCTTTCATTATTCTTTTTCTCTATCTTGCTTCTTGCTCATGTCCCATCGTCGTCGTGTTGGCTTGAAGTAATACCCCGGGGCCCTCTCTTCTCCTGCACATATATATATATACATATATATATATAGATATGTACGTGGGTACAACCAAGCAACTCCACAGCGAGAAAGAGAGAGAATGAAAACACGCTGTGGCCACATGAAGGTATAACATGGCTGAGGTGTAATCGCACACCCGCCCTCGGCGTTTCTAATAGGCCGGTCGTGCGACAAACCCTCGCCGTCTTATTATCCTATTTCCTCTTTATTTTTATTTTCAATTCTTATTCTCTTTTATTATTCATTTTTATTTTTATTATTCATTTTAGTATTTCTTTTATTCCACGTAGCACATTGTCCCGCGAAACCCTCGGTTATGCTCACGTATTATTATTATGATTATTATTGTATTTTTTTTTTCATCATTTTCTGTGCTCTTCTCATCGGTTTGAATATGACATGAAAATTATTATTTCTCATAAACTCACTCTCGCGAGATGACTTGCTTTATTGAATTATTCAAATTATTGACATTATTTGCAGTAAAACATAATTTCTACTGACTATTTTATAATATCTTTTTCTCTGTCATTACATTGGATAAAAAAAATTCATCGGCAATTATGAGTACGCAATTTTTCATGATTCTTATTACTCAATTTTCTTTTATTATCTTGTGAAATTTAATTTTTTAATGCTCATTGTAATGATGCTTTTAATGAGCCAAGTTGATCATTTTTTTTTTTTTTACTTTTATTCATTTCTTAATTACTTAATCATTGAATTCGTAAGCATTTTAAACTAATGTACTTTGATAATAAAAGTTATTTCAGTTAATTCGCAAATAACTCGTGTGATGAGTTTATTTACTCTCTTTCAATTCTTCTCTCTCTCTCTCTCTCTCTTTTCCATTTTTTTTTTGTTCAATGTTTCTTGAGGATAAAAATAATTCTGGGGATCAAATCTGTGAGACTCGAGGATGTACTAAAGCTACAATTTTTAAAGATGAAAAAAAAAAGTGCACGGTCATAATCATGCTAAAATACACACATGCTAATGACTTTAGACTCCTTGTAGCACTATACAATGCACCTCACTGTGTTGTGCATCCAGAGCTTGTGTATATTTCAACCTCACCGTTTTGTGTTTGCTCGATCAACAACACGCCACATTCAGCTTGCCTATCACTTATTTATTTTATACTCTTTCTCTCTTTTTTTTTTTCTTTTCTTCATCTTCATCTTCATTTCCAAATGTAAAGTCATCTGACGAATGGGCAATGAAGAAAAAATTATTTTAACCCTTAACAGGCTGACTCGACACATTTTTTACTACTCTGCTTATTTTGGTTATAATCGTTTTATCTTTACTCAAATAATTCATATTTATTTTCAAATAATATTTTTCCACCACTTGATTATTCTCCAAGTCATTATATAATTTTCTTGAATAAATTACTCGAATTTATTTTTCCCTTTATTTCCTCATTGGAGTATGAGAGAAAAAAAAAATTATACAAACATGAGATTGAAATGATATTTGGGACGAGAAAGAAAAGGTGGGTGGCTATTTCAAGAGATTTCATCTTGAGAATTGGAAGCAAAAAAAAAATGAATTAATAGAAAATTTACCACCAAACGTTTTATCCATGTCTATGCCTGAAACTTCTGAAACTTGCTCCATGCTCCTTCCCCAGATCTTCTATCTCGACAAGCGGAAAAAGAGAGAAGAGGAAAAAGAAAAGAAAAAATCACAAGCGTAGAATTCTCCTTCATTCATGTCCACGTATTATTATCCTCTCATTTTGATTAATAAATTTGAAACGTTCGATTCAGAGATTTCGCTGGCAAGATAAGACAACTCGAAATTTTTCCGTCCATTTTTTATTTATTATATATATATATATATATTTTTATTGTATCCTTTGACACACCCCGGTAGTCTTCCACTGTATATCGGGGGAAAAGGAGTTTTTGAAGCCGTGAGGGGAAAGAGACGGCAAGAAAACAGGCAGAGTTATGACGCGCGATTATGATAATCGGTCCCAACTCGACGATCTTCCTCTCTCTCTCTCTCACTGATTCTGTCTGGAGGATTTCCGTCTCACTTGGTCCAGTGGTTCATCTCCCTGGTCTTTTACGTTTTAATTTTACTCATTTTTTATTTTCGCTTTATCTTCGTGTTCTCCCCACTACTAAAATTTTAGTGTTCCTTATCTCTTTACCAGGGCATTTTACCCACTGTGTGTGTGTGTGCATCAACCTCCAACAAGTGGGCAAGAGAGAAAAGGAGACATTGAAGATGCTGTATAGCCTAACCTGCCTCCTCTCTGTGCTCTCGCATTATTATATTCTACTTTATTCATACTCCACGGCCGTCACACTCCCTTATTCTCTTATTAAAGCGCGCCACTCTCTCCATTGAAATATTATGATTATTATATAGTCTGGTATATATACGAAAAGAGGTGGGGTTTTCATGTGCACCTTCTTCTTCCTCTGAAGGCACTGGATGAATAAATGGGTAGCCATGGGGATAAAAATGGAAAGAAAAAAAAAAAAAAAAAGGACCAAGAGGCTTTGGAATCGACTAATAGTGGGAAGACAACTATTCAACAAATTGTCTTTGATAGACTTGTGTTCTGGGGTATTAGCTTGATTAACATGGGAATTCCATGAGTCTGATCAACAATAGTCGGATTAGCCGCAACAGGTGCCAAGAATTTTCAAATCATGAATGAATTCACTCTTTCTGGTTGAGTAATCTTGTATTTTTTTTTTCTTCATTCATTGGTTTCATGATAGAATCATTTGTCATGGAAATAAATTTTTATTGGCATTTCCAGTACATTAAACTTTGGCAGCTTATCTTGAATGTTCATTTTACTTCTGGCTAACATGTAATTCTCCATTAGAGTCATTTTTTTTTCCTCCAATCTTTAAGGAAATTCACCATTTCTGGATTTTACAACTTTACTTTATCTCATTAAATAAAAATAGTTATTATAGTAAAAGATAGAGGGTCTAGAGGCAGCCGTGACTAGAATCTGCCATGTTTGAAATACAAGAGAAATACACAACTGGATATATGTATATATACGTGACACGCCCGATGGCCTTGTCCAATTGTCAACGGTTGACTGACACGCTGATGCACTATAAAGTTCCCCTTTCTCAATTCCATTCGATCGAAATCACCCAATATATACTTGAGAATATAATCTTCTACGTGCCTCGGGATATTTTTCCATGAGTTGCATACGTGTGAATGACCTGAGACAAAACAGGACTCATGAGAGATTGCAAGAATACATAACCTTGTCTATTTGTAAAAACAAAAAAATGAAAAAAAAATAGTAAAACACCAAAATGCAGAAAACAAAAGATATGGTAGAAAAATAGTACATTACCTAACAAGTGCGGTAAAGTACTTTTCTGACGAGTGTGAGGCTGTAAAACGAGCCAAACGCGAGTTTTGTAATCACACGAGTCTGAAAATCTTTACCGCACGTGTAAGGTATTGTTTTTTTACGCACAACTTGTGGAAAGTGCCACTAAGTGCACGCGTAGCGTGCGAAAAGTGGCTACTTTCCGCACGGCGTGCGGAGAATCGAATATTGTTGACTCCAAGGGAGAATAAATGTGACACAAATACTTTAATTCAATCATCAAAAGGTCGAGAGCAGTTTATTTATTATTAATTACAGCCATGTGTCTGATTTGAGATCTGAGATCAACCTGTCTGTCTGACTTGCTTCTTTTTTCTCTAAACAAACTGACAAGCTTTGCTAGCCTCCTCTGTTGTTTATATACTTCAATTATTCGGGTAAATCAATCAATCAATGAAAATGGTCCAGTATCATTCAAATATTACTAATTATTTATTGGATGAATTCGTTCAATTGTTTTCACTACATTTTGGAGTAGCATGGAAATTTTCACAAGTGAAGAGAGAAGATAGAAAAAGTCCCCTCTTGGGTTATGCAAATTAATTAGATCAAATCAATATCGATGAAACAGTTTCCTCTAGGTAATTTTAAATATGCAACATGCTCTTCTCATATTCTAATTTTCAGTAGGGTTATATATATATATATATTGTAGAACTCTACAATATATATATATAAATAAAATGAATGAAAAAAGTCATGGTATTTTGGATCTTTAGATCTTGAGTAGCCGAGGACACACACAAGTTCGACTTGTGTGGAGTCTTGCCGCACTTCTTGGTCCTGCTGAGACAATGACAAAGTACCTATACGACGTTTTTCAAGGTCAGATTCCAGCACGTTTCTCTTTAACGAAAGAATAAAGAGTAGAGAAAAAGGGGCAAATAAATAGAGGGATAAAAATGAATAAATAAACGATCAAGTATCACAAAAGTTCTTTCTCTCGTGAGGGTGTTATAATTGGAAAAGGTCGTGGCAGTGCAAATTGTCTTATCCATTCCATGGGATCGTGAATTGCCGGTGGTGCTGGTTTGCTAGTGGCCATGGTGGTGTTGGTGATGGTGGTCATGGTGAAGAGAAGGAGAATAATTCCAAGTGTTGGGTGGACTTGTCCCCCCTCGTTATCATGAGAATACCAAGTAGAAAGAAGGGAAACGATTGAGATTCGACATGTACGTTTCACATGTGAGTGAGACAGCATGTGGGATTCGCAAAAGTGCCCTCACGTTTGAGAGAAACTGGGAGAGGGAATAGAGAAAAAGAAATGAAATGTGAAATACAATGGCGACGAGTTTTGTGCTGGACTGGGACTGCGACAGGACAAGGTCACGTCACACACTAGCCGGGGCCCTTTTACGATGAAAACTCAGTCCCCATGTTGAACGAATGCTAGCCAACTTGTGCATAATGCAGTCTTGATTTTTTCCACAAGAATTTTCTCATTTCTTACCTTTATCCTTATATCTCTTTCTCTCTCTCTCTCTCTCTATCCTTTTGAGCCAAGTTTCTTTTTTTACGATTTTTATTTACTTTCTTCTTCTTTTTTACTTCACACATGCTCCATTCTTCTCTCTGTTTGCTTCACCTGCGTCTTCTCACGCCAGAGAGTATATACCCTCGTTCCATTCATACCTGAAAGGACCCTATGAAGATGTTCTTTCATCCCTCGTCTTTTGCTTGTTCGCGAAACACTCAGCAGAGGCGTGATCCTCCCGGGTGAACGCCAGACGCCTGAATATTTATATTAAGACCCCCTTCCCCCTCTCTACCCTCCTTCCACTCTTCTCCCACTCTTTTTTCTCTCTCTCTCTCTCGCATACTCCTGGCTCTTTTTGGGCTGCTTCTTCTCTTTATTTGATTCAATTTTTTCGTCCAGTGTATTCATGAAATGAAATTCAAGGACAGGAAGAAAAAAATGATTTAAAAAAAAAAAAGTCAAGAAATCAAATGTTTTGAATGGAATTTTATTTGCGTAATTTCAAATCACAATGCTGAATTTTATTTTGCTTTGATAAATTATGCTATGAGAGAGAGAGAAGAGGGAGATTGTGTACTTGAATTATCATATGCAAAGTAATTGAATAGATAATTATTATTTCTTTTCATTCACAAACAAAGAGTAAAAAAAAAATATTTTTTCGCTGAATCAACACGAATACTTGAAATAGAAAGAAGGAGAAAAAGAGAGATGAAAAAATCATCTCTTACTCAGACGGTTTTTTGAAAAAAAAAAAAAAAAAGAAAAAAATAGATATATAAAATAGAATGTAAATGTGAAGAAGACCACATAAACATGAAATAAATCGAATATTTTTTTTGGAGAAGCGAATTTCATTTGCCAGAGATTTAATTTATAATTTTTTCGGAATGTTTCAAATTAGAATGAAAAATTAATGTAACAGTGATTGGTGATGGAGACCCGTTATATCTAAAGAAGCATGGGCGGGTGAATGGGTAACCTCCTGTGGCGCCGAGGTCGGGTTTGTACTTTGAGTGTCAACTCACGAGTTAATAAATGGTTATTAATGCGTTTCGAGTGGCCAGTTGATTGCGAGAATAGCCGACTAATCACTTGAAACTATTTTCAAACTGTCTTTTTTTTTTTATCTAGTTTCTTTCGTCTCATGTTGGTTTTGTTTTACATGAAAACATGGTTAAGCCATTCTTAATTGCCCTCAACTGAGTAATTGCTCATGAGAATAGTGTACACTCATGAATATTGCTTTGATAAACCGCCAAAAAAAAAAAATTAATCAAGATGATCTAATTGCAGAGTCTGACAAATTTTCAATCAGTCGTGCAATAAATTTTTTTTTTTCTTCTCCTTTTTATATATATATCCACAAAAGGTTGAATTGTCGAGTGGAACAAAAAATACAATTCATTGCAACAGGATCGTCATCCCTGCATTATTTTTCCTTCTAACAGTGACGTAGAAAACCCCTAAAATCGACAAAAAAAAACATAAATTGGCATTTCGTGGAATGGAGGGTATTTGAATTTCATTTAAAATATGAACCCTGTCATTTGAATGGAAAAATTTAATATTTTTGTTGTGAAAATTCGAAAAATACACGACAAAAATTTCATGACCTTTTCTCATATAGGGGAGAGTGGGGCAAAATGGACACTGTAATTAAACGGTTAGAGATAGATTTTTTTTGATGATTCTATTGGAAAGCTGAGAAAATTTTAGCCGGAAAACAAGTGTCAGATGTATTTTTTTGGATTTTTTCAAAAATGCGATATTTTTTGGCATTTTTGAGGGCTAAGCCTTTCCTTTTTTGAAAATTTTCAGTTTTTTTGGAATATCTCTGGTTCTATTGGTCGTAGCAATTCGGGGTTGGTCTCAAATGAAAGGTGAGCTCATTTCCCATCGGTTTATGGGGGTTTGAATTCGAAAATATAAATTCTTGGGATAGTTATAGGCCAAAAACTGTTTTACAAAACTGTTTCACAGAAATGCCAATAAATACCTCAACAATCAATATTATTTAATTAAAAACCCTATTAATCGATAGCAAATGATCTCACCTTTTACCTCCATTTCGAATTTTCACGCTACGACAAATAGAATCCAAGATATTCTCAAAAAACGGGAAATTTTCAAAAAAAAAGAAGGATTTTTACCCCTCTAAAATGCTTGAGAAAGTCAAAATCATCAGAAGATCAAAAAAATTAATTCCGGCACTTGTTTTCCGCCTGAAATTTCCTCACCTTTCCAATGAAATCATCGAAACCAATCTACCGCCAATATTTCTATTAATTTCAAGAGTTTTCCATAATATTTGCCTAAAAATTTAGATGTGTCTCTTGACTTTTTTCAATATCGCAATTATTAACAGAGTTATGTTCAAACGAATTCTCATCAAATAAACCTCCTTAATAATGAAGATATCAAAAAAACTCAGGAGACGTTTTTTCTTCATTTCGAGGAGACAAACAACTTTTGTTTGAACAATTTTTCTCTAAGTACCATAATTAAAGCGTTATAACGATATAAACAATTGAATTGTTAATAACAATATGAAGGCCCACTTGGAGAGAAAGATAACCAATAGATTCGTAATCTACCACCCCAAATTAGTCTAAAACAGTCGAGTTTTCCTGGGGACCTCATTTTCGGGATGAAACTGTAGTGGGCGTATGGACTACCACTGGCTCTAGTGAAAAAGGAAATTCAAGTAAGACTTTATTGGATTCTTTGGCACGTTCCTCAATTCAAAGTCATGTATTAACGACTTGTTCGCCATGCATTCACTCCCGTGTATTATAAATACACATATATATATACATATATACATTTGCCGCTTTAATTTACTCGGCCAAGTCCAAGTTGTTATTTTCGAAATAATCATCTCGTTTTCGCTCGTCACGCAGCACACAAACACAACAACATCCGTATCGAAAGAATTAACCATTATTTCAACACATTTTTATATCAAATATTAATTTATTTATTAATATGAAAAAAATTGAAAAATCCAAACTCACTGACACTTGGAATCACTATAATTTTCATTCTTTTTCAATGTTTTTTTGATAAGGCTGTATAAAGAGAGTAGGAGAAAAAAAAAAAAATATTGTGGTTGAAGCTTTTATTTATCCACGAAATACTCATAAATCTCGGGGCTTGTTACGACACATTGGACCGCATCGGGGCGCCGTAGCACCTGCATATGTGTACGTTCATGCCATGAAGCAATAATGCCACATCGGTAAATCATTTGAGGGAGGTTTGAGCGCGTAGGGAAGAAAAAATACGACAAAAACGCAAAAAAAAAAAAAAACATCACAATTCACCAAAAATAAAAATTTTTCAAACTTTTTTTTGCAGTCTATATATCTTTGAGTTTGAGTCAAATAACGTGTAAACATTTTTATAAATAACCCGTGCTTGTATATGTGAGGCCAGAAAAAAATAGCCATGCGTAGCATGGCTTTTAAAAAAAAGTCGCCAAGTGCGCGTTTTTGGATTCAATTTGATTGGGCTAAAAAAGATTCGAAATCGTAGTGTAGCCCCAAGTACTCAGTGCAAACGGAAAAGCGCAAATTCCGAATTCAGTAGCAATAATAGAAAAAAACAGGAGCCGAAACAAAAATTCAAAAAACGTGCTTGGCTGTGCTCATATGGTTTGATAGTGATCGCCCAGCCAAGCACGTTTTTTGAATTTTTGTTTCGGCTCCTGTTTTTTTCTATTATTGCTACTGAATTCGGAATTTGCGCTTTTCCGTTTGCACTGAGTACTTGGGGCTACACTACGATTTCGAATCTTTTTTAGCCCAATCAAATTGAATCCAAAAACGCGCACTTGGCGACTTTTTTTTAAAAGCCATGCTACGCATGGCTATTTTTTTCTGGCCATTTCAATATTTTTGCAGCAATATCATCATCTATTGAATGAGAATAACTCAGGAATGATTGGACTTGGCAGAATTAAAAAAAAAATTTTATGTAGAAAATTTCGAGCATTACAAACAAAGTTTCTTGATAACTTTCCCCAAAAAGCATCATTTGCCGATATTTTTTCACATTGAAAACTCAATGTGCGAGATACGCTTTTATAGCACTGGCCCTTTTTTGATGAGAATGTCAAGGTCTGAAAAATAGGTTACTGCAAAGAATTCACCATCTCGCTTGGTTT